>JASVEL010000279.1:0-284939 GCA_032618575.1 Nicotiana noctiflora | reverse complement strand
ATCATTTACAAGTATTACCCACCTCGAACCGGAAAAACTCTAGTCTGCGATGCCTTAGCTCCTCAAACCGGCCTCCACGCATGCCGAAACTAGCCAAAATCATTACAAATATATAAAAATAGGCTAATGGAACAACACCCAATCGAAAACAATCGAAATACATGAAAAATCTCGAAACTAGCAAAATTCGAGCCTCGATCCCGCTTCTCAAAAAATTATGAAACTCATATTTTCGAAATCCTCTTCTCGCCACAAGTCCGTACATATAAAATTTATCAAAATCGGAGTTCAAATGAGCCACCAAAACCCAATTTTACATAGCAAAAATTCAAGCCCTAACTTCCTCAATTTATACCCAAATTCTAAGAATTAATATAAGATTCTTTGATAAAATGACGTTTTAAGACCACGAGACTTACCTCCAATCACTTCCAGATGAAATCCCCTTCAAACTCTATCAATTAGCTCTAAATGTAGTGCAAAAATGGAGGAAATAATGAAACCCTCGCGACTGATATGTTTTTTAACTCATTCTGCCCGTCTATATTTTTCCTTACGCGATCGCGACCACATGTCTGCGGTCGCGATGAACAAATTCCTGGACCCACGCGTTTGCACTTACTCCATGCGAATGCGTATAACAAAAATCTGTGACCCTCATATCCTTCTTCGCGAATGCTTATATCTACCTGCGATCGCGTACCTTCTTCTTCTTCCTCTACGCGATCGCGATGGCTTATTCCTTTCCAATTTAAGACAGCAAAAATCTGATCCTATGCTCCATCAAAAAATGATCAGTTTGACCCTCGGAATTACCCTCGAGGCCCCCGGGACCTCAACCAAAACCATCAACCTACTCCAAATCACGATACGAACTTGTTCCAATCATAAAAACACGTCCTTGAACATAAAATCATCAAATCAAGATGGATTCATGCGTAAGTTTCAACTATAACTTCCGAAACCAACATTCAATCGAAAACTCGACCAAACGATGTCCGAATGACCTGAAAATTTGCAAACATATCCAAAATCACCCATTGAAGCTACTGCAACTATTGGAATTCCATTCCGACTTTCGATCAAAATCTCACCTATCGATCGGAATTCGCCAAAATTCCAACTTCGCCAATTCAAGCCTATTTCCTTTTCGGACCTCCAAATTCATTTCGATCACTCTCCTAAGTCACAAATGACCCCCCGAAGCTAACCAAACCAACGGAATTCGATTCCGAGTCCTCTAACTCACATGTCAACTTCAGGTTGACATTTTTTAGTCAAGCTTCATTCTAAGAAGCTATATGCCTTATCTTCAACCAGGTTCAACCCAAATTCACCCGATAAACTCTAATACAAATATAGAAACATGAAACGTCATAATAAGGGGAAACGGGGCGGTAACTCACGTGACGACGGGTCGGGTCATCACATTCTCCTCAACTTAAACCAACGCTCGTCCTCGAGCGAGCTCAGAGTTGTACTAAAAGCAACTCAATAGCTAAGTGACCTTACCAAGCATATATTCGAGGTGATACCACGTCACCCTATCTATCATAAGTCTGATAACATAATATAGCTGAAATTCCACAGTCCATCTGAACCATAGACCACATTACACTTTCCGAAATCATATACCAAATCTGAATCCCACGTCTATACTCAGAATACACCCGAACCAACTGTAATAACCCATACTCGCCACTCCGGGTGAGATCATATGATGTACCAAACAATCCAATCACTTAAGACGATGGCCTCTAATCACAACAATTGCCCACAATAACCAAACACTAACTGAAAAACCTTTTTCATTAGCTAAAGTCTTATTCCAACGCCTTCATATAGTACCTATGGCAATCGAAACACGCGATATACCGAACCCATCTCTCAGGTCGATCATTTATGAATCCATTTCCCTTTTGTATGATACTACAACAGATTTCGGAGCCAAATATTTCTGCACTCATTAATTACTCCAATGATCATTTTGATTATAACATACCACACTGGTGACATGACACCTCAACATCAGCCTAAGCCACAACGTGCAGAACACAGGCTCCAATAAAAAACGGTCTGAACATACTCAAGCCATGACAACTGACTCAACTCAAGAGCTGTAATTCCAAATCCTTCGTCCTATCACAACATAGAACTGAGATACCATCTCACAACGTATAAATAGGGTAACGGAATCCTCTTCGAAAGGTCATAACATTACGTGGCCTTGCCACACCTCATGATTCTATCCAAATAATATTACCCATGAAACACCTCAAGTCACCATGCCCAAAACGGTCAGCCACACACATATTTAGGTCTGAACTCAAGCAATCAATCACACCACGACGATATAATTAATATACACTATCGAATCCTGAAAGGACACAACCGATGTGCTATTCGCTGAGCAATATCCAATACAGACTTTTCCTCAGAATCCAGGAAGTAATGCATACAAGGTAACATATAACTAAATCTATTTTCACATCATAGTGTTGCGGCGTGCAACCCGATCTAGATAACATAACCGTGGAGGTATTCCACCCGCTCTAAATACCATACTCGTGGCGGCGTGCCACCCGATCCACACATATATACCTCACAAAAAGGAAATGCACATCAAGTCAAATTTGCTCATTACAATAACTTATATAATCCTATGCTCGGCTACACGAAAGTATCCGAAAAAGTTCCCCGATACCAGAACTGAATCAATGGTAGAAACCTTTGTACTGACATCCGCCACGGAGGCACAATTAATAAAGCAATACTTGTCAGCCGTCTGTTGGTCCTTAGGATACAAAACTACCATGTTAGAACATAATCCAATGCACCTTGCCACGCAACCTATTTCCGACATAGTCTATATCACATTGGTCTAGACAACTTGACATTGGAACACCCAGTCTGCAATCTAATATTATAACCCGATTTTAACATATCAAGCAAAGAAGATCCACTAGGGCTTCCAAATTTCCAATAACCGTTAAATGGTACCGATACACATGATATACAACCACTGCATAGGCGGATTACGAAAACTTGTAGTCTCCAACACATATATAACACATGAATCACTATGCCTGATTCCACACTCCACCGTACGAATAGATAACACACATCAAGAATCCATTCATACCACGAAATCCATTCAGAAATTTTTCCTATGCCATCAACAACTCAATCGTTATAGTCGATCCAACAAGAGAATATCGTAATACCACTGAATATTGTCTGTTTACATTACCTTGCCCTTTTGAACATATACCCTGTCAAATCACTAGAATAGCAGTACCATTTTACTTCATCACCAGAAAGATTGATTCTCATATTATCTGCAACTGCCCGCGTTGCTCAAGAATTTTAATGACCTACCATATAATATGAATTGATCTCAAAACCTTGAACATGCCATTATCAACTTTCCATAACACATCGCATATGCCATACCACACTAAGATAACATAGGAACTTCTATCCCCCCATGCGCCGCAAACATCGACACACTCAACTAGTCAAAAAAACTTTCATGATCCCAAACAGAAGAAAACTCATTACGCATTCCATGCTTCGCATACCAACAAGAAATATACCTCATTTTTCAAACCACGGTAAAACACATCACGAACTCTTTCTCTCAATTCCATTGCACAAACTAAACTGCCAAGATTGAGTCCTTCTACCCACATCGAGCTACGTAACTGCCAGCACTCAAGAGATTTGTTGTACAATACCTGCAAGACTCACTACTTCGAATGCATACTAGGAATTAATCGTATCCTTATCATACCATTTCGGTTTATTATCAAGTTGTTCCATTTACCCAATTTCCTTTTTTATTCATCTTTAATTTAATATTAGCATTTACTGTAGCACCACAATACCTCAACTCAGGTTACCACACGAGACTCATACATAATACCACACGGTCTAAAACCGACAGGCCGATGAATACTCGCTCAAATGTTTCCCAGAAGTACCACATTCTACGATACTTTATTTTGAATAACTTTCTACGATTCTGAATTCGTTGTCATTACCTTTCAATACGGATACATAGAATCCCATCATTAATATAACATATCATAAGTCTTGATCTTTTCTCACGAAACCACAATCTTTATCCACATACACAATCTTAAGATACGTGACTGTTACAAGCAAAATCTTGAACACCGCAAAACCATTCTCGGGCATCATTCACCCTTATTCAGCTGTAATTCAACTATCTGATTGAATAGAACCACTCGTGCCATGGTAGAACTCTGACATTGCAGAACATGATTACATACATATACAATTAGCTATCTTTCTTTTCTATACACCGAACATTCTTTATCAGCAGCAGTTCAAAATATCCTAGTATTTCTTCACATCTACGAAGCACCATATAACCTTTTATCAAAATTTCCCAACATACTTAGAGATAGGACCAACATAGAACACAACAGCGCAATCGGTTAATCAATAACAACTTTCCCAACTTGGCTCGGAGCCGTACATCAAAGCACTTTTAACCACTCATAGCATTCTTACTCAAATGATGCCACAATGTTATAGTGAGACTAAACTCAAGTCAGACTCGAATCATCGGAAACCTTATCTCTTCTGCAATCCTTGCATTCATTCACACACAATAGTTAAGTCCACTCTTTAGGTGACAAAATCTTTTCTAAGTCCCAAATTTTCCAAAAACTGACAGAGTTTTCTTTGTAATTTGGCCGATCCACCTGCGAGAGAATCACCAAAACCATCCTAACAACAAGTCCACAACTCAACAAGAATCACAATGTATATCAACAATATTAATCTCAATACTACACGAATTATATTATCAAAATTGATACATGGACATGTGTTGCACTTGCTCGAATCATAACACATATGCAGTACCTTTCAATTACACATAAGAATCAACCCACCTAAGGACACTCCGCAAGAGATAACCCACCTGTTTCGCCTCAATTTAGCATTTCAATACAATACTTTCCACCAGGATACACATAGCACAATCACTTTAGTCTTCCTGAGTCTGAACTCATTCTACTACATGTAAGGCATTTTACCTTCCAACTAAGAGACATTAAAATATTCACCACGCCCATAGCTCGGGGCTACATAACGGATCATAATAAGAATCGAACAACTAACAACTCACCCATTATCAAGCCGCCATTTCCACAATTAGGGACAATATTGATCATATAAATTTCATAATACCAGCTCGCAAAATTAGCACCTCGGTGCTCAAGCCATAGACAAAGATCTAGCCTCAAGTCCTTCCGACTGGCACAACATGAACTCTCAAAGATTATATATCGCCCCTCGATCGGGGAATCACAAGCCATCAAGGAAAATATAATACTAAGCGCTCCGCTCGAGTGCGCTTACAGACGCGTTGAAGGAATTTAAAGAATTATATCTCAATCTGAATCACAAGAATGTGAAGTGTTTCCTAAAAGGTCTGTAGCCTCCCGAAGATAAATACAGACGTCTACGTACCGATCCGCGAGACACTACTAACCGGCTCAAGACTCATGAGGCCTAGTAACCTAGGCTCTGATACAAACTAGTCATGACCCCAAAACCCGGTCGTGATGGCGCCCAGTATATTGTTAGGTCAGCCCTACCAAATACACTCCCATCCCGAGATTAGAGCTCAAAATCATTTATTTTAAGTCATCAATAGTGAAGGAAAACAAGATCAAACTGATAGTATTAAGAATATCCAGAAATCTCCCGAAAATACAACGTAACTTCCCAAAGATCTAGGTCACGAGTCTAGAGCCTCTATTAGAATATCCGAACAATACTAAAAATAGATCTACAAGTCTGAATGTACGCAAAATAATTAAAACAACAGAGTGATAAGGGGAAATGTCGGGACCTGCGGATGCCGGGCAGCTACCTCGATGATCTCAAATAAAGCTCGAGACCAGTGCCAAGCTCAGCTAAGCTTCCAAGTACCTGAATCTGCACACATGGTGTAGTGAGTCGAGTGAGTACTTCCAACTCAGTGGTAATAAAAGTAAATGTTGAGGAAAAGAAAACCACACCAGGCACTATCTCATGCTATAAATACAGAATCATTTTTTAAACCGCAGTTCACTTTCATGGTATTCCTTTTTTTTAACATAAATGAGTAGATTGTTTAAATCTCATTTTATCATCTCTTTCCTTCATTATTAACAGTTCAATACCTGGGTACAACCTTAAATAGTGCAAGTCTGCACTCAAATCAGCCCCTTGGGCTCAGCACTACTTAACAATTTCCACAAGGGTATCTGGCCAATAAGGCAAATAACACATGTATGCCAGTAATGTATGAGTGCTAAATGTCATGCCACGTAGTACAAGTAAAGCCAATGTATGCATGCAATGCAATGCACATGACGTTATGGCGTATAGCCCGATCCATGCAAAGGCGCATGTGCTCACTGTGGGGGGTTCAGACTCCGGAAGAGCTCCTACAGCCCAAGCGCAATATCAATATCACTCATGCCGTGGCGTGCAGCCCGATCCATGCATAGTCATGAATGCATATAAGCCCCTTGGGCAATAGTACCATATCAGCTCACAGCTAAAATATCATCAAAACCTTGTTCAAGTTTTTCAAATCTTATAAAAATGCTGAGTAGCAAAATTGCATTTTAAAACCTTAGACTGGGATGAAATTACGCACATTATTATCAAAACAATGGTACCAATCCCCGAAGGATTCAAATATTCAGCACGAAGCCCAAAACATGATACTCAGTCCAATTCATGATAATTAATATCTTTATTAGGGTGTCAATTCAATTTCAAGCAATTAGGTAGTATTATTTATTAAGCGGGACGGATCAAGTCACAATACCAAATGGTGCTCTACCCCACGTCCATTTTTCGGCATGCAAGTCACCTCAATACAACAATATGATGTGCAAGTCTGGGGTTTACAAACCCTCAGGGCATCATTTACAAGTATTACCCACCTCGAACCGGCGAAACTCTAGCCCGCGATGCCTTAGCTCCTCAAACCGGCCTCCATGCGCGTCGAAACAAGCCAAAATCAATACAAATATATCAAAATAGGCTAATGAAACAACACTCAATCGAAATACATGAAAAATCTCAAAACTAGCAAAATTCGAGCCCCGGGCCCGCTTCTCGAAAAATTATAAAACTCACACTTTCGGAATCCTCGTCTTGTCACAATTTCGTACATATAAAATTTATCAAAATCGGAGTTCAAATGAGCCACCAAAACCCAATTTTACATAGCAAAAATTCAAGCCCTAACTTCCTCATTTTATACCCAAATTTAGAGAATTAATAGAAGATTCTTTAATAAAATGACGTTTTAAGACCACGAGACTTGCCTCCAATCACTTCCTAGTGACATCCCCTTCAAACTCTATCAATTAGCTCTCAATGTAGTGCAAAAATGGAGGAAATAATGAAACCCTCGTGACTGATATGCTTTTTAATTGATTCTGCCCGTCTATATTTTTCCCTTACGCGATCACGACCACATGTCCGCGATCGCGATGAACAAATTCCTAGACCCACGTGTTCGCGACTTACTCCACGCGAACGCGTATAACAAAAATCTCTGACCCTCATATCCTTCTTCGCGAACGCGCACATCTACTTGCGATCGCATGCCTTCTTCTTCTTCCTCTACGCGATCGCGTCCATCACCCACGCGATCGTGTAGGCTAAATTTTCTTCCCCTCAATCTTTTTCTACGCGATCGCGTCCATCACCCACGCAATCGCGATGGCTTATTCCTCTGCAATTTAAGACAGCAAAAATCTGATCCTATGCTCCATCAAAAATGATCCGTTTGACCCCCGAAATCACCCTCGAGGCCCCCAGGACCTCAACCAAAACCATCAACCTACTCCAAATCACGATACGAACTTGTTCAAATCATACAAACACGTCCTTAAACACAAAAATCATCAAATCAAGACGGATTCAAGCCAAAGTTTCAACTATAACTTCCAAAACCAATATTCAATCGAAAACCCGACCAAACGATGTCCGAATGACCTGAAAATTGGCAGACATATCCAAAATCACCCAACAAAGCTACTGCAACTATTGGAATTCCATTTCGACTCCCGGATAAAAATCTCACCTATCGACCGGAATTTGCCAAAATTCCAACTTCGCCAATTCAAGCCTATTTCTGCTCCGGACCTCCAAATTCATTTCCGATCACTCTCCTAACTCAAAAAAGACCCCCCAAAGCTAACCAAACCATCAGAATTCAATTCCAAGTCCTCTAACAAACAAGTCAACTTCAGGTTGACGTTTCTGAGTCAAGCTTCATTCTAAAAGGCTATATGACTTATCTTCAACCAGGTTCAACGCAAATTCACCCAATAAACTCTAATACAGAAATAGAAACATGAAACATCATAATAAGAGAAAAATGGGGCGGTAACTCACGTGACAACGGGTCGGGTCGTCACATTTTAGAAATACCAGAGTTTGGAAAACCTTTTTAGACAGTGTTTAGCTCAGGACTGATATCATGATAACATGCTATAATCTCAGAAGCAATGATAACGATCCTCACGGGATCCAAATAACTGGCTCACAGCCTAGAGATATCCACAACCATCCAAGTAGGAGGTTTACTAGCTCATTTATAGCCAACAACACAGTATAATACTACAGAGTCGGACTAAGCCATAGTCCCCAATCATAATCGACCCCGCACTCACAGTAGAGTGTGTGTCTCACCTCAATACATCATCATATAGTGATATACCGGGGTTTCAAACCCTCAGGTCATCATCCATATCCATTACTCACCTCGACTCGGCTCGAAAACAAGCCCGCAATGCCATTGCCATGAGAATCTGCCTCCATGGGTGCAGAATCTGATCAAAACCAATAGGAATACATCAAAATAGGCTAAAGGAACATAACCCAATCGAAATAACTCGAATTACACCCAAAATCACGAAGTTTCAAAAACCCGAGCCCCAGGTCTGCTTCTCAAAAAATTACAAAAGTCACATTTTTAGAATCCTTATCTCGCCACGAGTCCGTGCATATAAAATTTATCAAAATCGGACTTCAAATGAACCGGCAAATCATGATTTTTCATAGCAAAAATCCAAGCCCTAACTCCCTCAATTTATACCTAATTTCAGAGAATTAATGGAAGATTCTTCGATAAAATGATGTATTAAGACCACGAGAATTACATCCAATCACTTCCCAATGAAATCTCCTTCAAATTCCATCACTTAGCTCTTAAGGTTCTCAAAAATGGAGGAAAGTATCAATGAAAACGCGACTAAAATATTTCATTTAACCCTTCTGTTGCCCAGGTAATTACACTATGCGATCGTATACCCTTTATTGCGATCGCATTAAACAAATTTCACACACCAAAATTTACTACTATGTGATCGCACTCCTGCCTTGCGATCGCATAGAACACTTTCCATGCTCCAAAATTACTACTATGCGATCGCACTCCTGCCTTGCAATCGCATGAACAAATGACATCCAGGGATCTAGGCCAAAAATACACTATACGATCGCAGAGAACAAAGACACAAAGCTATGCGATCGCAATCCCTTCTATGCGATCGCATAGAACAACTCATAAGTCCAATTTCCTCCTTCTATGCGATCGCATAGAACAACTCAGAAGTCCAATTTCCTCCTTCTATGCGATCACAATATCACCTATGTGATCACATAAAACATCCGTCTGCAATAAATACCAGCAACCATCAGCCATTCAAAAATGCTAGAAATGACCGATTGGACCCCTGGATTCACCCTGAAGCCCCCGGAACCTCAACGAAAACCACCAACCTACTCTAAAATACGATACAAACTTGTTACAATCATAAAAACACATCCTTAAATACGGAAATCATCAAATTAAGGCGGATTCAAGCCTAAATTTTAACTATAACTTTCGAAACCAACATCTAATCAAAAACCTGACCAAATGATGCCCGAATGACCTGAAAATTTGCAGACATATCCAAAATCACCTAACAAAGCTACTACAACTGTCTGAATCCCATTCCGACTCTCAGATCAAAATCTTACCTATCGACCGAATTTCGCCAAAATTCCAACTTAGCCAATTCAAGCCTATTTCTTCACCGGACCTCCAAATTCAATTCTGATCACTCCCCTAAGTCACAAATCACCTCCCAAATCTAACCGAATCATCAAAATCCACATCCGAGCCCTCTAACCACATAGTCAACTTCAGGTTGACTTTTCGGAAACAAGCTTCACTCAAAAAGGCTATATGCCTTATTTTCAACCAGAACCGATCCACAATTCACCCGATAGACTCTAACACAGATATAGAAACATGAAACACATAATGAGGGGATAACGGGACGATAAATCTCGTAACGGTTCGGATCGTCACAGCTTGTTAAGGCTTAATTGATCTGCAAAAAAAGTTGTATGCTTACTTCACAACAAAAATAAGCTAAAAGACTATACTGTAACTAAGAAAATTATTAGGAAGTGATTAAATTGGAGTCATTCATGTTTCCAATTTTTTTCCCTAACCCTAACCAATGAATGATAGGCCGGCTTAGGATAACTGAAAACGAATTCACTTTCAGTAATCCATCCATTCGCAGGAAGAAATTTTTTTATCACCTCGTCACCTAAGCTAGAACTTGTCAATCCTTCTTGTAAAATTTAGGATGATATTATCAATTTTGATTAAAAATTCAACACAGTAATCAGTAGACACGTACTTTGCTTTTTCTTGCTTGTTGTTTTAATTTTATATATTACAAAGTTGGATTTCACATTTTCAATTATTCAATTGCGTTGAATTGTGATTTTTTTCCTTTGTGAAAATAAACATTAAAGTTGTCTAAAAAGAATTCAGCTATTATTGCTTAAAAGATTTTACACATAGCTAATCATTTCTCATGCCAAATTACATATCTTAGTTACTAAATTATAAAATTCGAATAAGTAAAGATATGATATATTCTTTTCTTTTTTAAAAAAATTGATTCTCTCTTTCCTAATAGTGTTTTGAACTATTGAATTGATTTTTACAACTGCTTGATATGTTTTACTTGGATATAGTTATCAGTCGTTGAAGTTGTATTACTTTTCGTTATTTAGAAAACACATTTCATCTCTTTTGCATAGATTTGCAAATAATCCATAGCGTCATATTTAACTAAATCTGTGATGATCCAGCCCGTTGTCACGAGTGTTACTGCCCCGTTATCCTCTAATTATGTGTTTCATGTTTTTATATCTATGTTTAAGTCTATCGGGTGAATTTGGATTGATTCTGGTTGAAAAATAAGGCATATAGCCGTTTTGAGTGAAGCTTGTTTCTGAAAAGTCAACATGAAGCTAACTATCTGGTTAGAGGGCTCGGATGTGGATTCTGGTGGTTCGGTTAGCTTCAGGAGGTGATTTGTGACTTGGGGGTCGGAATTGAATTTGGAGGTCCGGTGTAGAAATAGGCTTGAATTGGCTAAGTTGGAATTTTGGCGAAATCCGATCGATAGGTGAAATTTTGATCCGGGAGTCGGAATGGAATTCCGATAGTTGCAGTAGCATCGTTAGGTGATTTTGGATATGTCTGCAAATTTTCAGGTCATTCGGACATTGTTTGGTCGGGTTTTTGATTGGATGTTGGTTTCATAAGTTTTAGTTGAAACTTAGGCTTGAATCCGCCTTAATTTGATTATTTTTGTGTTTAAGGGAATATTTTTATGATTGGAACAAGTTCGTGTGATGATTTAGAGTGGATTTATATTTTTGGTTGATGTCCCGGGGGCATCGGGATGAGTTCGGGTGATTAAACGAAGGAAATTTGGAAATTGAACTACTGGTATTTTTGTTGCAGCAGTGGTTTCCGCTTCTGTGGAAGGGAGACCGCAGAAGAGGCTCCGCAGAAGCGGAAGATCAATCGCAGATGCGAGCTTAGGGGTGGCCAGAAAAACCCGCAGAAGTGGGTGCCTTGTCGCAGAGGCCGGCCCGCAGAAGCGGAAGTTAGCGGAGTGGGGAGTCTCGCGGAAGCGGAATTATTTACGCTTAAGCGGTCTCGCAGAAGCAAGAATTGAACCGCATAATCGGTTTGGAAATTTAATGAGTGTCGCAGAAGCGTCCGAAATTCTGCAAAAGCGGACACGCGGAAGCGGCATTGTAGTCGCAGAAGCGAAAACACCTGGGGTTTTATGACCAGTGTTGTCTCGAAATTTCTGAAGCATTAAGTCATTTGAGGGTTCGAACATAGAGACGAACTTGGCGATTTTGAGGAGAAAATTGAGGAGTATCATCAGGTAAGCACTCTTTGACCCAAATTATGCTAATATATTGATAAACGATGAATTTAATCTCTGAAAATGGAGGAACTAAGGTGTAAAAATGGGGGATTTTGCTTTAAGCCTCGGAAATAGAAAATTGACGATTTGAATGGGCAAACGGATTCCGATTTTGATAAAATTTATATGTATGGACTCGTGGCGGGATAAGAATTCTGAAAAAGTGACTTTCGTAATTTTTCGAGAAGCAGGCCCAGGGGTCGGGTTTTGGCAACTTCGTGTTTTGGGTGTAATTCGGGTTAATTCGATTGGGTTATGTTCTTATAGCCTATTTTGATGTATTCCTATTGATTTTGATCAGATTCTTCATCCATGGGGGCCGATTCTCGTGGCAAGGGCATTTCGGGCTAGTTTTCAAGCCGATTCAAGGTGAGTAATGGGTATGGATGATGACTTGAGGGTTTGAAACCCCGGTATATCACTATGTCACGCTGTATTGAGGTGAGACACGTACTCTACTGTGAGTGCAGGGTCGATTGTGATTGGGAACTATGTCTTAGTCCATCTATGTAGTATTATATTGTGTTAATTGCTATAAATGAGTCGTAAACCTCCTATTTGGATGGTTGTGGTTATCTTTGGGCTATAAGCCACTTATTTGGATCCCGTGAGGATCGTTATCATTGCTTCTATAATTATAGCATGTTATCCTGATATCAGTCCCGAGCTAACACTATCTAAAATGGTTTTCCAAACTCTGGAATTTCTGAACTCTGTTTTCTACTGTTATTGATAAAGAGAGATTTCAAAATGATATTTTCTGTGCCCGTGAGGCTTGCATTGCATGTAGCTGGACTGGTAGTGGATCGGACTGCGCGCTGCAGCATCTCACTAATATTGCGCTTGGGCTGTAGGAGCCCCTCCGGAGTCTGAACCCCCAAAGTGAGTGCGGGTACATAAATGGATCGGGCTACGTGCCGTAGCGATCATGTTCATGCATCTGCATTATATTTAGATATACCTGTTGTACTGATTTAGCTGTTATTGCTTATTCTGAGACTTATACTATTAAAAATGGTAAAAAGAGGTATAATATAGCTTTACTGTGTGAATTATTAGGTATTTTTGCCTTCAACTCTTTATCTGTGCTTATTACCACTGAGTTGGAAGTACACACACTACTCTCTGCACCTTGTGTGCAGATCCAGGTACATCACAGTAAGCTGACTCCCCAGCTGCTTCAGAGATCATTTCCGGACAGTCGAGGTAGCTGCCTAGCATCTACACGACCTGACCTTCTCTACTATCCTTTGTCTTTTATACTTTTCCCTTATTTGTCAGATACAGGATGTAATTAATATCACTATTATACTTTTGGTAGAGGCTCTTGGCTTATGACTCTAGATCTGTAGGAGGTGTTATGCTGTTTGGGATATTGTTTTGCAACTTATGCTAAAATATCATATTTCTTCTATTATTAACTTATGCTCTTCTGTTATTGTTAATACTTTGAATTAAAGCGAGAGCTGGTAGCTCGATATTGTGTGAGAATGGTCAGGCTGGCCTAGAAGTATGCTGGGCGCCATCACGATCGGGTTTGGGGCCGTGACAAGTTGGTATCAAAACCTAGGTTACTAGGCCTCATGAGTCTTGAGCTGGTTAGTAGTGTCTCACAGATCGGTACGGAGATGTCTGTATTTATCCTCGGGAGGCTGAGGCTGCAGACCTTTTAGGAAACACTTCACATATCTTGAACTCTGTCGTGCGGTTTTGTTATTACGAGAACTGAACTTCTGTATTATATTCTCTCGCAGATGGCGAGGACTCGTGCTTCAGGACGAGGTGGACGACCACCATTGCCACTAGATAGAGGCCGTAGTCACGGCCGTGGTCGTGGTCGTGGACGTGGTAGAGTGGTAGGGGCAGTGCCAATAGACCCACATGTTCCCCTATCCAGGATTAGGCCCCAGTGGTTGATTCTCCAGCAACACCCGCTCAGGCACCGGCAATGCCTATTGTTATTCCTGGCCTTCAGGAGGCATTGGCCTAGATATTTTCTGTTTGTACTGGTTGGCTTAGGTAGTTTCAACTACTACCGCAGCTGCGACATATCAGACCTGGGGTGGTCATCAGACCCCCGCAGCTCGCACACCAGAGCAGGTTGTGCAGGGACTTCAGACGCCAGAGGCAGTCCTAGCTCAGGTAGTTGCACTGGCTGTTCCAGTTGTGCCAGTTGTGCCAGCCCCAGAGTTTGTTGTTCCAGTAATGCCTGACGACGAGCAACATCGATTGGGGAGATTAGGCAGACTTCAGCCGCCTTCATTCAGTAGTACTTAGGGAGAGGATGCCCAGGGATTCTTAGACAAGTGTCAGAGGATGTTGCATACAGCAAGGATTCTTGAGTCCAGTGGTGTTTCTTTTACTACATTCCATTTTCAGGTCCAGCATTCATTTGGTGGGAGGAGTTTGAGAGGTGTAGGTCTTTAGGGAAAGCACCCCTTATTTGGCAGCAGTTTTCCACTCTCTTTTTAGAGAAGTATATGCCACAGTCCCGCAGAGAGGAGCTGCATCGCCAGTTTGAATAGCTAGTGTATGGTGATATGACAGTAACTCAGTACGAGTGGAGGTATACTCAGTTGGCCAGGCATGCTATTTGGATAATCCCGACAGATCGGGAGAGGATCATGAGGTTCATGATGGCCTCAACTATTCTATTCATATCCTGATGACCAGGGAAAGAGTAGTGGCAGCATCTTTTGAGCAGGTGGTTGATATGGCACGCTCTATTGAGGCGGATCATTATCGTGAGCGAGAGGAGAGGGAGGCCAAGAGGCCTCGAGGTTCTGGCAGTTTTAGTGGTGCTCCATCCAGGGGCCAGTTTCATCATGGCAGAGGTCGTTCATCCAGACCTCCTCAATCAGGTCGCCCAAAGCATAGTGGAGCTTCTTCCAACCGTGGCCGTCAGGGTTTTCAGCAGGGCCAGTCTTCACTCAGCGCCCTTCCAGCTCAGAGTTCAGCACCTTCTTCTTTGGCTCAGGGTTCATCTGTGGCGAGGGGTTCCCTTCAGTCCCCTTCTCCAGCACCAGGAAGTTGTTTTGAGTGTGGCGAGTTTGGCCACATTAGGAGGCAGTGTCCTCGACTTCGCAGGGGTAGGTCTCAGCAGAGGTATCTGCCCTCCTCTTCGGCTACATCTACTTTAGCACCATCCCAGTCTAGTAGGGGTGGGGGCAGTCTTCTTGAGGTCTCCCCAGGAGTGAGGAGTGATCGAGTGGTGGTCAAGCACGTTTCTATGCACTTCCTAATAGGCGAGATGTTGTTGCCTCAAATGTAAAGATTACAGGTATCATTTCAGTTTGTCACAAAGATGCTTCTATTTTGTTTGATCCCGGGTCTACATATTCGTACATGTCTTCTTATTTTGCACATCATTTGGGTGCGACCCATGGAGGTCTTGCTTGTCCTATTTATGTATCCACCCCGGTGGGTGATACGATTATTGTGGATCACGTCTATCGATCCTGTATTGTTTCTATTGGGGTTCTGGAGACCCGAGTAGACCTGCTATTGTTAGGTATGGTGGATTTTGATGTTATTTTGGGCATGGATTGGCGATCCTCGTGCCATGCTATTTTAAACTGTCATGCCAAGACAGTTACATTGGCTATTCCTGGTATTCTTTAGATTGAATGGCGAGGTTCGATTGATTATGTCCCTAGCCATATAATTTCATTCTTAAAGGCTCAGAGAATGGTTGAAAAGGGTGTTTGTCATATCTAGCATTTGTGAGGGATGTGGGAGCTGAGACTCCTAGTATTGATTCTGTGCCCGCTGTGAGGGACTTCTTATATGTGTTCCCATCAGACCTGTTGGGCATACTGTCGGATAGGGATATCGATTTTGGTATTGATTTGGTGCTAGGCACTCAACCCATTTCTATTCCTCCTTATCGTATGGCACCAGCTGAGTTGAAGGAATTGAAAGAACAGCTTCAGGAGCTTTTAGATAAGGGATTCATTCACCCTAGTGTGTCACCGTGGGGTGCACCGGTGTTGTTTTTTAAGTAGAAAGATGGCTCTATGAGGATGTGCATTGATTATAGACAGTTGAACAAGGTAACAGTGAAGAATAAGTATCCTCTACCGTGCAGTGATGATTTATTTGATCAGCTCCAAGGAGCGAGGGTGTTCTCGAAGATTGATCTTCGTTTAGGCTATCATCAGCTAAAGATTAGAGATTCTGATATTATGAAGACTGCATTCAGGATAAGATATGGGCACTATGAGTTTCTTGTGATGTCTTTTGGGCTGACCAATCCCCAGCCGCGTTCATGCACTTGATGAACAGTGTGTTCTGGCCATATCTGGATTCTTTCGTGATCGTGTTCATTCATGACATTCTGGTATACACTCGTAGCCAGGAAGAGCATGCTCAACATTTGAGGGTTGTGTTACAGAGGTTGAGGGAGGAGAGATTGTATGCTAAGCTCTTCAAGTGCGAGTTTTGGCTCGAGTCGGTAGCTTTTCTGGGTCATGTGGTGTCTCGTGATGGTATTCAGGTTGACCTGAAGAAGATAGAGACGGTGTAGAGTTGGACTAGACCGTCCTCAGCTACAGAGATCAGGAGTTTCCTTGGTTTGGCGGGGTATTATTGCTGGTTTTTTCAGGGATTTTCATCTATTGCTTCTTCTTTGGCCAGTTTGACGCAGAAGGGTGCACCATTCGTATGGTCAGATGAGTGCGAGGAGAGCTTTCAGAAGCTCAAGACAGCTTTGACTACAGCTCTGGTGTTAGTCTTACCTTCAGCTTTAGGTTCATATACCGTATATTGTGATGCTTCGAGAGTAAGGATAGGTTGTGTGTTGATGCAGGATGGTAGAGTTATTGCTTATGCTTCTAGTCAGTTGAAGCCTCATGAGAAGAACTACCATGTTCATAATTTGGAGTTAGCTGCCATAGTTCATGCCTTGAAGATTTGGAGGCACTATTTGTACAGCATGTTCATGTGAGGTGTATACTGATCATCGTAGTCTCCAGCATTTGTTCAAATAGAAGAATCTTAATTTGAGGCAGTGGAGGTGGCTTGAGTTACTCAAGGATTATGACATTACTATTCTATATCATCCAGGGAAGGCCAATGTGGTGGCTGATGCTTTGAGCCGAAAGGCAGTTAGTATGAGCAGCTTGGCGTATATTCCAGTTGGGGAGAGACCATTTGCATATGATGTTCAGGCGTTGGCCAATCGGCTAGTGAGGTTGGATATTTCAGAGCCTAGTAGGGTGTTGACTTGTGTTGTTTCTCGGTCTTCCCTATATAATCGCATTCGTGAGTGCCAGTATGATGATCCACACTTGCTTGTCCTTACGGACAGAGTTCAGCATGATGATGCCAGAGATGTCACTATTGATAGTGATAGTGTGTTGAGGATGCAGGGCCAAATTTGCGTGCCCAATGTGGATGGCCTTCGTGAGTTGATATTGGAGGAGGCTCATAGATTGCGGTATTATGTCCACCCAGGTGCCGCGAAGATGTACCAGGATTTGAGAAAGCATTATTGGTGAAGAAGGATGAAGAAGGATATTGTGAGTCATGTATCACGGTGCCTCAACTGTCAGTAGGTCAAATACGAGCATCAGAGGCCTGGTGGCATGTTTCAGCGTCTTAATATTCTCGAGTGAAAGTGGGAGAGCATCACTATGGACTTTGTTAGTAGACTCCCTCGGACAGTGAGGAAGTTTGATTCAGTTTGGGTGATTGTTGACAGGCTGACCAAGTTAGCTTATTTCATTCCTGTGTATACTACATACTCCTCAGAGCGGTTAGCAGAGATATTCATTCGTGAGATTGTAAGATTGCATGGAGTTCCAGTTTCTATCATATCAGACAGAGGTACTCAATTTACTTCGCAGTTCTGGAGGACATTTTAGCGTGGGTTCGACTCACAGGTTGAGTTGAGTACTGCATTTCATCCTCAGACGGACCGACAGTTTAAGCGTACCATTCAGATCTTGTAGGATATATTGCGCGCTTGTGTTATTGATTTTGGTGATTCATGGGCTAACTATTTGCCTCTCGTATAGTTTTCTAATAACAACATCTACAAATCTAGTATTTAGATGGCGTCGTATGAGGCTTTATATGGGAGATGGTGTAGATCTCCAGTTGGTTGGTTTGAGCCCGGGTTGGCTAGGTTGTTGGGGACAGAGTTGGTCCAGGATGCTTTGGACAAGGTGAAGGTGATTCAGGAGAGACTTCGTACAGCCCAGGCGCGCCAGAAGAGTTATGCGGCCCGGAAGGTTCGGGATATATCTTATTCCGTGGGTGAGAAGGTCTTACTGAAGGTTTTTCCTATGAAAGGAGTCATGAGATTTGGGAAGAAAGGGAAGCTTAGTCCGAGATTCATTGGCCCTTTTGAGATTCTCAGGAGGATTGGAACGGTGGCCTATATGCTTGCTTTGCCACCTAGACTATCGGGAGTTCATCCGGTGTTTCACGTATTTATGCTCCGAAAATATGTTGGCGACCCATCGCATGTGTTGGATTTCAGTACGGTGCAGCTTGATGATGACTTGACCTATGATATAGAGCCTATAGCTATATTGGGTTGCCAAGTGAGGAGATTGAGGTCCAAGGATATTGCATCTGTGAAGGTTCAGTGGAGAACTCGTCCCGTGGAGAAGGTCACTTGCGAGATCGAGCAGGAGATACGGAGCAGATATCCTCACTTATTTGAGCCTCCAGGTATGTTTCTTGACCCGCTCGAGGACGAGCTTTTCTTAAGTTGGGGAGAATGTGACGACCTGGCCAGTCATCACGAGAGTTACTGCCCCGTTATCCCCTCATTATGTGTTTCATGTTTCTATATCTGTGTTAGAGTCTATCGGGTGAATTTGGATTGATTCTGGTTGAAAAATAAGGCATATAGCCTTTTTTATTGAAGCTTGTTTCTGAAAAGTCAACCTGAAGTTGACTATGTGGTTAGAGGGCCCGGATGTGGATTTTGATTGTTCGGTTAGCTTTGGGAGGTGATTTGTGACTAAGGAGAGCGATCGGAATTGAATTTGGAGGTCCGGTGTAGAAATAGGCTTGAATTGGCTAAGTTGGAATTTTGGCAAAAACCGATCGATAGGTAAGATTTTAATCTGGGAGTCTGAATGGAATTCTGATAGTTGCACTAGCGTCGTTAGGTGATTTTGGATATGTCTGCAAATTTTCAAGTCATTCAGACATTGTTTGGTCGGGTTTTTGATTGGATGTTGGTATCGGAAGTTTTAGTTGAAACTTAGGCATGAATCCGCCTAAATTTGATGATTTTTGTGTTTAAGGGCATGTTTTTATGATTGGAACAAGTTCGTGTGATGATTTAGAATGGATTTGTATTTTTGGTTGAGGTCCCAGGGGCCTCGGGATGAGTTCGGGTAATTAAACGAAGGAAATTTGGAAGTTGAACTGCTGGTATTTTCGTTGCAGCAGTGGTTTCCGCTTCTGCGGAAGGGAGACTGCAGAAGTGGATCCGCATAAGCGGAAGATCAATCGCAGATGCAAGCTTAGGGGTGTCCAGCAAAACTCGCAGAAGCGGGTGCCTTGTCGCAGAGGCGGGCCCGCAGAAGCGGAAGTTAGCGGAGTGAGGAGTCTCGCGGAAGCGGAATTATTTACGCTTAAGCGGTCTCGCAGAAGCAAGAATTGAACCGCAGAAGCGGTTTGGGATTTTAATGAGTGTCATAGAAGTGACTCAAATTCCACAGAAGCGGACACGCGGAAGCGGCACTGTAGCCGCAGAAGCGAAAACACCTGGGGTTTTATGACTAGTGTTGTCTCGAAAGTTCTGAAGCATTAAGTCATTTGGGGCTTCGAACTTAGAGACGAATTTGACGATTTTGAGGAGGAAATTGAGGAGTATCATCAGGTAGGCACTCTTGGACCCAAATTATGTTAATATATTGATAAACCATGAATTTAATCTCTGAACGTGGAGTAACTAAGGTGTAAAAATGGGGGATTTTGCTCCAAGCCTGAAAAATAGAAAATTGACGATTTGAATGAGCAAACGGATTCCGATTTTGATAAACTTTATATGTACGGACTCGCGGAGGGATAAGAATTCTGAAAATGTCACTTTCGTAATTTTTCGAGAAGCGAGCCCGGGGTTCGGGTTTTGGCAACTTCGTATTTTTGGGTGTAATTTGAGTTATTTCTATTGGGTTATGTTCCTTTAGCCTATTTTGATGTATTCCTATTGATTTTGATCAGATTCTGCACCCGTGGAGGCCGATTCTCGTGGCAAGGGCATTTCGGACTAGTTTTTTAGTCGATTTGAGGTGAGTAATGGGTATTGATGATGACTTGAGGGTATGAAAACCCTGTATATCACTATGTGACGCATTATTGAGGTGGGACACGTACTCTACTGTGAGTGCGGAGTCGATTGTGATTGGAGACTATGGCTTACTCTGACTGTGAAGTATTATATTGTGTTATTGGCTATAAATGAGCCGGTAAACCTCCTACTTGGATGGTTGTGGTTATCTTTGGGCTGTAAGCCAGTTATTTGGATCCCGTGAGGATCGTTATCATTGCTTCTATAATTATAGCATGTTATCCTGATATCAGTGTTGAGCTAAACACTATCTAAAATGGTTTTTCAAACTCTGGAATTTCTGAACATTATTTTCTACTGTTATTGATAAAGAGAGATTTCAAAATGATATTTTCTGTGCCCGTGAGGCTTGCATTGCATGTAGCTGGACTAGTAGTAGATCGGGCTGCGCGCCATAGCATATCACTGATATTGCGCTTGGGCTGTAGGAGTCATTTCCTTCTAACTTAGTACTGATCTTTATTGTCCTCCGGAGTCTGAACCCTCACAGTGAGCGCGGGTACCCAAATGGATCCTGCTACGCACTGTAGCGGTCATGTTCATGCATCTGCATTGCATTTAGATATACATGTTGTACTGCTTTAGCTGTTATTGCTTATTCTGAGACTTATACTGTTAAAATGGTAAAAAGAGTTATAGTATAGCTTTACTGTATGAATTATTGGGTATTTTTACCTTCAAGTCTTTATCCGTGCTTATTACTACTGAGTTGGAAGTACTTACACTACTCCATGCACCTTGTGTGCAGATCCAGGTACATCACAGCAGGGCTGACTCCCCAGCTACTTCAGAGATCATTTCCGGACAGTCGAGGTAGCTGTCTAGCGTCCGCAGGACCTGACTTTCCCTGCTATCCTTTGTCTTTTAGACTTTTTCCTTATTTGTCAGATACAACATGTATTAAGTATCACTGTTATACTTTTGGTAGAGGCTCTTGGCTTATGACTCCAGACCTGTGGGAGGTGTTATACTGTTTGGAATATTGTTTTGCAACTTATGCTAAAATATCGTATTTCTTCTATTATTGTTAATGCTTTGAATTAAATCGAGAGCTGGTAACTCGGTATTGTGTGAGAATGGTCAGGCTGGCCTAGCAATGTGCTGGGTGCCATCACGACCGGTTTGGGGTCGTGACAAAATCGGACATTGGTTAGCCCAGACTAAGTATAAAAATTTAGTTTTAAGAAATGTTAAAAGTTTTATCTATAAGTTTAATAATATGTTTAGCCAGGAGAATTTTAAATTGTTCACATTTAATAACCTGTACAAAAAATTAATATATGAGATTTGATTCAAGCGAAATAGTCATTATCAAATCTTGTAAGTTACCGAATTTTACATGCAAATTGTTGATTCATTCAAAGTTTAGAGAAAGCTTACATGTTAATAATATATTCTAAGATTATATAGAATTTTCATATATAGCAATACCCTATGCACGTTATAGTCCATATTTGTTCCTAAGATTACCTAAGTTTGTTATGAAATTTTTAAGAAATAGCTAAAAGCCATAATTAACACATGTCACACAAGAAAGGAGTCGACTCTGCATAATTTTAGAGATCCACGTGTCAATCCTATAAATGTCAGATGCAAAGGGGATTAGACCAAAAAAATTACGAATTTTATAATAGCGAGGTATCTTGATCAACACAACCGAAAGTTTAATAGGAGCTACAGTAAAATTCATATTTGGCCAACAGAATTGCTCCGTGCTTTTACAATTACAATCATATCCTCTGACCCATATTCTAACCGGATGCAGCTCTCTAAAAACCGGAGGCGGCTCAAATTCCGGCTTATTAATAGTAGTAAAAGTAAAATGATGCCTCTCTTACTTCTTTAGGTTAAATAAAGCTATATTTTTTGTAGCTGTACTGCTCTTTTCCCTTGAATAATTTCTACAAGCTTATTATTCGGATTATTGAAAGGAAATCTTGGCACAATTGGTAAAGTTGTTGTTACGTGACTAAGAGGTCATGGGTTCAAACCGTAAAAACAATCTCATGCAGAAATACAGGTATAACAAGAGCTTGATGCAGTGTACTGCCCTCTTTTTATTATTTGGATTATTAAGTCATTTCCAACACTCGGATTATCGTTCGAACTCAGTTAGGAGGAGTTAAATTTGAATGTGAAACAAAAAAATTAGCAGCATTAAGTGGAATGAGATGAAAAGGAGGCAGGAAAAATGAAAAAACAAATTATTTATGCTTGAAACTTTAATAAAATACAAGGTGAATGTTGAATTTGTCCCAGAAATATTAATTTAAGAATGCTAGATTATCTAAATATATCCAAATTAAAAGACAAGATCCTCGCTGCAGTTTTTAGAACAGGAACGCCTATGCTACCAGAAGATCATTCCCAGTCCAACTGATACATCTAGGACAGAAGATTAGTTTTGCCACTTAAGCAAAATCAACATGCTTTGCTGTGAATAAAATAAAAAGTAGAGAAATTAGTAATTTTGCATATTTAGAATCAATTTCATACCAGGCATGGTTAGATATGAAATGTTGTCACAAGATCATGCTTTAACAAAGAAGGGATGTACGTAGACCGGGTTGGTTTGGTTTTTATTAGAACCAAATCAAATCAACTATATCTGGTTGGACTATGTGACGACCCGGCCCGTCGTCACGAGAGTTACCAACCCGTTATCCCCTCATTACGTTGTTTCATGTTTCTATATCTGTGTTAGAGTCTATCGGGTGAATTTGGATTGATTCTGGTTGAAAATAAGGCATATAGTCTTTTTGAGTGAAGCTTGTTTCTCAAAAGTCAACCTGAAGTGCACTATGTGGTTAGAGGGCTCGGATGTGGATTCTGTTGATTCGGTTAGCTTCGGTTTGTGACTTAGGGGAGCGATCGGAATTTAATTTGGAGGTCCAGTGTAGAAATAGGCTTGAATTGGCTAAGTTGAAATTTTGACGAAATCTGATCGATAGGTGAGACTTTGAGCCGGGAGTCGGAATGGAAATCCGACAGTTGTAGTACTTTCGTTAGGTGATTTTGGATATGTCGGCGAATTTTCAAGTCATTCGGACATCGTTTGGTCGGGTTTTTGATAGAATGTAGGTTTCGGAAGATCTGGTTGAAACTTAGGCTTGAATCTGCCTTAATTTGATGACTCGTGTTTTGAGAGTGTGTTTTTATGATTGGAACAAGTTTGTGTGATGATTTAGAGTGGATTTGTATTTTTAGTTGAGGTCCCGGGGGCCTCGGGATGTTTTCGGAGGGTGAAACGGATGAATTTTTGAAGTTTGTAATTGCTGGTATTAATGCAGCAGTGATTTCCGCTTCTGCGGAAGGAGGACCGCAGAAGCGGATTATGTATCGTAGGAGCGAGCTCGACCGCAGAAGCGGATTATGTATCGTAGGAGCGAGCTCAGGGTTGGTCAGTGGAATTTCTGCAAAAGCGTGTGTTAGGTCACAGGGGCGGGCTCGTAGAAGCGAGCCATGGTCCGCAGAAGCGGACTTTAGTGGATTGGGGAAACTTCGCAAAAGCGCAGAAAATTCCGCTTAAGCGATCTCGCAGGTGCGAGGTTTGAACCGCAGTAGCGGTCTTGGACTTAATGAAGGTCGCAAAAGCGACCCATGTTCCGCAGAAGCGGACACGCGGAAGCGGGCCAGATGCCGCAGAAGCGAAAAAATGTTAGGGTTTAATGAACAGTGATGCCTCGAAATTTCATAAATTATAACTCATTTGGGGCTTCGAACTTAGAGGCAAGTTTGGCGATTTTGGCGATTTTGAGGAGAAAATCAAGGGGTATCATCAGGTAAGCATTCATGGACTCAATTTATGTTAATATATTAATATATTATGGAATTTACCTTAGAAATTGGAAGAATTAAGGTGTATCAATGGGGAATTTTTGCTCTAAGTCTGGGTTATAGAAAATCAATAATTTGAATGGGCAAACGGAGTCCGATTTTGATAAACTTGATAAGTATGGACTCGCGGCGAGATAAAGATTCTGAAAATGTGACTTTTGTATTTTTTCGAGAAGCGGGCCCAGGGGTTAGGTTTTGGCAACTTCGTGTTTTTGGGTGTAATTCGAGTTATTTCGATTGGGTTATATTCAGTTAGCTTATTTTGATGTATTCCTATTGGTTTTGATCAGATTCTGCACCCGTGGAGGCCGATTCTCGTGGCAAGGGCATTGCAGGCTAGTTTTCGAGCTGAGTCGAGGTGAGTAATGGGTATGGATGATGACTTGAGGGTTTGAAACCCCAGTATATCACTATGTGACGCTGTATTGAGGCGAGACACGTACTCTACTGTGAGTGCGCGGTCGAATGCGATTGGGGACTATGGCTTAGTCCGACTATGTAGTATTATATTGTATTGTTGGCTATAAATGAGCCGGTAAATCTCCTACTTGGAAGGTTATGGATATCTTTGGGCTGCGAGCCAGTTATATGGATCCCGTGAGGATCGTTATCATTGTTTCTATGATTATAGCATGTTATCTTGATATCAGTCCTGAGCTAAACAGTGTCAAAAAATGGTTTTCCAAACTCTGGTATTTCTGAACATTGTTTTCTATTGTTATTGATAAAAAAGAGATTTCAAAATGATATTTTTGTGCATGTGAGACCTGCACTGCATGTAGCTGGAATGATAATGGATCGGGTTGCGCGCCGCAGCATATCATTGATATTGCGCTTGGGCTGTAGGAGCCCATCCGGAGTCTGAACCCCCATAGTGAGCGCGGGTACCCAAATGGATCGGGCTACACGTCGTAGGGGTCATGCTCATGCATCTGCATTACATTTAGATATACTTGTTGTACTGTTTAGCTGTTATTGCTGATTCTGAGGCTTGTACTGTTGAAAAATGGTAAAAAGGAGATTATTATATAGCCTTACTTAGTGTAATATTGTGTTTTCGTATATTTACTGTCTTTATCCGTACTTATTACCACTGAGTTGGAAGTACTCACACTACTTCATGCACCTTGTGTGCAGATCCAGGTACATCAAAGCAGGACTGACTCCCCAGCTGCACAAAGTGCTTTATCCGGACTGCCAAGGTAGTTGATATCGTCCGTAGGACCTGACTTTCCCTTCTATCCTTTATCTTTTAGACATTTTCCGCATTGATAGATACAGTTGTATTCAGTATCACTATTGTACTCTTGGTAGAGGCTCGTGGCTTATGACTCCAGATATGTGGGAGATATTACATTATGTTGGGTTTATTTTGCAACTTATGCTAAAACATCGCATTTCTATTATTGTTAAATACTTATTTTGAAAGTAAAGTATGAGCTGATAGCTCGTTGTGTGAGATTGGTCAAGCTGGCCTAGCAATGTGCCGGGCGCCATCATGACCGGATTTGGGGTCGTGACACACTGGTTCAGTTTTATCGAGTGTTTCGAGTTTTTTTGTTACATGAATATTATTTCAATCTTACTTTGTTAAACATTTATAAGTAAATATATGTTTAGTAAAAATAGACAAACATATGATCTATTAAAATATTTTTATAGTAGAATTTTGTTGATAACACATGATAGTTATTTTCTTAGTCGTCTGACAATAATTTTTCGTTGATGTATACATTCAAGGTAATGAATTTAATAACTAAACATAAAAATCAATATGATACATAATTAATGATAAGTTCTATTTAATTTAAAATTATCGAAATACCACTTCAAATTCGAAAAAAAGATAAGAATTTAATAAATCTTGACATATAAACATGGAAGAACAAAGAAATTGACGCATTTCAGTAACACTTGATAAGAAAGTAATCATATAACCCATTATATAAGGTTAATAAAAATGGAGTTCTTCATCTTCTATTAAATATTACATTCTATAAGAGAGAATCCCAAATGTTTCTAGAATTATTGTAAAAAGAATTTTATATAAAGTCTTAAAAGTATATATAAAAATTATATATTTATATGTTGGTTTGGTTCGGATTTTTTTCCTTAATACCAAACCAAATCCAGTTGAATTTTTTAATCGATTTGGTTTGATTTTTCGGTTTGGTACAGTTTGGTGGTTCAGTTTGTACCTTATCAAGATGGATGTTTCTTTACTCGATATATTTCTTTTTCTGCATTGCCTGCTTATCCAGGTGTCGTGTGTGCATTCTTTAAGTTATGTGGTATTCTGCTTTCTTTTTAAATTGGCGTGACTTGATTTAATTCATGTTTAGGATTTTGCTTTTGGCATCCATCATAGATTTGCAAAATTCCGTAGTGTTGTGGTCTTGCTCTTGAATCTTATTTTCTAAGACAATTTTGGGCATCCACTTCTGTTCATTCACTTGAGAGGAGTATTTGGTGGACGGAAAATTGGGCATTGAATTGATGAAAAATACTGGCGCAACTTCAAATGTTCTAAAATGAAAACAAAATCTTATATTGCTAGTAGATTCTAAGCTCTATTCCGAAAAATTGCTGCTGCTTTACCAGGGATGAAACACTATCATTCACAAAATCAGAAGATATGTGGAAGACAGAGATAAAGAAGTTGGATACAGGAAAAAGCAGTTGCATCCAGTTATTATTGCGAAGTTCAATTAGCTAATTTCTTAGATAAAAATGAGCTTTTTGTCAGTTTAGTTTGTACAAATCCTTTTGGCTCTGACGAGGAGGAAATCATTGAAGATGCACTTGCTGCTGTTATGTAACGGCTTTTCTTTTCCTAATTCAGGAATTCGTTTCTTTTGGCCGTTCTCTGTGCCGTTCATGCTGAAAGTTGATCATTTCAGTAAAGACTTTTAGCCTGTGTTAGGACACTTGTGAATGACACCTTTTCTTCCCTTTTATGATAATAAATACATGTGATTGGCACTTACCCTTTGAAACCTCAGACCCTGCTCTCCAACCCCAAACACCTGAGTCTTTTGCGTTTCTGTACGATTCTTCTACAGCACTGTGTACATCCGAGTGAGACATGAACCGAGACACTTGATTGAGCGCGCGAAAGCAAGATCGGGAAGATTAGAAGTGAGACAGAAGACAGAGAAAAAGGCTCCGATATTGAGTGCGACTAGAAATATGGGAGAAATTAGTAGTGTCTAAAGAGGATATAGAAGAGAGAGACAGATACAGACTTAGAATTACAGAACAGGTAACACAATAACCACATCTTTGAGGTCTATTTAAGATATAGTGCTTTATTCAATTTCAACCCACAAACATGAAGAGAAAAGTTTGGGTGAATCAAATCAGTAGATTTTTCAAGGTATACCACTTCACTAAGTACCATATAAGAATGTGTGTTTAACATCAAATTGATGAACTAGCCAACCATTAGAAGCAGTAGAGTAAGAACTATACGCAAAGTGATTGGTTTTCACCACACGACTAAAATGTATTTTCCCAATACGTTTTACTAGTTTTCCCTTCTAAATTGTTAAAATCTTGAAAACCACACTTCCAGTAAAGGACTTTTTTTTTTTTGTTTGAGGGGAGGGGGGGTATGCTTTCTCCATCTCTCTTCTTGAGAAACATACACTAAGCAAAAAGAAACTTAACTGGAAAGCAACACGCAGCAAATTAATCAGCTTGTATAATAACTGCTAGCTTTATGTACAGATGACGAAGGATTCCTGCTCATTGAACATTAAAGAAGAAATACAATCGAGAAAAGATATTCATTGAAAAGCTTACATTCCTAGCAAAACTCTTTTCACAAATGATGGGCGTGAGTGGATCAAGAGAAGCAGAGACTAAACATTACCAGCCCCATCAATGCTCATTCTAACTCTTAGAGTAAGGTAAATGAGTATGATTGTGCCCATGCTCGACCTGGGAAAGGGAGAGAGTTTAGTCAATTGCTTGCTATATAGAAGTGATAACAACTAAAGAAGTAGCAATACAAAAAGACATGTACATTCTAGAGCAAAAGTGTAACTAAAGTCATGCATCTCTTCCACATGCTCGCACTTAATTTGAAAAGAATGTTGCTGCAAATTAGCTAACAACATATATATCCATCGGTTATATAAGTTGTTATAATATACTGTAACAATTTATTTCTGAAAATTGTCCTTTATTTCTTCCTAGGCTTTGTTCCTACTTTATAGGAATATCGATTCCTCCAAAAAGAAAACATACTCAAAAAACAAAAGGGACCATTTTGTCAATATAACAATTTATTTCAGAAAATTGTCCTTTATTTCTTCCTAGGCTTCATTCATACTAACAGGCATATCTATTCCTCCAAAAAAAGAAAACATACAACGACCGTAATGAATCAACATTCCTAATCACATGCCTTTCAAATTGGCTCAGTCTTACAGACTATTATGCAAATACTTTTGTGCCCCATAGCCACCCTCGTCTATATTTCTTTTTCAAGAATATTTAAACATTACACTAATCTCCAGTAGAGAACGTGATAAATACTACTGTCTTGATTCTTGTTTGATGTTTAGATGACTTTTCTCATACATATTCTTTCCGAATAGATAATTAAGTACTCAATACAATGTTGCAGTGTATTTCCCAGTAGAATCATCTATGGAGATGAGCCAATTAACAACTTATAACTATCAGAAGAAATAGAAGAGAACACTTGGTACAATACATCAATCAAAATTATCTGTATTCAACTCTGATTAGTAGGTTCTGAAAAGGAAATACATGCAATTAGAAACCTATTGATTAATGACTACTCCTTTGGAATAGGCTACTTTGCCTCATGGTTAGCAAACCAGTATATCTTCCCTTCCTAACTTATCTACTGAAAAACAAAATATTCTTTCCTCTCATCATATGTAGTCTAATCACCATAACCCAATATGATGAAGAAGGAAAAAGCAGCCACCAAATCCCCCCCCCCCAAACAACCAGTTCATTAAGTTGTCTAAACAATGTAACTCAAAATCTAGTGACCGCCCCAAACCCCAAAACAAAGGCAACCCTGCCTCTTTATAATAAACATCAACCACATCCTATTAACCTTATCATCCCTATCCTGCAGTAGTAAAAGCTTACCACATCCTATTAACCTTATAATCCCTATCCTGTCTGCAATAGTTAAAAGTTTTTAACCTTATTATTCCCTTACAAAATGTTTTCCATCTCACAAACAAAAAACAAAAGAAAAAAAGGGGGGTGGGTGGGTGTTTGGGGGGGGGGGGGGTGGGTGGGCTTGCGCTTGTTTGACAAAGAAAGACGTAGAAGTTGAAAGTTCCCTTTGACAAATAGATAGAAAAGTTAATTTATAATTTCCAAATCAAGGGATGGCGAGATACAAAATTCACAGTTTTCACAACCATTAGCTTAGTGAAGCATTTCTGCGTTCAATAATTATGGTTGGTTGTGCAATACTTGTTCCATATTCATTCGTTCATGCAAATGTATGAACAGGACAACTCATTATCACAATATCTATTTCCCTTAATTCATGTTAAAATGTGGATGCTTAATATCCACAAACTTCATCGACTTGACAGATTACGAAAAATAAATATAATGTCGATTGTTGGTAATGAATATAATTTTTTAGCACTAAAATGGAAAGAAGCAGAAGATAACAAGAACCATTTTCGGGGATTAAACTTACAGGAATGAGAAAAGGAGAACAACTCTTCTTGAATTAAAAGATGCAGAGCGCTTGTATTTTCTGAGTCTGTTGCTAGATGCATCATATACTGTCTCGGTCAAACATTTATCTGCCATATAAATCAAGAATCACGTATAAATTTTTCATCTCAGTAGTACAACAGTATAACTTAAGTGCTCTTTATCATATGGAAACTATCAACTACTTAATGATAATAGAAGATAGGATGACTACTGATAACTACTGATGCTGACTAATCATAGTAGTTGCAAAGCCAACTTCAGTGTCAAGTATATTAGATAATACATCATGTATTTAGATTAATAGACTAGAAATAACGAGTTATTAGTCTAGGAAAACCATCAAGCATCTCATCCATAAGGAAATCTTCAGGTAATAAAAAGAGCAGATTTATGGGGAGCATTCCATGCACATGGTAAGCCAATTTTATTTCAATTTGAAATATTGAAATAGTAATTGGTTGGGTGACAATGCTTTACAGCGTTCCCCAGTGTGACTGCAAGAAGAGCTTTAGCAAGTGGATTTCAAAGGATGCACTAGTTGCCTTTCACAACTCTATTGATAACAGGGGAAAAGGACAAACATTAGGTGCTTGACTACAGAATTTGGAATAGGTTAGAGTGGTAAGTTTTGGCTTTCACATAACTAAGGAGGAAAATAATTGAAATTATAACCTAATAGAACACTTGCATGTAATGATGGTACTTCGTATTGCCACTCATGCTATTATTATCAACTTCAGAGACCTGATAGTTGGAAATTGAAGCAGCATGGATCACAGAAGGAGTTGTCCACAAGTACGCTTTAAAGCTATTTCTGGAGAACCACTAATTCTTAGAGAATCTTATCTTTTAATCAACATGTAACACAATTAAGAAAATTAGATACTGTTACATGCTTCAGTTATTTCACGAAAGAGCAACCAGATCTGTCATACTCCTGAAGAAATAGTTTTTTGTTTTGAATATTTTTGGAACATTAGTTAAATATCTATATATAGGAGTGAAGATGTAGGAAGATGCCCTAACAATATTCAAGCTCATTAAAAGCATCCAGTTGACTTCAGTCAATGTGGTCAAAATGTGTTTTAGAATATCCCAAAGAGAAATGCAGAGGGGAAAGAACAGTCCTCATCTAAAACAAAATTCATCTGGAAAATGAATATCAGAGTGATTGCAGAACAACGTCTACCTTTACAAGCAAATTTGGGCAACTCAACACTCTGATTCATCAGGAGTTGCATGAACTTCCCTCCCATCAGTGATGCAAATTCTCTCTGCAACATCCTCTGAAATGCAATTGATATGTCAATGTTTGCCATTACATTTGACGAAATAATAAATTAGAGATCAAAATAATACTAAATAAGAAAAGAAGCCCTGTAGGAAAAATCCCTTTTGATATGCAAAATATAATGTCCTCACATGTGATTACGGCGAAATTGTTAAATTCTTTAAAAGAACTTACAGCTATACAATCATCCGTCTTCACATTCCCACCCATTTCCTGAATGGATTTAAGTGCCTCAGATTTTCCTTTCTCAGTATCTATATCCAAAATATATGAGCCATCAACATCGGTGCTACCATTCTTCAGGTTGGCATGGCTTCGGCCATTTGATTCGGCATCCATTGAGATTGGCGTCTTCACAAAATTCAGATTGGATAGGTTCACCATGTCTAAATGTGATTCACACAGAGGGCCTGTGGTTCCTTCAGCCAGTAATTGTACAACATTCAGGGAATCTTGGCTTTGCTGAAAAATAGAGAAAGAGTTATTGCGATTTCAGTGCCCTAAATTAAAGAGTTCGAAGGGATTACTAAATAAATAGAGAAGCAGATATGATAATGAACTAGCATCCCAAATGTGAGCTTTAAGTTCTCATTTTTCGGGAAAAAGAGTTTGGGGAAATTTTTTTCGAAAATAAATAATTCTGGTGATACGGAAAAGCTCAGATAAAAGGTAGCAGGTGCAAACGAAATATTACCTATTGCCTAATGGAAGATAACAGCACATACGATAATAGTATGGATCTTCTTGCTGTTTGGACGAGGGACTTTGTTACACTAACATGATATCTTAGTATTAAAAGGCTTAAGCCGCAATAGCCCAGGATGATTGTTCATTCCCACATTACAGGTTACCTTACACGGACCAAGCTGGAAGTTGATTCAGTTCAAGTCGTTCAGAGAAAATGTGACAGCAAATGCCATACTAAGAAAGGATATGGGAAACAAGGTCATCTTATTAACCCTTGAAAGCAGAAATGAGGTTCACCTTCAATTGTGTTATGCAAATCCTAATACGATTTTAAGAACTGAGCTGCCACCAAGAGATCTTTACTTCTGGTTCTAAATCAACTCTATAATATTTTACTAATCTCACTGCCATCACCAATAAGATACTAAATGGGCATTCTACCTTTGACAACAAAATATGGGGAATTACTAAAGAAAGATCTTGTTATGAAACCCAGAGCTATGATACTTAAGTCTGCTGCTAAAGTAGACAGATCGTGTTAAGAAACACAGAGCTATAATAGATAATTCTGCCGCTACCGTTGGTCATCTCATAGAATGAACCCTCTCTTATAAGCACAAGATACAAAACAAATAAATATTTCACTTCAAATCAAAAGATTTGCCAATCAAATTTTTGCTTCAATGGTCCCTACTTTCAGCAATGACAAAAGTATCAGAATGTAGGACTTACATTTTAACTTAATGCCAGCTCGAATTAGATAGTGACAGAACATAAAACAAAAACAAATAGAACTACACAAGAAAGAATATCTAGAGACAAAAAGTTATAACTTTTTCAATACTCAATTAATGCAAGAAAACCATCCAAGCATAGATAAAATACTAAAAACTGAAAAATCTCCGGTAGTGTCTAAAGACTGTTTAATGCTGAATGTAGTTATGCGCCCCTCTATTATTTTACCGGATACCTACTATCTTCCACCGGCAGATGTACCAGGTAACTTCCACCAAGCTTAGACATATGGGAAGAAAAAGTATCTTGCTCGTAAATAGAAAATAAAAGTTCCTTCAAAGACACATCTAACTCTAAAATGCAATCACACAATATTACGATAATAAACTTTCATATCTCCAACTATATCTGAATAAATTTCTTCAGAAAATACAATATGCCACTGGAATCACTGTGACAAACATTTTGGCACTACATGCACATCGAACTTGAATTCACACAACACATTGAAGTGAACTCAGTCAACAGGTTGAATGAATTACAGAGCCAAATTCCACCAGAAAAACAAACAAATACATATCCGAACCACAAAACAATGAGAACATCAACATGCAGCCTAATATACACCACACAAAAAGGGAATCAAAACTAAAAAGAGGACATCTCAATAGATCCAATTGTCACATTACCGTTTGTACTACTTGCAAAAACTTTTATCTTCATAATTTCTACAGAAATGGTAGTTATAAACATTTAACCCGCTGTACAATGGCAGATTCAAGGACAGCAATGAACTCGGTTTTCGCATTTACAAGCAGATCAATTGCATCAGGGAATACAAAATTCCTTACAAAAATTTAAATAAAAGAAACGACCCACAAAAAATACGAAGCAGCTTGCAATAAAGAGAAGAAAACATAAGAAAGAAAAAACACAATTGACTCAAATATCGCAATCATTCTTACTGTTTGAGAAAGTCGTATCTTCACAATTTCTACAAAAATGACAGTTAACACTTAACTGTCCGCAAATGAACTCAGATTAGACATCCCTAAAGAGATTAATTGCAATAGGCGAACTGGAATTCCATTAATAATCAAAATGCGAACCAGAAAACAAGGAGAACAGCACAATGCAGCCTGCATTACTGAATAAAACCCGCAACAAAAGATCAATTGATTCAAATCACTATTTTAATAAAGCTCAATTGATTCATATAGAGCATCATAACGTTCACCGAAGCCTCTCACCTCTTCGCTCGAATTCACCGCCATTCTTACAAGCGAAAACACAGATTTCGACTGCTCTATTTCCCCAACTGCATTGTGGTATGTATGGTGTGCGTGTTGTGTGTGTGTAAATATTCGTGCATAAATCCGTGGTCCGTGGAGAGAGAGGGGGTAGGTTTGGGGGGGGGGGGGGGGGAATGTGGAACGTTACGTAGGGAAAAGGGGGTATTTCTAAGAAGGAGAGGCTTGAGGCCTGGGGGGCGGGGGGCGAGGGGTATGCCAGGAAAGCTCCTGATCACGACATTGATGATCACGACAAACATCTCTGCCATTTAGAACTCTTTTGGACCAAAATACCCTTCTGACTTGGTTTAATGACATTTGTATATATATACTATATTTTTTTTTAAATTTAAATTTAATTTTATACACTAACAAATACTCCTATAAAATAATTTTCACACCTCAGGTCATATACGAAATATATGGGATGTAAAAAATATCATGTGATGAGTGATCTAGAAAATAAATCATGTGAAATGCTACAATAGATGAGTTAATGTAAAAACAATTATAGTAGCAGTGTATATAATTTAATATATTTTGAGTTTTTGTAGTTGGGACTTAGTACTTCGTTAGAACGTGTTTGGTACGGTATTATTAAGATGCCACAAAATAAAGAAAATAGATTATAAAAACTTCTATCCTTTTACATGGATTGTTGGAGGATATATTCACAAAAAGAACAAAACAAAAACAACCAAACGCATGTTGCTTTAATATTTTCTTATGCTATCATAACTACGACAAGGGGCGAAGTTACGTGGTCGCAAGGGTGGTCATCATCGAAAAATAATATCATATATATAGGTAAAATATTTAGAATTTATATATATTTAATATATATTGAACACTCTTGAAACAATGAAGAGTCATAGCCCAGTGACAAAGGATGGTCAAAATTGCTTCTTGGAATCCAGGATCAAACTTGCAGCGACACATACGTCAAATTAATGTTTCATTTTTGTATCGAATTAATAACCAATGTATTAAAATTAAAAATAAGAAATGAAAAGTTGTATAGAATAATAGTGGATGTAACTTTTGAGTTCAATTGAACACTTAAAAATAAAATAAATAAAGGAACACCTAGAGTAAAAATAATTTGGAGTAAAAAATGGAAGGATGAATGTTAGGTAGGGCAAGTAGGTAATAGGAAATTTGTATGGTTGTCCAAATTGATATATGCAAGTTGCTAACATATTCCATCAAATCAAATTTGTTTGGTGGCTTATGGGCAAGTCAAGTGTCACGGGTTGTCTACTGTTCCAAGTCTCTTCAGTCTCTGCCTAAGTGCTGTTTGTGACTTTTGACTTGTGAGTTCCTCTTTTTCTCTCTTCTGTTAAAACTTAAAAGGATACACACAACTCCAAATGGCCCACATGGTAAAATTATTTCCCGTGAGTTTAAAATGATACGTCCTCTAGATTTGACAATCGAATTATGTTTTTTTGGACTTTTGATAGGCGTAGTATGCATAAAATTGCGTGCGGCATCCATTTTTTAACTTAGCCGCTTTGTTTTTTTTTTTTTGTACTCGTACCCAATTTTTTGTTAAAGCCTTTTAAAAAGATTATTTTGCCCTTCTTTATTAAAAGACTATTTTCTCTTAAGTATATGCTAGTCCTCTATGTTAAATTTGGAATTTTCTCAAAGAAAGCTAACAATACACCTATGTTATTTCAAGGAACAATGCAAAGTCGTTAAGCACATTTTAGGACTTTTTAGAACCAAAATGGGAGAAAAAGTTAATTTCATCAACAATAAATTCACTTTCAAAATTTTCTTTTCTTCTAGCACTACATAAGGATGATCTTAAAAAGCCTTTGCCATTACCTCTTTATAGTGAACATGCATGGAATAACTCACTAGAAAGAGAATCTTTATCTTTTTCAGGATTGATTATACCCCTATTGCACGTTCCTACGGTGTCGAAATATACTGCGAGCCATTTTGTAACTGCTGAATTTCAGCTTTAGGAGTTGAAGGCTTTATTTTTGTAAGTCGAGAACTTCAGCTCTAGAGCTAAAGTTTTTATTTTGTAACTGGTGTACTTTAGTTTTAGGAGCTGAAGTTTTTTTTCTTTGTATTTGGTGAACTTCAGCTCTAAAGGTGAAGTTTTTGTTTTGTAACTAGTGAACTTCAGTTAGAGCTAAAGTTTTTATTTTGTAATTGATGAACTTCAGCTTTAGGAGCTGAAGTTTTTGTTTTTGTAACTGGTGAACTTCAGCTTTAGAAGCTAAAGTTTTTGTTTTTATAACTGGTGAGCTTCAACTTTAGAGCTGAAGTTTTTATTTTGTAACTGGCGAACTTTAGCTCTAGAGCTGAAGTTTTTGTTTGTACCTGGCGAACTCCATTACTTGAGCTGAAGTTTTTTGTTTGTAACTGGCGAACTTTAGTCTTCTTAGAGTTGAAGTTTTAACTAACTTTCCATATGATTCGAACGTTGAAAGTATTAGATAGAAATACAAGTGCTCACTAAATTATGTAATCCTCTAGGTCAGATTCCTCCAATTTGGTATACTTCTTAAGTACTAAAATGATGAACTAAAAGGTTTCTATCTTCGCGGCCCATGTCAATTATTGGAATATTTTTACAATCAGTGACTTCAAAAAGGAGTGGCCCATCGGATTGAGGGCGGGTATAACTTTGAGGGATAGTAGAGTGGTAGATTCCGATGGTGTCACGACCCTAGTTCACCAATCGTGAACATGTCGTGATGGCACCCAGTCCCCAAGACTAGGTAAGCCAAACACATTGCGGAAAATATAAATTATGAATATTTAATAATAAATAGCGGAAAAATAATATGAAAGGGAATGTAATCCATGCCGCTTGGCACATACACCTGTCAAAACACACTGTATATAATACCACCAAGACCCAGAATCCCACGGGTAACACAGACTAAAAGAGAATATACAACTGTGGCTCTATGTGTAAAGAGTATCTAACAACGAAATGAAGGAAAATGTCGACTAATACTATCAGAATAGAAGGAAAGCCTACGGATCCGCGGACGTAGTAGATCATACCTCGAGGTCTCCCAAAGAGCTGCTGAATCACCTAGTATGGACCTGTCCTGACGTACCTGGATCTGCACAACAAAAGTGTGCAGAAGAGTAGCATGAGTACACCACGTCGGTACTCAGTAAGTGTCAAGCCTAACCTCGATGGAGTAGTGACGAGGAAGGTCAGGGCCCTACTGAGAGAAACAATAACAAAATGATAGTAACAATAATAAGCAGTTTAAAGGATAATAATTCTGAATTTAACAATAATAAGTGACTGCTACAACCGTCTACAATTAAGCTAACAACAAGTAACAAAAATTCAATTATCAAGTCCAGGACCTGTGGGAATTGAACCCACAGTCCCATTGACAATACCCATGGGTCTCCGGGAATCGAACCCGCAGCCCATGTCTCAATAAATCTCAAGATCTCCTGGAATCGAACCCGCAGTCCACATCTCAATAACTCGGATCTCTGGGAATCGAACCTGCAGTCCACATCTCAATAACTCAGGATCTCTGGGAATCGAACCCGCAGTCCATATCTCAATAACTCATAATCTTTGGGAATCGAACACGCAGTCCATTTATCAATAACTCAGGATCTCCGGGAATCGAACCCGCAGTCCATATCTCAATAACTCAGGATCTCCGGGAATCGAACCCGCAGTCCATATCTCAATAACTCAGGATCTCCGGGAATCGAACCCGCAGTCCATATCTCAATAACTCAGGATCTCTGGGAATCGAACCCGCAGTCCACAAATAATAATTCAGGATCTCCGGGAATCGAACCCGCAGTCCATATCTCAATAACTCAGGATCTCCGGGAATCGAACCCGCAGTTCATATCTCAATAACTCAGGATCTCCGGGAATCGAACCTGCAGTCCACAAACAATACCACTCCGGGTCTCTGGAAATCGAACCCAGAGCCCTGGGATGTCCGGAAATCGAACCCGCAGTCCACAAATACAACAAATAAAGGAATACACAGAGAGAATATAATATACTTAACTACAACTTCACCGAAAATAGTGCCAACAATTATCAAGAAGTTCAAGTAAGACAATTAGGCAACTAGACAGTTAAATCCTATCTAATCATGCTTTTCTAACTAATACCGGGTAAAAGTATCGATTTAATCAGCTAAGAGCAGGAATATCACTAATCGGACAATTCAAGTAAAGTATGTGCTACAACAACCAGTGCATGTACACGCCCGTCACCTCGCGTACAAGGCATTTAAACTATCATATAATATCCTAGGGGTGAAAATTCCCCCATACGAGGTTAGACAAGACACTTACCTCGACTCCGGTACAAAATCGCTAAGAGACAACTCTCTTGACGTGAATGTCGGCCTCCACAGGTGTAGTATCTGATAAAAATCAATAGAATCACATCAAAATAGACCAATTGGGCATTACCCAATCAAAACAACTCAAAATACACCAAAATCCACAAGTTGCCAAAACTCGACTTTCGGTACGCTTATCGAAAAATCATGAAAGTTATATATTCGGGTTCCTTATCTCAATACGAGTCCGTGCATATAAACTTTATCGAAATTGGACCCCGTTTGCCCATTCAAATAAAAAATTTCCTAAATTTTAGGCCTAGGGCTCAAACCCACCTTTAATCTTCCATTTATTGTGAAATAATCAAGGATTTCATGATAAACTAATGAATTACGGTCAAGAGACTTAACCCCGATGATTTCCCGATGATATCCCAGCGTTTCCCCTTCAATTACCTCTCTTGGAGCTCAAAAATGGTGTTCTTTGTATATGGGGTCGCGACTGTTATGTTCTGAACTTAAACTCACTGCCAGACCCCAATGCTCTACGCGTCCGCGAAGGTCTGCTCAAATTACCCTTCGTGAACGCGACGCTTCCCCACGCGTCCGCGAAGCACAAAATTCCCCGGCGCCAGGTTCCACCTCTACGCGAACGCGACAGCAAACCACGCGAACGCGATGCTGACTCTCCCCCTTCTATGCGTTCGCGAACCCAGGTCACGCGAACGCGAAGCATCACACCACACCACCTACGCGAACGCGATGCCTTGGCATGATTGGCCTACGCGAACGCGACCACCTTCACGCGAACGCGAAGGCCAAATCCCTAATGCACTGACCTGCAATTTTCTGCAGGTTTTCAAGGCTTCAAAATGCCCGTTTGATGGTCCGAATTCATCCCGAGGCCCCCGGGACCCCAACAAAAACCACCAACATACTCCAAAACACGATACGAACTTGTTCCAGTCATAAAAACACCACCCTAAACATCACAATCACCAATTACACACGGATTCAAGCCTAAGTTTCTTCAAAACTTCCGAAACTAACATTCAATCAAAAACCCGACCAAACGACGTCCAAATGACCTCAAAATTTGCGGACATATCCAAAATCACATAACGAAGCAACAGAAATTGTCAGAATTCCATTCCGACCCCCGGATCAAAATCTCACCTATCGTTCGGATTTGCCAAAATTTCAAACTTCGGCATTTCAAGCCTAATTGAGCTACGGACCTCCAAAATATATTCTGAACGTGCTCCCAACCCCGAAATCACCTAACGGAGCTAATGGAACCATCGGATTTCCGTTACGAGGTCGTCTTAATATTGTTCCGACTACGGACCATTTTCCGACTATAAGGTTACCATTTAGGGACTAAGTATCCTAAAACACTCCAAAATCCAGAACCGACCCTCCCGGCAAACCACAATAGCAGAAATGAACTTAGGGGCACAGTTAAATTGGGGATCGGGGCGTAAAGTTTAAAAACGACCGGCCGGGTCGTTACATCTTCCCACACTTAAAAGATTCGTTCGTCCTCGAACGAGCATAGAAAACATACCGGGAGTGGTGAAGAGATGAGGGTACTGGTTGCACATATCCTGCTCGGTCTCCCAAGTCGCCTCCTCGACTGGCTGACTCCGCCACTGAACCTTTACTGAAGCGATGCTCTTTGACCTTAGATTCCTGATTTTCCTGTCTAGAATGGCCATTGGCTCCTCAACATAAAACAGATCCTCGTCTAGCTGAACAGAAGTGAAATCCAACACATGCGACGGGTCACCATGGTACCTCCGGAGCATAGAGACATGAAATACAGGATGGACTCCGGCTAGGCTGAGAGGTAAGGCCAACTCATAAGCAACCTCCCCAACACACCTCAAAATCTCCAAAGGCCACTACAATTAGGACTCAGCTGAGCACATTAGCCTTATTTAATCTGAAGATGTTCCCTCTTGTTCAAATAATTAAGTCTTAGAGCCTAATTCCAACATCTGGAATTCTTTGTCAGGATTGTTTTCATCAAGAGATCACTCAATATTCCTCGAACGCCGTCCTCAAACATGACTGCATAACCTTGCTAAATTCTTACCTTGCAACACAAAATACACAGGACCACGATAATATTTTATGACCAAATTAGCCAAAAAAATTCAACGAACTAGATGCTCCCATTGCACCTCATGATCTACATAGGTGTCGTTCTAACCTTTACAATGCTGACACGACAGAAGAGATGCGCCGATACCCATAACCAACTACTGAATCAACAATTCATCGGGTCTATACTCCTGACAAGATCCATTACCTTGTCCTAAACCAGAGGGTGATCTTTTCCTCTATAATATACCTCATATAATCAGTTTGAACTGATCCCAAATCCCATAATCTCATCTCATCCAGTACGAAATGCTCAGGCGATAAGCCACCTCGGACATAATCAAAAGCCCCACAAGATGACACAATGTGCTAGTAATCCACTAATTCGTACGTGATACAAAGGAAGGCGAACACTAGAGAGAACTATTCAACTCTCACATTAACATGGACCTCCTCAGAAAATAGGAAACCGAGCACATAAAAGCAATTTATAGACACTGAAATAAACATCACACTGTTGCGGCGTGCAACCCGATCCCAACAATATAACCATGGCGGCGTGCCACCCGATCCCAACAATATAACCATGGGGGCGTGCCACCCGATCCAAACAATATAGACTCACACGAGGAGTCATATGTCGAGTTGCATAGCTTATCACATCAAAATACTGAATATCGATCATAAGCACACTAAGGTGCATGATATCAGTCACAAGGAAACATATAGCGCCATAGCTACAAACTCAAGCACAACTGAGGTGCGATATATGATCTGAGTCTCAAGAGCCATCATGCTCGTATAACATCACCGCTGAGCGGAAACCTCAACACATAAGGAATTTACCAAGCCGTCTCACAACTTATACGGCACAATATATCTTTACATGAGTTAACTAACCGCGAAATAAGACCGCGACTATCCCTCCAAAAAGGGCGCATTACTAGAAGAAACACAACCGGCTTGAAGCAAGGCTCATTTCCACATTTAAATCTATCCACCGACCTTAAGTCTATCCTGGTCGTGCCAAGCTAAGTCAATAATATTTCACAGGTCTATAACCCAATAAGTAGAGTGCCCTCCAGGCATAAATTCTCAAATGGATGATATCACCAAAATCCTCATACTTGGTTTAAATTTCTAACCAATCAAGTGACTACAAGTCACACCTATACAATCTTCTCGTGGGTCAAGCTCCCACCATCTTCCGAATAATTAAACGGGCCTGCACATTCAACCCACCGGCTGCACTAACACTAAAAAGCGATCAGGAGTCCCTAACCGGGATGCAAATCCTTTCTCACAGAACACCGATCTCAAGTGATACTGACGTTCGTACCCATCTTACTCAAAACACTGAAACTCCCTTCCTACTCATCCAAGCTCTTTATATCACATTCATTGACCAAACTGCAACCTTGGTCCTTACTTCAAATTCCATACCACTCGCTACACCTCACGTGCCGATATATGATAGACACGATTTCCATCACAACTCTAGAACTGACAATAGGCTAATACTTTATTACATAAGACTTTCCATTTAACTCACTTCAGGAGAACTATAGCAACATACAGGCGAATTCTCATAACCGTTGAATATGCCAATCTCTAAGTAGTGGTCCAAGCCACCATAACCCCTTTCCGAGGTCTGCCTACTCATAACAGGCCCCTAACAGAAGAATACTTCAGAATAACATCAATCACTACGGCCGACAAGTCTCAAATGCACCGCCACAAATCGCATGCATAACTCAATCACGTTACATGAACCAATCATTGACACCAATATGCCAACTCAACTATGGCTAATCAATCTACTTCCTCCCAGTAAATCCTGGGTTGCCTTAGAAATGTTAATATGTCCCTTCAATGCCTAACTTATTCCAACCGCACTCACCCAAAGTGACCTTAAATCATGAGGCCATGCTATCTCAAGCACGACGACCATTTCATGTCTCTCAAATACTATACCACAAGTCAAGACATCATAGAACGTTTTGTGACCTTCTTCATAAGTTGCTCCAAAAATTTGACTCCCAACTGTATTTATAGTCTCAGAATTATCAAACGCCACACTTTACCTCTTGAATTCACTAAGACCGCTATTGAGAGCCATCCGGTCCTGACTTGCCCTGACTTGCCCCAGTACGCAACCAACTCTACTGAATTTTATAACATATGAATACCCTCTCGATAAAGCCCCCATTGGAACCACTTCCTTCGCAACATGCACCTATACGAGGCGTAAATCATGAATTTTCCCTTAAGTTTGAACATGAGCCAGTAAGGCTAACCATAATATGCATTCAACAGTACATATACTCAAATTACCACATATGGTCCTTTCCCGTGGCTGCAATAACACAATAATACGCTAGTATCCAGAATTCACACAGGTAATTAACCATGCGACCCAATCGTAAGCGGTGGGACTCTCCCACTTAGCCCAAAGCTACTATTACACGACTCTCGAACACATTAGAACCATTCTCTCAAGTCATTTACTATTATTAAACTGCAACTCACTTGATCCAACGAATATAACCACCTATGCTCTATTAGCACTCTCACACCATAGGGTATGACCTCATTCCAATACAACCAAACATTCATCACGCTCCATGCACCGAGCATTCTCTACCAACGACATCTTAAAATATACTATGATTCTCACACGCCTACGAAACACCATATAGCCTTTGTCGAAGCTTTTCCCTGCTGATAATGAAATGTAGAATTTATTAGGGATACAGGAATATCAAAAGTCCCAACATCATACCATACGAGCCTCAACTACTGCCCATCCGCAAGTTTTCAAGAACTCTTTGAATAGCACCTAATTACATCGCAGGCCAAATTTAATATGACACATGACCCATAATTTGATCGTTGATAGTGAAATCCTTTCACTTGACACGAAGCCTTAAGATACATCTTGCTAATCCATGACAATAACCTTTATCATTTGTACATCTTCATCATAAGACAGTCCAAGGCATTCGTTTGCTACATGTCTTTCTTAAGATAGTTAAACTCATTTTTCCCCAGTATCTCTGCTGGCTGAATCCTTCGCAAAATAGATATCTCATATGAACCATATAGTCTTTATTACCACCAACTATCTTTAGATCTATATCCACCTTGTGATTCTACCATTATGGTGACGATTAGGCAGTTAAGTAAACCTGCTCAAGACCATACTTATCAATCGAATGTCAGAACCTAGTGCACCCCTATGTGCACAATTGAATGGATCTCTCAATTTTATTTTATTTTTTGCATTATCGATATGGATGACACGCGGTAACAATGGTCGAGTAAATTCTTGACTCCCTTGAAACCCCTCTGCAGCGTCACGAACTGCCGGCGCATACTTGATACCGAGTGTGAAATTTCAATACACGAGTGGATGCAAAAGAACATATGACATAGGCTTCAATTGAATAAATGGCGCACGATAAGGAGTTCAAAGAATTAAAGAGTTTCCTAAACAGTTACATAGTCCCTCGTAGATAAATACAGACGTCTCCATATCGATTAGCGAGAATCTAAGTAACGGTCTGTTTCCCGTGACTCCTACGAACCTAGAGCTCTCATACCAACTTGTCACGACCCTAGTTCACCAATCGTGAACATGTCGTGATGGCACCCAGTCCCCACGACTAGGTAAGCCAAAGCACATTGCGAAAAATACAAATTATGAACATTTAATAATAAATAGCGGAAAAATAATATGAAAGGGAATGTAATCCATGTCGCTTGGCACATACACCCGTCAAAACACACTGTATATAACACCACCAAGACCCGGAATCCCACGGGTAACATAGACTAAAAGAGAATATACAACTGTGGCTCTATGTGTAAAGAGTATCTAACAACGAAATGAAGGAAAATGTCTACTAATACTATCAGAATAGAAGGAAAGCCTCCGGATCCGCGGACGTAGCAGATCATACCTCGAGGTCTCCCAAAAAGCTGTTGAATCACCTAGTATGGACCTGTCCTGACGTACCATGATCTGCACAACAAAAGTGTGCAGAAGAGTAGCATGAGTACACCACGGCGGTACTCAGTAAGTGCCAAGCCTAACCTCGATGGAGTAGTGACGAGGAAGGTCAGGGCCCTACTGAGAGAAACAATAACAAAATGATAGTAACAATAATAAGCAGTTTAAAGGATAATAATTCTGAATTTAACAATAATAAGTGACTGCTACAACCGTCTACAATTAAGCTAACAACAAGTAACAAAAATTCAATTATCAAGTCCAGGACCTGTGGGAATTGAACCCACAGTCCCATTGACAGTACCCATGGGTCTCGGGAAATCGAACCCGCAGCCCATGTCTCAATAAATCTCAGGATCTCCGGGAATCGAACCCGCAGTCCACATCTCAATAATATATCAATAGCTCGGGATCTCCGGGAATACCCACAGCCCATGTCTCAATAAATCTCAGGTTTTCCGAGAATCGAACCCGCAGTCCACATCTCAATAATATATCAATAGCTGAGGATCTCCGGGAATTGAACCCGCAGTCCATATCTCAATAACTCACGATCTCCGAGAATCGAACCCGCAGTCCACACCTCAATAACTCAAGATCTCCGAGAATCGAACCCGCAGTCCATATCTCAATAACTTAGGATCTCCGGGAATCGAACCCGCGATCCATATCTCAATAACTCAGGATCTCCGAGAATCAAAGTCTCCGGGAATCGAACCCCGCAGCCCATGTCTTAGTAAATCTCAGGATCTCCGGGAATCGAACCCGCAGTCCATATCTCATAATATATCAATAATTCAGGATCTCCGGGAATTGAACCCGCAGTCCATATCTCAATAACTCGGGATCGCCTGGAATCGAACCCGCAGTCCATATCTCAATAGCTCAGGATCTCCGGAAATCAAACCCGCAGTCCACAACATTTCCGGGAATCGAACCCGCAGTCCACAAACACAACAAATAAAGGAATACACAGAGAGAATATAATATGCTTAACTACAACTTCACCGAAAATAGTGCCAACAATTATCAAGAAGTTCAAGTAAGACAATTAGGCAACTAGACAGTTAAATCCTATCTAATCATGCTTTTCTAACTAATACGGGGTAAGAGTATCAATTTAATCAGCTAAGAGCAGGAATATCACTAATCGGACAATTCAAGTAAAGTATGTGCTACAACAACCAGCGCATGTACACGCCCGTCACCTCGCGTAAAAGGCATTTAAACTATCATATAATATCCTAGGGGTAAAAATTCCCCCACACGAGGTTAGACAAGCCACTTACCTCGACTCCGGTACAAAACCGCTAAGAGACAATTCTTTTTCCATGAATGTCGGCCTCCACAGGTGTAGTATCTGATAAAAATCAATAAAATCACATCAAAATAGGCCAATTGGGCATTACCCAATCAAAACAACTCAAAATACACCAAAATCCACAAGTTGCCAAAACCCGACTTTCGGTACGCTTATCGAAAAATCATGAAAGTTATATATTCAGGTTCCTTATCTCAATACGAGTCCGTGCATATAAAATTTATCAAAATTGGACCCCGTTTGCCTATTCAAATCAAAGATTTCCTAAATTTTAGGCCTAGGGCTCAAACCCACCTTTAATCTTCCATTTTCAGTGAAATAATCAAGGATTTCATGATAAACTAACGAATTAAGGTCAAGAGATTTACCCCCGATGATTTCCCGATGATATACCAGCGTTTCCCCTTCAATTACCTCTCTTGGAGCTCAAAAATGGCGTTTTTTGTATATGGGGTCGCGGCTGTTATGTTCTGAACTTAAACTCACTGCCAGACCCCAATGCTCTACGCGTCCGCGAAGGTACTCACGCATCCGCGAAGGTCTGCTCAAATTACCCTTCGCGACCGCGACGCTTCCCCACGTGTCCGCGAAGCACAAAATTCCCCGGCGCCAGGTTCCACCTCTACGCGAACGCGACAGCAAACCACGCAAACGCGATGCTGACTCTCCCCCTTCTACGCGTTCGCGAACCCAGGTCACGCGAACGCGAAGCATCACACCACACCACCTACGCGGACGCATAGGTCTTAACGCGAATGCGATGCCTTGGCATGACTGGCCTACGCGAACGCGACCACCTTAACGCAAACGCGAAGGCCAAATTCCTGCTGCACTGACCTGCAATTTTCTGCAGGTTTTCAAGGCTTCAAAATGCCCGTTTGATGGTCCGAATTCATCCTGAGGCCCCGGGACCCCAACGAAAACCACCAACATACTCCAAAACATGATACGAACTTGTTCCAATCATAAAAACACCATCCTAAACATCTAAATCACCAATTACACATGGATTCAAGCCTAAGTTTCTTCAAAACTTCCGAAACTACCATTCAATCAAAAACCTGACCAAACGACGTCCGAATGACCTAAAATTTTGCGGACATATACAAAATCACATAACGAAGATACAAAAATTGTCGGAATTCCATTCCGACCCCCGGATCAAAATCTCACTTATTGTTCGGATTTGCCAAAATTTCAAACTTCGGCATTTCAAGCCTAATTGAGCTACGGACCTCCAAAATACATTCTGAACGCGCTCCCAAACCCGAAATCACCTAACGGAGCTAATGGAACCATCAGATTTCCGTTCCGAGGTCGTCTTAACACTGTTCCGACTACGGGCCATTTTCCGACTATAAGGTTCCCATTTAGGGACTAAGTGTCCCAAAACACTCCAAATTCCAGAACCGACCCTCCCGGCAAACCACAATAGCAGAAATGAACTTAGGGGCACAGTTAAATTGGGGATCGGGGCATAATTTTCTAGAACGACCGGCCGGGTCATTACAGGTGGACAGAACTTTTGTTTCTATGGAATATATATGGCAGGATTTTTTGTTTGGAAGGAGTATAATAGTCATATTATTACGAATTTTTTGTTAGTTGGCTACGAAATTAATAATTTGTAAAAATAGGGTACATGTTATAAGGTGGTAAAAATATAGGGCATGGCCGCAAATCGCCTGTAGTATGCACCTTTATGACTTTTATTTTAGGCCAAATACATATACAACCGATTCAACTTGGCCTCATATTTTGGTACTCTATCTCAATCTTATTCCATTTTGACCCCCCAACTCTATTTTATATGTTTCATTTTAGCCCTCCAACTCTATTTCTGTGTTTCACTCTAACACAAAAGTTGAAACCAGTTCAAAAAATATAGTGTGTGTATTAAATATCCAATTAGATGTCGCACATGATTTTTTTTATTCATGTCACACGGATCAATACTAAAATACCTGAACCCAACCATATTTTTTCATCCACTATTGCCACATTTTCATTCTCAAAGTTTCAAACCTTTCATATGCCGATTTCATACCTAACCATTCAGAAAATTTCAAACTTTTGTAATTTTATTATTCGTTTATTCTTTTCTATTTCTTTTGTGGGTTTGTTTCATCTAAGCTTGAAGTTAAAGTGAATCCTTGTCTCAAAGAAAATTAGTTTTTCATAATTGAATGAAATTTTGTTCTCATGGATTTTAAATTGAACTGAAAGTATCATGGACACCTAGAAATACAGGTCGGCGCTTTTATGGGTGCAAATTTGACAAAGTAAGTGAACCATTTTCGGATTTTATTTTCAGTGTTGTCATTTCTTGTGTAAATAAGAAGCGGGCTCAATTTTATCCAAATGCGCTCGGGTTCAGGTATTTTAGTATTGACCCGTTTGATATGGATAAAAAAAATCAGGTGGCAACATTTAATTGGATATTTATTTCAACTTAGATTAATGTATATACACGCGCTATATTTTTTGCATAGGTTTTAACTTTTGTGTTAAAGTGGAACATAAAAAATAGAGTTGGGACGCCAAAGTGGAACATATAAAATAGAGTTAGAGTGCCAAAATGGAACAAGATTGAGATAGAGTGACAAAATAAAAAATGGTGCCAAGTTGAATGGGATGTATGTATATTTGGTCTTTATTTTACTATGTTTATGTCCCGAGGATCAAAGTAACAGAAACGAGGATGTTGAGATAGATGTGCGGACATACCATTAAGGTGGTAAGCTAACAGATAGTTGTGCGTTTCTCCTAGGTTTACCAGTAGTACTAATACTATTCTTGTATTCTCTTATTCCCGATTATTTATCACTTCTTTTGTCATTTGCTTCCATTACCATATTACATTATTGTTACTTTATTTTTACTTTTCCTTAAACCAAGAGTCTATCTAAAATAGGATTAAACTGGATTTTATTTTTTTGGTTGTTGTTGTTATTTTTAGACATGATAATAAATATTTTTAAACTAGTCTTGGAAATGTTGGACCGTATCTATATATCAAAAACCATTTTTTATTACAAGATTCAATCAGGCGGAGCTAGAGGCAGAATTCAAACTCTCTTAGCTAGAAAAATATATTATTTATATAATGTGAATCTTTATATATATTGAGTATATAATGTTAGATGTTAAATTCCCCTAATTTCTATGCGTGTTTACTTTTAATATTTTTTGAATGATTTTAGTAAAAATCCTACCTCGGTCCGCAATGATAAAGTGGTCAAAAGACATTTAAATTTTAGATAGTTTTGGCAAATGAAAGAAGAAAAGTTTAGACTCCAATGCGAAAAGAGAATTATAAAAAGATGTGGTGCAAGAGAAAATGAGGTTGAATGCAACGGTAACGTTGTTGAGCTAGTACGAAGACAAAATATTAGTGTGATATTTTTACTCATCCAATGGAAATTCGTTTAAAGAAATTGATACAGGTATTTATTGAAATTTTTGGTGATACCAAATCAAACACACAACATGTACTAAACTTTTGTACCTACTATATAATTTTCTATCCACTTGAAGAATACAGCTTGCAGAAGAATAGGATCGATATCTTGTCATCTCACCTGTCAAGTGATTGCATTCATTTTCCTTTTTGGTTAGTCATTAAGTGATGTAGGGAAAGATTGTGTTTAGTTTAGATTGCATCCAGAAAATTTATCAAGTCAAGTCATATTTGAGTTTTTTTTTTCTTCTTAGAAACGACTCAAGTCATTTTTAGAACAATTTGTATTAAGGGTAAAATGCATAGACGATCATATGAACTTGGCATAATTTTATATTTATACATTTTATCTTGAAGTTCGAATTATTTAGCGCCTATCTTAGCAGATATAGCCTACTAAAGACGCAACTGATAAGACCATCCAGCCCTTGCTGGAAGGTTCTAGGGAATTCTTTTTGCTTCTTTTAAGGGCATATTACTATGGTGCCCTCACTTGCTAGGGATTTTCACAGTTATATCTTTTTATTAGGTCTGTTTTACCCTTTATTTGGTGTCTTATTACAGAAATACTAAGCCTTGTCCCTATAGGCTCTATTAAATCCACAACTATGACATTTCTTATTCCTTTTATACCCTTAATACTATTTGTTATTTACCCGACCTGTTAATGGTCAGGGTATCCTAGGTTAGTTATTTATTTAACTACTGGCCATTATATTCTAAATCATTTAAGACTTGGCCAGATTTAGACTTAACAGTCTTTCAATTTTAACCTCACTTAATTGTCTTGGACTAATTTAAAATGTATCCTTTTTATTATCACTTAGCTTAATCAGATTAGATTGCAGGACTAGCCTGTTTTATTAGCTAGACTTAGATTTGCAGAATTGTTTCAGGAGTGGCCAGATTAATAGCACAGTCCTAAGTTATTTCTCTTATAGCCAGATTTAGTCACTTTAAATAATAGCCAGATTACTAATCACACTTGTCTATTACAGCTATAACCAATACCACAAAGCACAGTAGAATTTAACATAGTCTAACATATGAATCAATTACGAATAAAGCCAATTTATGTCATTTTGCACACATAGCCTCAATCAAAAATCATTCATCAATTAACCAGAACTCAGAGGGAAATTTGATAATGGTTGAATCCCAATTAACTAACTTATAATTTCAGACTTAGGCACAGTTAACAAATCAAAACATAAAGAAGCATATTCACATCAAATTCATGTGTTGACTTATAGAAAACCCTAAAAAGCTAAACATATCAGTTACGTGTAATGAACATGATAGATGAGATAGGCTAATGATAGAAACCCTCAGAAAACTAACAAACAAGAATATGCAAAAGACCATATATAGAAATCTCAGAAGATGAAACAGTCAAAAGCATGCTAGAACAAAAAAGGCAAATAAACAGAAAATATGCAGAAGATCTTAAAACAGAAAACATGCAGAAGATTAACTACAGAAAACAAAGAAGGCAAATAGACGGAGAACAACATGCAAGAGATTGAAATACGGAAAACAAGAGGCAATAGTACTTAGCTTAGCAGGATTTGTCTCATGTTCTTCTTCCGTTTCTTTATTTCTTTCTTTCTTTTTTTTTCTTTTCTTTTCTTTTTCTTCCAGTCTTCAAGACTTCAGAGACTTGAAGTCTTATTTTTTTAGTTTTTTCTTAAACAGGTTTATTTTTGGGTTTTTGGGGGTGGAAGGGTGTTATAGGTGTTAATGGGTGTATTTGGGGTGGTTCATGTTTCGGTGTTTGCCGGAGATAGAGTTCCGACGAACTTCTTTTGAATATTCGAGCGTTTCCATGGTGATTCAAAGGAAACAAACTACATAGAGTGAAAGATCCCCTTGTAGTGGTCTTAGGGTGTTATTTTGCGAGACGGAATCATAAGTTAAAGGTCACCGGCAAAGACTCGGTGACCGGACTTTCAAGAAGTTGAGGTTTTATGGTTTTTCCTAGGTTTCTAGGGTGGTCTTGGTGAGAAGGGAAGAAAGAAGAAGGTTTGAGGTCGAAGGTGGCCGGAGATGGCCATGGATTCTGGCCAGTCTCCATGAAGAAGATGAAGAGATGAAGAAGACGATGAGGGAGAAGGCGGCTAGGGTTAATATGTAACGCTTGGTCTCTAATAAAACTGAGAGATGGTGTTTATATACTCCCTAGGGCTTGGACAATCCTGGCCTTTGGATCATTTTTGATCAACGGCCAGGATCAATGGTCCTTAGACGTCGTCGTTTAGCTTAATGAAGAATTTTTTGGCCTCCGTTAGATCAATTTATTTGGACGGCCAGGATTTATCACCAATGCTACATCGTTTAATTTATTTAAAGAGACTCAATAGTGTCCGTGTGATCAATTATTTGGACGGCTAAGATTTAATCTTTTAAACGACGCCGTTTCTTTCACACTTAAATCGCCTCACTTGGTTCGTTGGATTAACATCTCAACGGCTGAGATTTAATTCCTTCAATATGATGTCGTTTTAATCTCAGCAATTGGACTGGACGATTTCCTTTTGGACTGATACACTTTGGGCCTGAATTTGGCCCAATTTTATTGTATTTTCTTGTGTAATTAATTATTTCTTTGTATTTTCATTTTGTATTTTATTTTCTCCTTTTGTATTTATTTCAATTATTGCTTCTCTTTTATTTTCCTATTTTTTTATGATTTTCTGGTATTTTTATGACATTTTTGTTATTTTATTTAATTTTCCGGTATTTTTGTATTTTTGTTAATTTCCTTATTTTTTGTGACATTTCTAATTAACTCTTCTTCTTTTTTAGTTTTTTTTAATTTCAAATTATTTCAATCACAATCGCACAATTTATTTCAATCAAACACATAATTGCATATCAAAAATATTATTTATTTTTTAATATTGAAATTTATTTACTTAGGGCAAAAATCACGTGCTCACAGGATGTATTCTAGGCACATCCTTGGAAATTTGTCAAAAGAGTGGAGAGGATTGGAGAGGATAAATACTTTCTAGAGATGTGCAAGGACTTCTAGTATTGTAAAATTGAATGACCAACTTGATATACTAGACAAGCTTGGGGATGGCATATGTAAAAGGATACTCCACTATAGAAAAGAAACCTGATGCAGAGCTTATTTCAAATGTGATAGGAAGTGTGATGTAATTGACAACAACATGTGTGAGACTTTCAATTCCTAGATTTTGGCTAAAAGACACAAGACAATCATCACAATGTTAGAGGAAATCAGAATTAAGCTGATGATTAGGATAGGTAAGATGAGAGACTTCTGTGAGACATGGATATGTGATATCTCCCCAATAGCAATGAAGATTTACCAGGATAATTTAGCTAAGTCTATGAAGTTTACTCCAAGATGGAATGATGAAACAGGCCATGAGATTGAAGATCCTAAATACAAGATTGTGGTGTCCTTAGTGACTATGACCTATAGTTGCAGAGCCTGACAGTTAAAGGGTATCCCTTGTTGTCATGCAATTGCTAGTATGCATTACAAGGATATGAAGCTTATTCACCACATTGTACATTGGTATCATAAGTCCACTTACTTGAACGCTTATTCAACCTTTATCTAACATGTGCCATGTATGAAACAATGGCCATCTTCAAGACAACCCCTAATGAACCCCCTTATTAGAAACATGTCTGGCAGACAAAAAAATAGAAAAAGAGAAGAAACTGAACATCCAAACTCTGGGAAGCTTTCAAGGAGAGGTATGGAGATGACTTGTTCCCTTTGTGGTGTGTGTGGACACAACATGGGGGGATGTCCCAGTAAAAAATCTGCTGCTAGAACTGTTGTTGCTGGAACTGATGTTGTTGGAACTACTGCTGCTAGAAATGCTAATGCTGGAAATGCTACTGCAGGAAATGGTAGAGGAAGAGGAAGAGCAAGAGGAACTACTTCACAATCAGCAAGAGGCATAGGTTTTGGGTTTTTTCAAGAAAGGAATGGGTTCACTTCTTTTACTATAAGTGAACTAACTAAAGGTATAATTAGTGTATCTTCCTTCTATTGAATGTAATGTTATAACTAAGTATACTTTACTTTGGCAGAGTGGAGGACAAAGTCCAAGGGTCATTAGCACCGGAACTAAGACTAAGAGATCTACAACTTCAACAGAGGAATGTGCTTACCAACCAAGAAGTGTCGGCTTGAGTGGATGGGCAAAAAAGCCATAAGCACAAGACAACTTCAAAGAAATGCAGCATCACAACGCAATCTAAGTCAAGTTAGTTCACCATCTCAACCAACCAAGAAGCAGAAAAAGAAATGAAGACTTTGGTTGTTGCTTAAGCTTTATATTTGGTTAAGTATTGTTATGGATAATAATGTGTATGTTTTGTAAAGTGTTGTTATGGACAACCAAGTAAAGTGCTATGTTTTGTAAAGCATTGCTATGGTCAACCAAGTCCTATATTTTGTAAAGTGTTGCTAATCAGATTTGGTGTCTACTAATGAACAACTATTTTGTGGAATGCAGTATATTTAGGTCTTCTTGTTATATAACTTTCCTTTGGTTATACAAAATTTGCATTAGCCATGTTTGGTTACCAAAGCTAAAAAGAACATAACACAAGACAAGACTAACAATCTTCAATTACTTATAGCACAAGAGCTTGAATACATCTCTAATAAAATAGGGGGTGACCCTCACAGACAACAAGTTCAACGAGCCAAACACATGAAGACCCAATAGATGGGAATATCATTACACTATATATCAGTACTGAGAACTACCAAATATAATGACCTTAATGAAGATTAATCCCAAAATCATAAAAACAAATTCTCCTCTAATTCCTCTGTTTTCTGGATTCCTGCAAAAGCCCTTCAAGTTGATTCTTCTTCTTAAGTAGACCCAAAATCAAAATCACCGGCTTCAAGTGTCATGATTCGGGGGGGGGGGGGGGTCAAACCATGCGAAATACTTACAACCAGTTTTCTTATCTTTCTGCAAATCCAAATACAATTTGACAAGAAGCTTATAAAATCTTGAAATAACGACTATAAAAAAATCTAAGGTTACCTCGTAATTTTTACAGCCGTAGAATTGACGACCAGGATTGTCTATGCTCCATGAAATTACTAGTTCAATAGCATCTCCACATCGACAAAATGGACCCGAGTTATCCATTCAATATGAACCCTAATACGAGAATTGACAGAAGAATAATAATGTATTGCACTTTAATTGAACAAATATAACCAGTGAAAGAAATATTAGATGTGAAAGGTGAAGATGGGGGTTGGATTTTTCAGAAATTAATTTGGCCCCTTTTAATACGAAGAAGATGAAAATGGTTGCTTTTAATAAGAAGTAGATGAAGAATTGGGCATTAGGGTTAAGAAAATGGGCCCAATTCCAGTAATTAGCCATTGTAATTTGTCAATTGAGGTAGAAAATAACTTTTCACGTGCCACATTGGTCGTGTTTCACATGTCCCAAAGGCTGGTCAAAACTTATGTGTAATTGACACACATTTGAAAGGTTGGTATGAAAAATTATACTCATAGTAAACAGGTGTGTAACATAAATTTGAGTGTAAGTTGGACGGGTAAATTATGCCAAAAAGAAAAGTATTGTAGGAAAAATCGCAAAATAGACCATACATGGAAAAAAAGGGGAAGTACTACAAAAATAGAAAAAAAATTATTTCTGTTCTACCAACTAACAAATACAATTGGAAGTTACATCAAACAACCAAAAACCTAGTACGTACATGAGAAAGTTGAAAATATAGTACATTCATTCAGGCAATTCGTGAAACAATTGAAACTAACGTTTGCCTTGTGCAATTTTATGTCCTTGTCTTAACTAATTCTTTTTCTTACAAGTAAAACTCGAAAACCCCATAGCATAGAGAATAGAGAAAGCAAATAAAAATGCGCGGGGCGATGGAAGCAATGCAGTGGAATACGCATCTACTTCATCATTCTTTATTCTATTATCTCTTCTCTTTTAAGAAACCTCATGGTCATTAAATAGCATTTTGCTCCATAGAATTCCCCCAAAAAAATTAATCAAAAATAAATAAATTATTTATTTTCTTCTGAGGATTTTTTCAAAAAATGGGTAATTTGGAGATTTGTTTGAAGAATTTGATTCAATCGGAGTCGAAATCAAACGGGGTTCGGTGTTTGAGTTTGAGAAGTAGTGATTTGTGCTTGAATTCGATTGGTTTCCATGGTAATAACAACGATGGTGGGTTGCTTCTACAAGATTCCACCACGTCATCGTTTGTTTCATTGATTTCTATGGAAAGTTGTTCTTCTTCTTCGGAGCGTGTGTTACGTGCACGGAGGAGAGGGATCGGAATCAATGTTAGGAGAGGTGGTGGAAGGTTTTTGTCGACTACGCTTTCTGATTCTAATGAGATTTTAGGGCAGAATGGGGTCGAGAGTGAAGTTGGAGTGTATCGGGAAGTTGAAAAGGCGGAGGAGAAGGGGAAGGTGCACGGCGGAGGTGCATTGAACACTACTAAGCATCTTTGGTCTGGAGCTGTTGCTGCCATGGTCTCTAGGTAATGAGGAATGCTATGTTATTAATTTGAATTGCTTTTCATTCTTATGCATTCCTTAAAGTAAGTTAGTGTTGTTGTTGCATTGAGGCTTTGGCATGTGACAAAGATAGTATGTGTGACATGTTGTATGTTGTCTAGAGGTGGATCCAAGATTTGAATTTTATGAGTTCCTGCAATGATCTCAAGTTAATTCACAATAATAACTGGAGAAGCATAGTGTGTTATGAGCTAAATATTCTTATACATTTAGTGGACTTATTAGTACAAATACATGGTTTTAGCAAAAGAAAAAGAGTTCACCTTAACCCATACTAATACTATAGATCCACCATTGTGCCCCGAATGTGTTAGATTCCTTGCTGGTGAGCGAAGATTGGTATTGAAGTGGAGAAGGGTAGAGGGGTAGGCCCATTATTCCTAGAATTTCGAAATTGGGAAAAGTGGATTTCTCAATTATGAAAAAAATAATGTTAGTGTGGTAAGGTGTGGTAGAAATTTAAGTTACAAAGAAAGTTAGTGTCAACCAATCCACCAACTTGGTCTCAAACCCAAATTAGTTAGTGGTCGGCTTTTCAAGTCTTCTCTATTCATTTTCCTCTATACAGATGAAGTGTATATTCATATCCACATTGCTTAGGACCAATAGGTTTCGACATGCTTTGACTCATTGATTTTCGAATTTATGTCATTTAAGTTGGAAGGATGCATATTTGCTTTATAAATTGGGAAATGCACATTCCTTAGTTTGCTCTATATTCTTAGTGTTGTTGGGATATCGAGGCACTTGATTTACATTGAAAAAGTATAGAAAATATTAGATTCTAGAATTTTGAAGTTGTCCAACATAACTGATGAATGTTTAATTGCATATGTATGAAAACACCAGTTGAATCTCTTCTCTGTTGAGTCCAGTAGAAATTTAAGTTACAAAGAAAGTTAGTGTCAACCAATCCACCAACTTGGTCTCAAACCCAAATTAGTTAGTGGTCGGCTTTTCAAGTCTTCTCTATTCATTTTCCTCTATACAGATGAAGTGTATATTCATATCCACATTGCTTAGGACCAATAGGTTTCGACATGCTTTGACTCATTGATTTTCGAATTTATGTCATTTAAGTTGGAAGGATGCATATTTGCTTTATAAATTGGGAAATGCACATTCCTTAGTTTGCTCTATATTCTTAGTGTTGTTGGGATATCGAGGCACTTGATTTACATTGAAAAAGTATAGAAAATATTAGATTCTAGAATTTTGAAGTTGTCCAACATAACTGATGAATGTTTAATTGCATATGTATGAAAACACCAGTTGAATCTCTTCTCTGTTGAGTCCAGTAGAAATTTAAGTTACAAAGAAAGTTAGTGTCAACCAATCCACCAACTTGGTCTCAAACCCAAATTAGTTAGTGGTCGGCTTTTCAAGTCTTCTCTATTCATTTTCCTCTATACAGATGAAGTGTATATTCATATCCACATTGCTTAGGACCAATAGGTTTCGACATGCTTTGACTCATTGATTTTCGAATTTATGTCATTTAAGTTGGAAGGATGCATATTTGCTTTATAAATTGGGAAATGCACATTCCTTAGTTTGCTCTATATTCTTAGTGTTGTTGGGATATCGAGGCACTTGATTTACATTGAAAAAGTATAGAAAATATTAGATTCTAGAATTTTGAAGTTGTCCAACATAATTGATGAATGTTTAATTGCATATGTATGAAAACACCAGTTGAATCTCTTCTCTGTTGAGTAATTCAGTGGGTAATGGAAGGCAATACCTGGTATACGAGTACTAGTACTAGTTAACTAAGGAGTGTGCACAGTTGAAGCTTTGCTAACCCTTCTTTATACATGAATATGTGGGACCCTTTGTCATGGTTAATAAGGAGTGGCTGATCCAGTTTTCATGTCTATTTCACATCAAGAAAAGAAAATTTATTCTCCTTTATACTTAAAAGTCTTCTTCTTCTTTTTTCTCGATTTCCTTGAGGAAATCATTTTGTGTATTTCAGTAATTCATAAAGAAAGTAAGATATCAAGAGGTCACCGGTTCGAACCCGGTTGGGCCCTTAATTATTTCTTTTCTTCATCAAAAAAATTCATAAAGAAAGTAAGAAATCTTAACCTGCTAAAACCACCAAGTATTCCAGATTGGAAGGTTTAAATTTGAAGTATTTTCTGCTTTTAGTCTATTAGAGATAAAAAGATCGCCACCTATTTCTGGTAGAATTTAAACATAGAAGTTGAAATTAAGGTTTGAGTCTTACCATTCTAGCTAGGCGTAGTTCTGCTTCCCCTAATTTTGGAAATGAATCTTTATAAATCCATGCCTGTCCGGGAAGAATTTGATGTATTTGGGGATGAGAATAGCAATTAACATATTTAAGATGCTGTTTGTAGTTTGTTGCATTGTCTTGTACAATATAAACCCTAGTATTACTTATGTTGGAGCTTTATACTCTTGTTATATACAGTATGTGTAATCTGAAATTTGTTTATTCTTCGTTATGAACTTTTTCTATGTATTAGTTTCCTGAACTGCTTTGTTTCAGAACTTTTGTTGCTCCACTGGAAAGGCTGAAGCTGGAATATATAGTTCGTGGTGAGCAGAAGAATCTATTTGAGCTTATCAAGACAATTGCAGTTACTCAAGGGATCAAGGGGTTTTGGAAGGGGAATTTTGTGAATATTCTACGAACAGCTCCATTTAAGGCTATCAACTTCTACTCTTATGAAAAATACAGGGATCATCTGCTCAAAATAACTGGTAACGAGGAGACAACCAATATTGAAAGGTTTATTGCTGGTGCTGCAGCAGGAATTACAGCCACTGTGCTCTGCATACCTATGGACACTGTGAGTGATACTTCAGGATTTTCTGTTTTGCTTCTTGATCTTGTAAAGCATTTCAATTTATAGGCTAAGTTGGTTACATATCTTTATATGACAATGCTTAGTAAAGGGAGTGGAGGGGTGTAAGTGGAAGCTATCAAGTTGGTACTATGAGAAAACATACTTTCTTGGCCCTGTTATATGTATGTCCAAGGTATAAGAACAAGAGAAAGCACAAAAGCTGGTTCTGTTTATTGAATCAATGCAGCGTTTAAATACAAGAATGAAATAACAACTTTCCTAAACTAACTCCTCTGGAAGAGGAGAACTAAACTAGTTCCTAAACAAACTCCTTGAATAAGGGGATCTATTCGAGAAAATAAAGGAATAACAAAATCCTAAGTGGTCAAAGCAGTAATCTGAGCATAGTAATCCAGTAGTTAGCTTGTGCTCTAATACAAGGGTGGAACTAGATCTTTGATAGCTTAGATTCCTGACTTTGGGTGATCGTTCTACTGCTTTCCACTGTAGATACCCTCTTTAGCTAATTTAGCATTAGTACTTCAAGTTCAAGATAAGCTACATTATCAGGATGCTTACCATGTTACTTAATTTCTTTAAGCGGCACATCTTTTTACATTATGCAAAGTTTGTCCCCATCTCTTCTTTTCCCTTTATGGTCATGCAACTTATCTATCTTAACCCTGGAAATTTTTGCTAGACACAGCTTGCTATATGTGTGACCATGATTCTTATTTTATGGAAAAATCAACATGTCTGACCATGTTGAGGTGAACCACATGTTGAAGTGAACCACATGTTGGTTTGGATTGTCCGCCTATTCTTTGAGTTAAAAATTGTTGACGATGTATACTTGGAACGGCTCGTGAAGTAGCCCTCTTTCTTTACAAAAAAAGGATACATGCCCCTTGATCTTAAAACTTGCTCTTAATTGGCGTCTTCAGCAACTTTGGTCAGCCCTTTCTATTTATTTTTATTTTTGTAAATAAATCAATTCTGGCAGCCTTATATGTTAAGCCTTTTGATAAAATAGCGATCTTCTATTATTGTTAATATGATTGTAGTTTCAGCTGCTGAGATAATGAATATTGGATTCCCTGCTCTACAAGCTGAGCTGTCCCAACCATTTTGCATTCTGAATTTAACGCACTCATTTTGTTAGATGAGTCGTGTGTCTATATTATTTATACAAAATGGAAAAAACTAAATTAAATGTTTTTTTCCAAGCCCGGGAAATTATTCTGCACAATTGACTTGGATGGCATCTGGGAACTTGAGGTTAGAATATGATTGTGATGCTGAGTTAAGTTTCAGATACATCATTGATTCAGATTGAGATATGGGAAGTACTGAAGCTAGACAATGTGATTTGAAGCTCTACCAAATTTCAATAATATTCATGATTGTCTGAATCATTTTCTGATAAGTAATCTATATGAAGTGAAAAATACGGTTCAGTTTATCTTGGTAATAAAAATTTAACGATTGAAGTACTAGACAACATTCTTAAGGAATCACATAATCCAATCATTTGATGCTCTGCCCTTTATAGGATAACCTTGCCACTTGGCTGTAAATGTTCTTCTACCTTTCTCTTTCTCAATGTCTATAATGTACTTTCTTTTTGCATACTTATTCTTGCAGTTTTTCTTTTTCATTTTGTACATTCACAAATTTTATCAAGTTTTATCAATTTTTAATGATCATAAAATGTTTTCTTATCTATCTTCGTGGAAATTTCCAGATTAGGACAGTAATGGTTGCACCGGGGGGAGAAGCCTTGGGGGGCTTAATCGGTACATGCCAACATATGATTCACACGGAGGGTTTTTTCTCTCTTTACAAGGGCCTAGTACCCTCGATTATAAGCATGGCACCTTCAGGCGCAGTTTTCTATGGTGTTTATGATATTTTAAAATCAGCTTATTTGCACTCACCAGAAGGGAGGAAAAGACTAGAAAATATGAAACAACAAGGTGAAGAGTTGAATGCCTTGGATCAACTGGAGTTGGGCACAGTTAGAACTTTGGTATATGGGGCTATTGCTGGTGCTTGTGCAGAAGCTGCAACATATCCTTTTGAAGTTGTGAGGAGACAGCTTCAGATGCAGGTCCGGGCGACTAAGATGAGTGCATTGGCGACTAGCCTGAAGATAGTTGAGCAAGGTGGTATTCCTGCACTCTATGCTGGATTGACTCCCAGTTTATTACAGGTATGTTAACGAAGCATTTTCTTGACTGTAGCTCCATCTTGTAGCTCCATCTGATGCTAAGCAACCTCCACTTCCAACCAAGAGGTTGTGAGTTCGAGTCTCCCCAAGAGGAAGGTGGGAAGTTCTTGGAGGGAAGGATGCCAAGGGTCTATTTGGAAATAGCCTCTCTATCCCAGGGTAGGGGTAAGGTCTGCGTACACACTACCCTCCCCAGACTCCGGGTTGTTGTTGTTGTTGTTTAGCTCCATCATACAGAAAAGATATCTAGGACTGCCTTTCTATAAGTGCCCTCGAAGATTAGTTAATAAATTATACCAGTTCTCTCTTGTGAAAAGTGGAAATATACACATTTTTTATAAGATTTATCCAAATTCACTTTACCGTTAACTAGGTAAATAGATTTGTCAAAAAGGTAGATGATTTGTCAAGCTACTACCAGTTTAGTGCAAATTCACTTCATTGTGATATCAATGACTAAGTGTGTTTGCAATGCCTCAAGGTATAATCTCATGAGCATGGTAAGTCCAGTTGTTCAGGTTGTCGGGGCTTCTCTTACAGGAGGGAGTTAGATATAGAGAATTGAAAATTGGACCTTGTATCACTTAAAATATTGATCTTTCATGCCCACAGGGCTTTAGATTAGCTGTAAGAGCACAGCGTGTGATGTCACATGCTGCTTTGGTGGAGAACGGTAGTGGGTTGGGTCTATAATCCACGGACCTCCAAACCGTGCGTCATTAGCTCTCAGCATTTCTCGGTTATCAAAAAAATGTTGAGTTTTTTTATAAAATTGACTTTAGATTCTAATGTTCATGTGGTATTTCTTTTGTATTAAATACTATTGTGCCTACAATCTGTTTGATTCTATACGTCCACTAGCATTGTGCATACAACTTTGTGTCTGGCTTCTTTACAGTTTTGTTGCACAAGTCTCATTGTTCTGGCTATTTTACTTACTAATAAGATATGGAACTCTATATTGACATTGACATGTCCTCTTTAAATTTGAATCCTTCAGGTTTTGCCATCAGCTGCAATAAGTTATTTCGTCTACGAATTTATGAAGATAGTTCTGAAAGTGGAATAAACACAGACTGGGGTTTCTCAAGGTCATTCCTGGTGATAACTCCTGAGTTGATACAGACAAGTGGCTTGCAATTTAACCGTAAAGCGACTTTGCGGCCCTCGTTTATGTAGTCTGAACAAGATTAGTTAATAATACAACTTATATATAGGAAGAGTTGTAGAGGAAGTTTTCCCAGTTCTATGTGCTTTTCATGGGGAGTCGGTGCAAAGCTTTTTCTCTTTCTTGCTTCACATCCCCAGCAATGAGAAAGTTTATATTAGATGAAAAGTTTGTTGGCTTCAATTAGGCTGATGAATTGAAAATTGAAAATTGAAAATCTCTGCAGTCTGTACGTGTTATGGAAAAGTTCTTTTTTTCTCTCTTCTTAATTATTTACTAGCTTAATTTTGTGGCTAAAAGCAGTATTCACCCATCTTCTTGTGCATGGTCTGTCTATATTTTTCCAACTGACAATACTACTAGATGTACCTTTGAGTTCTAAGGATGCGCAGTTCATAATGGCTAAGCTTTGTACTAGGTAAAGTTTTACTTTTCTAAACAGCAGGGGCCGAGGAGTGGCCACACTGTAAATAACAGAGGCCTAGGACAGATTATTATTATTATCATTTGTATTTATTTATAACGTTGTGAAAAACAATTACATAAAAACTGAAAAGAGTTGGGAGGAAAAGGTACTAACAAGTTATATTGAACGTTTAAACAAACAACACTGGGGAACCTGTTCTTTGGACCACAGTTTCGATATGTTTGGGCTATATAGCCCTTGGCATTTCGTTAATATTTCAAAAAGTATCTTCGTGGAATCAATTCGTACATTTTTATTGTACATAAAAATGTCTGAATAATCTAGTCATCTGTTGTAGTGTCAACAACAACAACGACCCGGGAAGGGTAGTATGTATGCAAAACTTACCCCTACCCCAATAGGGCAGAGAGGTTATTTTCGATAGACCCTCAACACATCTATTGCGGTGTCATTAAAAGTTTTTTTTTTGGTGCAAGGTATGATATATATATAGTTACACTGCTTTCGCAGATATTGGGGTATTTTAGTGCCCCCAAAGTTGCAATGTTACGCATAATAGTATTTAAGTTACAACCCAAAAATGATCTAGATAGTTCAGTTCCTAGGATGTCTGCCCAAAATACATAAGTGGCAAACACTAGAGGAACTGCTAAAGTTAATGATTTAAACAAAAAAAATTCCTTGGCCAGAGCATCAGCAACCATGTTCTGCTCTCTGTAGTTGTGTCTCACCTCTACTCTGTCCAGCCTTTGGATCATCGACCTGCATTCACAAATCAATGGGTCAAAAAGTTGGTTTCCATTAATGAGCATATTGATTACTTCTTAAGAATCTGTGTTGATTTCCAACGGCAAAATGTTGTTTCTTTCCGCTAGTTGAAGGCCTCTTGTGAGTGCCCTTACTTCTGCCTCGATATTTGTTGTGTTGGGTAGGTTCTCCATGATTACGATCCAATTTCCACTATGGTTCCTAAACACTCCCCCCTATACCTCCCATTCTTAAGTTGCCTTTTACAGCTCCATCTGTGTTGAGTTTGAAGGTGCCCCTTGTTGGTGGATTCCACTTAAGCATGACTTGGTGCTTGTACATTTCTCTTTTGGTATTGTTCATTGCAGAAAATTCTGTAGCTTTTGCAATAATGTTGGTGGCATCGATAAGATCCTTCTTGTTGTTGAATGTACTATTATTTCTTGTCAGCCAAATGTGCCATAGGCATAAAGGCATAAAACTGCCCCAAGTGAGGGCAGGATTGCACGTAGTATCCTTGATTTTTTGCACAACTGATATCCAAGGGAGGTTGTTAGGATTTAGGTTGGGGCAAGTTTGGGCAGATGCTTTCGTGTGGATATTGTGTCAGAATTGGATAACATTGGGGCATTTGGAGAAGATGTGATCAATGTCTTCATTAGGAAATCTACAGTAGTGGCATTGACGTGGGCATGTCAACCCAATGGAGTGTAGGTAACTTCTTGTTGGGAGTCTCATGTGGGTTAAGAGCCATATGAAGTATTTAATTTTATTTGGTGTTTGAAGCTACCAGATTCCCTTGAAGAGTTCTTCCTCATGAGCATATGGGCCCTAGAGATCCTGTTTAAGTATGAGTAAGCATTGCTATTTGAGAATTAGCCATTAGCTGTGAGGTCCCAAATTAGGTTGTCTTCTTTATTAGTCTCACTTGGATTGAACACGGACCTTATGAGGTTTAGAATATGGGGAGGAAGGTCAAAGGACAGAGAAGAGGTGTTTCAGATGCCCCATGGTGGATTAAATCAACCTTAGTTATAATGTCATTGTGGGTTTGGGGGCCTTGAATCAATTCCCTTAAGGCATGGTAGTTAGGGATCCACTTATCATTAAAGAAGTTAACCCTCTTCCCTTTATTAACTATCCACCTATTAACTTTGCTACAAGTTTCCCAACCCTTAAGCCCTTCCATGTTGGAGATTTTGAGTGCCTTTGCACCTCAAGGCTGGGACATTTCTGGATATGTCACAGTATTTATGGATTAATACTCTGGTCTAGAGGCTATTGGTGTTTTTGTAAGCTCTCCAAGCTAGATTTGCAAGTGCATCTTTATTCTTCAGACTAGCTTTTTGCAGTCCTAGCCCCCTTTCTGCTTTTGTTTGTGTGACTACATCCCATTTGACTAAGTGCATTTTCTTTCTCTCAAGGGTGGTTCCCCATAAGAAGTTCCTTTGGATTCTATCAATTTGGTTGGTAGTTTTGGTTGGGAGGGAGACGTATTGCATGACATGGCTTGGGATATTGTTAAGTGTTGTCTTAGCCAGCACAGTTCTTCCAACGATTGTGAGGTATTTGGTTTTCCAGCCAGCTAGCCTAGATTGTATAGTATCAATGATGAATTGGAAATCGGAAGTTGTTTGTCTTTTATGGAAGATGGGAATCGAAGGTATTTTCCGAATGAGGTATGGTGATTGATTGAGAGGAGGTTGGAGATTTGTTGAGAAGTATCCTGGGCTATATTAGAGGAGAACAAGACCCTGGACTTGGAGAGGTTTATTTTTTTGCCTGATTGGTTGTTGAAATTCTGTAAGATGGATATGATTGTGTTGCAGTTTCTAATGTTTCCTTTGGCAAAAAGTGTAAGATCAACTACAAAGAATAGATGAGAGAACCAGCTTACACTAATGGTATGCCATTGGTTCAGCTTAACTGCTTGGTCAATGGACCTGGATAGCCTTTCCATACACAGAATGAAGAGGTAGGGGGACATGGGATCTACCTGTTTGATGCCCCTTGAGGGATTGAATGCTTTAGTTTCCCCCCCCCCCCCGCCCCCCACCATTAACCAGGATGGAAATGGAGGATGTGCTGATGCAGGGCATGATGAGTTTGGAGAGGCCCTTAGGGAAGTTAAAGGCAGCTAGGGTGTCCTTAATGAAGGACCATTCTAGCCTATCAAAGGCTTTTTCCAGGTCAATCTTTAGGATCATGTTTCCACTCCTGCCTTTCATCTTCCTGAATTGGTTTATGTATTCCTAAACAATGATGGCATTATCACTGGCCCTTTTGTTAGATAGGAAGCTAGCTTGGCTTGGGTCTATGATGTGTGCCATGATGGGCTTTATCCTATTTATAGTGATTTTTGTAACTGTCTTGTAAATAGTATTACAAAGCCCAATGGGTCTAAAGTTTTTTAGTATGGAGGCTAGGGGGACCTTTGGGATGAGGCACAAGAGTGTTTGGTTCATGGTGTTGTCTATGTGCCATGTTGCAAAACATTGGTTGCAGAATTCTATGACAGATTGGCCTACAATATCCCAGTATTTTTGATAAAAGAATGGGTGAGGCCATCAGGGCCAGGGGACTTGAATGGGCTGTTGGAGAACATGGCTTTTTTTTTTTATTTCAGACACATGAAGGGGTTTGTCCAAGAAGGATTTGTGTCTTTAGAGCAGGGCAGGTTCCATAACGGAGTGATCAGTAGTTGCCCAGGGCACTTCTGAATGGGAAGTGGTGTAGAGATTGTTGAAGAAGTCAACAATGGTTGACTGGATCTCTTTTTGATCAGTGATCCAGTTGCCATTTTCTTCTTTAAGGGCGAGGATCCTATTTCTCCTTCTTCTATTTAAAGTAGAAGCGTGGAAGAATCTAGTGTTGGCATCACCTTCATTGAGCCAGTTGATCCTAGATTTTAATTTCCATAAGTCTTCCTCATTTTTGAGGATGAGGTTCAAGTCCTTATTGAGCTCAACTTCAAGGTTCTGAAGGTAACTATTGAAATGGTAACTAGCAAACTTCTGGATTCCATCGATTCTAGCGAGCAGTCTAGTCTTTTGGTGAAAAATATTACCAAAGACCTCCTTGTTCCATTTTGTAGCCAGCTTTTTGAATTCATCAATTGATTGGAGGAGGGTGGCCTGGTGTTTGAAGGTCTGGGTGATGATACTAGGGAAAGAGGGGTGACTAACCCACATGGTTTCAAACCTGAAAGGACTGTTTGGCTTGTTACTGGGGGCCCTTCCATTTGGATTTTTAAGGGACACTGGTTAGAGTGGGTCCTAGGGAGGTGTTGTACACTTGCCTCAGGGTACTAATTAATCCACCCTTCATTAGAAAAGCACCTATCAATTCTTTCTAGGATTAGGGTATTAAAGTTGAAATATCTTTTGTTGGACCAAGTGTATTTACTACCTTTGTACCCTAGATCAATAAGGTTACATTTGTTGATACAGTTCCAGAACAGTTTACTACATCTAGGATTTATAGGATTACCCCCAAGCTTATCCCTAGCTTTCAGGACTTCATTGAAGTCTCCATCGATGAACCAGTTGTCATTGGTATTCTTGGCTATAGTAATTAACTGCTCTCAAAGGAGCTTCCTATCAGCTAAAGTATTGCTAGCATATATTGCAGAAAATAACCAGGGAGTGTGGTTAGGTCTTACCTTTACCATAGCGTGTATTCCCTAAGGGGTGGTGACTACTTCTTCTACGCCTACCAGAAGTTCCTTCCACATGAACATTATTTCCCCCGAAGTTCCCACAACCGAGGATTGGATAATCATATCAAAATCCAAAATTTTTGCTAGCCCCTGGTGATTAGTCATCTTGGTTTCTAATAGGATAAGTATTGCTGACATGTGCATTTTGACCATTTCAAGACAGTGCCGCTAGAATTTCGCGCTATTACCCCCCCTAACATTCCATATGATGTAGTTCATCATTGGAGGTGTTGTTGGGGATTGTGACCCTTCCTAAGGGTTCAATTGGCCTGGTATATTGGGCACCTGAGATGGAGAGGGCCTTGTATTCAAATTTAGGATTGGGGTTAGGTTCAATAGTAGCTTTGGTGGTCCCTGAGTTTGGGCTGAGATTAGGCTCAGTCCACATTTGGACATCGTTTTGGGACATAACACCACTATCAATTCTGCTGTGTCTGAGCTGAACTCGATTGACCTCACCAAGTCCAGGATGATTGAATCGATCCTTGGTGGTAGGTAGCCCTGCTCCGTTTCCACTGTGGCATCCTTCTTCTTGAGGATCTCCAGTGCTGTGGAGATTCCTTGGTGGATGCTCTGTAGTGGGGGAGAGGAATAAGCCTTCTTTGGAGTGGACGACTTGTGTTTCTGTGGTAGGTTTAACTGGGTGAAGATATGTTTCGTTGAGGGGTCTTCCTTCATTAGATCAGGGAAGAAGGGAAGGGTTTGGAAGCTTTAAAGAATGTGCCTGTTCAAGGATTGGGGGTTGGTGATTGGGGCTGGGCTGTCGATGCTACCATCAACTGCCATAGGAGTGGACCAATACCGTCAATGCTTTGTTGAGAGCTTTCATCGTCACTCTTTCTATGTGTGATGGATTTTGCACAATCAGGGTGATGGCTTTGTTGTCGAACGTGAAATCGTATGAAAGCCCTGCCCCTACAAGGCGACCTTCAGCCAGGAAGCCGATTGTTGGTCCGGTGGTAGTGGGTGGGTGTCTGTTCTTTTGTCATTTTTGGGGGTTTTTTGCTTTGCTACTTTGGGGAAAATGTGGGGAAGGGTTATTTGTCTGATTCCCCTTCATAAAACCCCCTAACGTCCCATCTAGGATAGCGGAAGAGTTGCCTTGTTTTGGGGTTAGGGAATTGGGGTGCTCATTAATTGAGGATGTAACGGAGGTGACCATTGGGGTCTTTTCGGTTGAAGAGGGAGGGGATTACACTCAATTTCCTTGACTGTCTTTTGGGATTTCTCCATTAGAGGGAAAAACAATAGTTGTGGTAAGGGTAGAGTAGGTAGTGATGATTGGTTTGTGTTCTTCTTTGCTGGTGGAGTCTGTGCTTTCTTGGACCTTGGAGTGGGTGGGGCATGCACCTTTAGGCACGTTGCCTTGTGGGGTGACTGGGGCTTTGATACTTGGGCTTGGGTCTTGGTGGCACCTGGGCTGTTGGTTTGAAAAAGTGGGATCGTCTGAGTTGGACCCTGCTTTCCTTTTGGAGCCGGTGTTGGCCTGGTCCATTGTATTTTGGTTGTGCATTGTTTTGTTGATTTTGGTTCCAGAGTGTAGTGCTTTATTGGGCTGTATGGCCTTATTATTTTATTAGTAACATTATTGGCGTGCTTTTTTACATTGTAATTGAAGGACTTGGTTTGAAGAAACTTACCTGAGATAGCATCAAACATGTTTGTTTGTACCTCCTCTGGTGGTGTATTATTTTTTGTGTTTAGGTGTTGACTTTCTGAGCTTGATTTCTGTGGGCCCTGTTTGTGCCTTCTTGGAAAGGTGACAGTTTTCCACTGACTCTCCTCCAGTGAGAGGTTTGTTGTTGGTTAATCTTATGTTCCATCAGTAGTGGTGGGTAGGCGTTGAGTGTAATGGCATCTTATGGCTATGTGTCCTAGCGTGCCACAGGTTGTCATAGTGTTCCATCCCCTTCATACATCAATGCCTACTTGTGATCACCAATGATCACTGATGTTTGTACTGGTGATTCAAGTGGGACTTGGATGCATATACGTGCATATCTCCCTCTTAGGGTGGAAGAAGTACATTGGTCAATTTTTAGTAGTTTTCCTAGCTTCCTCCCAACTTTTTCGAGTATCATTGTGTCGTAGAATTCTGTTGGTAGTTGGGGTAGCCGTATCCAGATGGCAGTTGAGGTAAGCGTTGCTTCCTGAGGAACACACTTAGGCTCCCATTTACGGACAGAGAGAAAGTGTCCAGATACAAACCACGGTCCTAAGTGTAATGCTTTCACCATGCTTTCTTCCAAGCTAAATTTTGCTATGAAGAAGTCCCATCCTAGATCAATCAAAATTAACTGTTCGGATGGCCTTCATAGCTCGATTAGTTTGGAGCGTAGCATGTGGTGGGCCATTTTTCTTTTGAAGACTTTGATGATCACTGAGAATTTCCATGGTTCGTATAGTCTTTCCTTTTCTTCTGAAGATAGTTGGATGGATCCTTCAATATGCTTCTCTTTGACCCCTTCATGGGTGAATAGTAATTTGCTTGGTTGCAGTTTTACTTATCTAGCAGCATTTCCTTATAGGAGTGATGAGGTAGTTCTACGTCCATTTGAGTTTGTTTATCCGATGGTTCCGGTGGAAGGGGTGATTTGCTTGGTGGTGGTTCCATAGAGTGCTCAAATGTGAGAAGCGTGCTTTGGTAGAGATGGACGAGAGTTTCTCTCTCTATTTGTCTTTGGGGGAACTGCGTACTTTTAAACCAAAATAATCTTTCTCAAGATACTAGACACTATAAAGGTTTGCATCCTAGGTTTGAGAGATCAAGCTATGGAATACTGAACATTTAATTCCTTTTTCAATCAGGCATACAAGAACTGGTTCCAGGTTTAAAAGAAATAACATAAATAGTGGCTAGAAGACAACTGTCAATGTAAAACGAAAACGTAACTTCAAACATATCGGATTTGAAGAATAGAGAGAGTGGGATTGTTGGGGGGGGGGGGAATAGAATTTGACAATCTGCACTACCTTTAAATCCCAAATACCTTTGTCACTCTGCACAACGGGTCTGGTTTCAGATTTACAAACTAGTTAGTGCAGCCTATTTATACAACTCTAATAGCCATGTAACAAATGCTAATTCACACATGGTATATTATTAACACAGAATTCAAGGTGCTGTACACATAAAAGTGTCGTCGTCCAATAGATCATCAAGATCGATCAAATCATCACCGAAATCAGCTGCTTCCACCGAGTTGCTTGGTGCACCATCGCTCGTAGTCTGCATGACAGAGAGAGATGACCATGTCAAATTTGCTGTCTTGCTTCCATAAACACTCCATTCACATTGAAAAAAGCAAGCCTGAAATCCAGCTACTAATAGGAAAGTTTCACACTGAACGAAACTTGAGTATTGAATAGTACTGTCAAACTCACCAAGTGAATAGTCAATTATACCTGGTAAATCCATGCTAAGAAAGGTTGATGATGCTGGATGTGTAAATTAGAATTGGTTGATAAAAATATCATGAAACATCTATAAAAGCTTGACCACCTATCAAGGGTATGCATGGCCATGTTCATCGTTTCACGTTCACGAAGAAACAATCCCCCCCCCCCCCCCCCCCCCACAAAGAAAAAAAGCTTCTCTCACCATTCAGGGTGGGAAGATCATGAAAAGGACTAGTTGATATATTATTTGCTTACACTAGGACACCAAGAGTGAAAGCAAAGAAGAAAAAGAATTCCATTTCACTTCTTCATTATAGATCAAAGAGCTCAGAAGAAAAAAAATAGAAATACCCATTGCATCTAAAATGGATACTTTTTTTTTCTTTGATAAGTAAACTTCGCAATTAAAATGGATACTAAACAACTTCACAATCAAAAAAAGAAGATGATTTTACATACAGCTACACCTCTTTATCAAAAGCACCAAATGATGATTCTTATTTTTTGTAAAGACGTTGCACAAAATGATTAAGTTCTTTTTTTCATTTGGACAAGTAATTACTGCACCAAACAATGAAATGCATTTCTGTGTAGCATCAGAAATCTAACAATGCTTACCGTGGTTTCCTTCATGTCGGACACAACATTCAGTAGCCTCCGATATTGGTCCCTGGCGTCAGGATACTGAACCATCGACTTTACCCTTGCCAGAGCCTTCTGCAACCTTTGCTCAGTTTGCTTTCTGCCTTCTTTTAAGAAATCATAGTCATCCTCCTGCACTGGTCGATCTTGCGTGTTGCTTCCTTCAGTAACCGTTGCTTCTGGTTTAAACCCACGCAATCCACTTCCTTTCCGCCTCCATCGCAAAATTACCTTCTCTAAGATCCCCACAGACCATATTATGTTTTTGTATTTGTTCCTTACCTGGTGTCCTCTTACATGAGCCTTTCAACAACCAAAGAAAAAAGAAAATGACTAAGAAAAAAATGACAAGACAAAGTTGTGTTGAGAAATTATTTAGCAAAAAGATGCATTATGCATGCATAAAGGTTCAAAAAGCAAGAACCATACCTGAATTTTAATAATTCGTTGGCGGATTAGAAGATAGTCTCTTCTTCCCTTCCAACTGCGAAATTTATTTTGTATACGCACCGCAGCAGTGTGCACCGGCACATCATGTTGACCAGCCTTGTTTGTCTTCAAAGCAAGAAGAGAGAGAGCATGCTCATCTGACAGTCCAAATTCACTGCCACCGTGTTCTTTTAGCTGCTTCCTCTGGAACGACTGCACCCTGAAGACTTGGTGAATACGAGCAGCTGCTTGAGTTGCATTACGAACAGCAGCTAGAGAATCCTTCAATGAGACTCCATGTGGCCAGTCACCATCCCAAGCTGGCGTAGCTGACCGTTCAGAAACTGTTTGAACAGCCTCTCCAAAAGGTTGCAAATTCTCATCCTGCTTCATTTCCTTCAACTCGAGAGAAAAAAGGTGAGAGCTCAAGGAAGACTCTGCTAAATAACCAGCAATTCCTTTATGTCCATTGCTAGAAGCTAAGTCAGCAGGTGTTCTTCCTGAAGGATGTTTAGGAGTAGGATCTGTCAATGTTCCAGGAGCTGCACCTAAGGAGATGAGGAAACCCACTGTCCGCTCTCTGATGTTGCAAATTTTCAAGACACATCAAATAGGAAAAAAGAAAAAAAAGGGGGGAGGGAGCTAATCAGTATTCGAGCAACATTTGATGAAAGCCAACTCATCATCCTATTTATCAAAATTCTTGAATCCACCAAAGTTGAAGAGCACAGATTTCAACTATTTGCAAGTTCTAATATCCTTGTGTCCATTAAAACTAGAGAAAGCCACCACCAAAGTACATGAAAAGACGAAACTAGAAAATGTATCAGAGACAGTTGATAAAAAGGGACAAAAATCTGACAAATTACCTTCCATATGATGCTGCCCAATGGAGTGCAGTCCATCCATTCACATCTCGGAAATTGACGCTTACACCTGCAGCTATAGTAGACGGTATAGCCCAGTCATAACCAAGAGCTGCTGCAAAATGTAGGACTCCTTGACCACCCTCGTCCAGTATGTTAGGGCCTTTCCCGCCTTCAGCAACCTTTTGGAGGAGCCAAACACGCAACTTCTCTTTTAGAAGCTTTTGTAGGAGCTGGTCTTTTACCTTCTCTGCCATAAAATTATTCTCATAAGTAAGGTTCAACATTTCTTCCCACTCATTGTCATCCTCTTTTAGCAATGAATTGATTCTACTGTACACATGGGAAACATCATCCTCGCTGCGAGGTGGAGAACTCAGGGATACAGTGGATTCCAAAGATAATAATTTTCCGAATCTCATATGAAGAAGACTTTCGCTGGAGCTGCAACTATTTGCAACATCAACATCTTGGCTCTCACTGACCCGAAATTCAAATTCTCTTACTTCACTACATGCCAACCTATTGGAACATGTTATATAAAATGGAACCCTTCCCGCCTTTTGATTAGGTGTATGGCAGCGTAGAACACCATCAGCTATTACTTCTGCTGGAACTTCCAACTCACCAAACATGCATGCCCACTTCTCCACTTCTGGCTGGGATTTCAAAAACTTCCCAGTGATGAGAACCTGTTAACAAAACAGTAAAGAGTTATCACCCATACATGAATGGAAGACTTCAGATTATTTTAGAGCAATAAAAAAAGAGGTGAGACATTAAAAATCTTAAACAGAACCCTGGCTTCAATGTGGAATGCAGGATAGATATAAAAGTTCACCTTAATTTCTGACCCAGCAAATGCCCAGCTTGGTGAGAAATCAATAATGCTAAAGAACTGATCTTGGGAGAGTGAAGGACTTAGCATGTAGCTATCTAACTGCACTTGCGAAGCAATCGTGGAATTATCAACTCCATCGTCATCTCCAACATTATCCCAATAGGAACTAGAATTGGATTGCATATGTGGCTCACTTACATCTTCAAGTTCCTTGCTCATCCACCGGTCAAAGCTATCAAGCTTCTTTAAACCTTCTCTCAAGACGCCATCTAACAAAGGATGTTTTAAAGATGAATGATCGGTTCTGACTCCTATACTTAGATTGTGATCTGATTCAGCATTTAGAGAGCCTCCAACATTTGCATCTGAAAGTTGTGATGGAAGTTCATTCTGCATTGGATGTTTATCTTGGTGGGAAGGAAGTATATGGGAAGCCTCCAAGGAATTGTGAAGTTCTACATTATATGCAGCACTAGACCTGATGGTATGATCAGATGCCAGATCCGGATTCAACTTCTGATCCATGGACCACTTGGATAAAAATGCAGCATCACCTTCAGAAGTCTGCATCTCAAAGTTGACAACTTCAGTTAGTGAGAAAACCTAGTCAACATCACTGTACTTAGTTTACATGCACACAGGAAATAAATGTGCTATTGATTTTAAATATCAGCCATCACAAATTTATCATAGTGCTGAAAATCAATGAATTTATACTAAAAACAATTACATCAAATAACTAAGTGATTCTCAAAGTACTTGAGAGAAAATTATTGCAGCAAATAAAAGCTTTCCAAAAGCATGTGATTCATTAGCAGATTTTCCTGAAAAAATCAACATTTGCAAAAACAAGCGGCTTGATATTATAGGTGTTTAACGGGTGGGCCGGGCCGGGCCGGGTCCATTTTTTTTTAACCCGTACGGGTTCCTTACCGGGCCGGTTCCGGGCTCTCCCTTAACGGGTATAACGGGTTGGAGTTTTTTCGGGTAAAAATTGACCCGTACGGGTTACGGGTTAAAGGGGCCGGGCCGGGCCGGGTTTAACATTTTTTTTTTAAATTTTGTATAACTATTGTAATTTATTTAAAGAACACAAAGTAAATGATACTTGTGCACTTATAAAGTTTCAATGTAAGACTTTAAGCTTGTATTTCAAAAATAAGTTAGATGATTTAGTTTCAATTTAAGACTTTAAGTTTGAAATTGAAATTTAAAAATTGAAGTTTCAAATTTCAATTTAAGACTTTAAGTTTGAATTTCTAAATAATAATTTTAATTTAAGACTTTAAGTTTGCTTTCAAAATTAAAGTTCCAATTTAAGAATTTAAGTTTGATTTTTGAAACTTTAAATTTGACATTCAAACTTAAATTGTTAAAGTTTCAATTTAAGATTTTAAGTTTGAATTTCAAAATTAAAATGTTAAAGTTTCAATTTAACACTTTAACTTTGAATTTCAAATTTAAAGTTTCAATTTAAGTTATATTAAGAATTTGTATTACTTTAAAATATAAATTAAAGAATAGAAGGAATATGAGAAAAATTGCACTTGCTGCAAATTGCAAGTGCTTCTTTTATTTCATATTTCATAACTCAAATTTGAAACTTACAAATTGAATGTTTACATCTTTTAAGACTTGAACAAATAACAATAAGTAAATTCGGATGGGTGACCACTTGTTAATATATCTCCAAGTTCCTCGTCTTCTGGGCGATCAACATCTTCATGTCCTTGATTTCTTCAGTTGAATTCGTACAATGTGCATTAGCAACTTCAGTTATTGGATATCTATATTTATAGCAAACTTTTAAAAATAAATATGTATAGTTCCATCTAGTAACTCTCCAGTAGTAGGGTTAATAGTTGTTTGACTATCATCACCATCTAGGCCCCATTCTATCGGGTGTGCAGCTCTCATATGCCTACTAAGCGTTCCAGTTCCCCCTAAATTTCCTACAATCAAATGTTTAAATGAAACTTTACAAATTTTGCATCTAACTCTATCAGAACCTTCAATTAATTCAAAAAAATTCCAAACCTTACTTCTTTTTCTACGATTAGCCGTCGGAGCCGTAGGTGGTCTACCACTAGTGCCACCACCACCACCCCTTGTATCAACTCCAACACTACCTACCCCAGCACTAGGTGCACTAGTAGGTGTAGCAGATTTCTCTTCTTCAATTCTTATTTCATTATCTTCTATTCCATAATCTTCTTGTAATTGATCATAATCTATATTTTCATTAAGCGATGTTTCAGGAACAATAGATATTGGGCTATTACTACCAGATGCTGAAGAATTACCTCTACTTTTACTCCCCTTATCAGTAACTTTTCTACACGCTTTTTAGCAACATTAAACATATTGTGAAATTTAAGGAATAAATAAGCTCAAAATAAATATGCAATTAAAATATTAATAAGAGAAAGAGTTGGAGGGAGTGCACCGAATTGGAGCACTTGGTTATGCAATTTCGAATTTCCGATGTTACCACGAACAAACGTCAAGCCAATATTCCAACTTGAAGTTCAAAACCCGAATGATAAAATACTAGATAAGTAGAGAATAGGTGAATGAGAGAATTTGAGATTGAGATGAGAATTTTGAGTGAGAAATGAAGATGGGAGGGGGGGTATTTATAGATTTACATAAGGCTACATTTGTAAATTAAAAATGTGTTAAAAATTAAAAAAAAAATGGCCAAAACTTAAATAGATCCGTTGGCCAACTGATTTTTTTGATTCTAGCCGTTTGGGCCTTTGGGGTGGGCCCCATATATCTGATTTAAAAAAAAAAAAAAAAAAAAAATTGACCGTTGACCGTTGAATCGGGCCGGGTTACCCGTTGAGGGTACTGTTTGCCGGACCGGGCCTACCCGGTTCCGGTTAACCGTTCACAAAAAATTTCCGGAACTAACCCCTACCCCATGATAACCCAGCCCACCCGGCCCCTTTGCTACCGGTCCGGGCCGGTTCCGGTTTCTACCGGTCCGGAACCGGTCCAACCCGGCCCGTTTAACAGGTTTACTTGATATGTACTTTCCTCCTCTAACTTGCACAAAAATTCCTTTCATGCACCTTTTCGTTGCAGGCAACCTATTACACACATTAACTTGTAAGTCCGTGTCTAAAATCCCCATGAATAGCCCAAGACCGCTTCCTCCTGGGAAGCGCATGACACACACCAATTATGGAACAACATGTGTCATCCCTCTTCCCCTATGATGTCTTTCTTGTAGAAATCGTGGACCTTACTTCCAAAATCTACCATATTCAACGTCGGTCAGACTCAAGAATCAGAGAGAAGACCCCAAATGGGCGGCTCAACTTCTTTTTATAAAGTTAATAATTCTATTAATGTGGGAAAAAATCTGGTAAACATGATGTATAGCAAAATGTAGAGAACCTGTGCAATAATATGTTTTGTGCAAATGCCACCCGACATTCTACACAGACAGGAAGCTCAAGGGTGCACCAAAAACTAAGAATAAGAGCTTACTGCATTTCTTTTCACAAGACGCATGATGGCTAGCATGGACTTCAACTTAGGAGACTAATTGATACAAATCCTTACAAAATCACCGACAAGTTATAAGAACTGCTTTCCACTACATCAAGATAGTAAAGTTCACAAAGAGTTTGGAAGCGGAAGTGACGTTGAGGTTGTGAGCACCACAAATGATTGAAGTTTAAATGCAAAAGAAAGCTCTTCTAAAAAATAACTAATTCTCGCTCTCCCTCCCTCCCCTACCCCTCCCCCTTCCTCCCCCTCCCCTACCCCTACCCCTATCCCTCCCCCTCCCCCCCCCCCTCTCTCTCTATACATATATATGTACACACACACAAAGAGAGATAAGTCACAGATTCAGATAATCCTTAATTTGCTTTAGACAAAACTATGTATTGAATTGAGATGGGCTCAAATTGAGTAGAAATGATCTAAAGGAATTATGTGGCCTTCCCCAACTAGTTTGGGATTGAGGTGCAATTGATTGATTGATTGAAGGGGATATACTCGCTACCTTTATGTTTCCGCTTGCAAATAGGACATCGAATGGAACCATATGACATACACAATAAGAATTTTATGATGCTTTCGAATTTCTTTTAAAGAGATGAAAAATCTCCGCTAAAGCCCACGGGATAAGTTTGCAGATGTGATCATGAATCAAACCAGATTGAAACATTCAGCTGTCCACAGACAAAGCCGGAACCTCACCGCAAACACCGCAAACGAAGGATGGCAAGACCCCGGTTCCCTTACTGGCATTTGGACAATATTTGAGTTGAAGTTGGGGAAAAAAAGGTGTTCTTTAAGTTGAAGCCGGAAAAATAGTTTGTGGAAGCTGAAGTTATGTATGAACATAAACTTTACTTGGGAAAAAAGGTCAAAAATTTCTGAGTGAAAACCAATAATTTACTTGAATACACCTCGAACCACTATTTCAATATCTCATTTGAAGTTCATATATTAAAAGTCGGTATTTGCAAATATTTCAGGCCAAACAAGTATTTATGTCCAACAGGCCCTTAGAGTTCTGTATGACTGCTAGAAGGCTTTTTCGTTGAATGCTGTCAAAAGAAACAAGGCCCAGAGATAATAAATTGGCATGCTACTATTGCTCCTGCTCGCCTTTATCAGTACTATATTAAGTCATGGATATTAAATTTCCAGAGCATCTGGTCATGTAGTATTAGCCATGTTTTTAATTAGTTATGCAGACTAAAGCAGTACTTGTGATGACGGACTACATGTTAATTGCACGGAAAGCTTTAGAATATGCATGCAGGGGCTAGTTTTCATCCTCTCCCTCAAAGATATAACAATGCAATGTGCATGAAATTGGAAGGTAAAATTTATTACAAAATAATGATGCACAAGTGAACTCCTTTAGCATTATTTACCTGCCAGTCTCCCAGGCCGTCGATGCGGTTCAGACGTTCCTGTTTTTTGAAGTCATTTAAGAATACTTGACCTGTTGTAGTGTTTCCTTGTTCATGTGTCATATTATTTGTACCTGAGTGGCTAGAAGGCTGAAAATGGTAAGACTGATATGCAGCAGGATTATTAACTGAAATTGTCTCCCATGATGGGAAGTCAAGGTTCCTGCTGGGTATATATGTATTTGCTGTGTTTCCACTCTTATTTCCTGGTGCGCTCGAGAAGAAATCTATATCAGAACTTCCTGCAAAATGTACTTGATGATCATCTGCTAAATAAACAAACAAGGTTTTCAGATTTGTCACACCACATTGATATAAGCACTGAACTATTTGGAAAGCATTTTTAAGAGAAGCAACAAATGCTAATAACAAATAAAAATAGAAGGACAAGAATCAATTACTTGAGAAGGGAATCGGATGATAAGGTACAGGAAGGCCCTCTCCAGCTTTCTGCATCATACTTGGCTGAGCATCAAGGAATGAGTGAAATCCAGAAGTTGGATGTTGATTGTACGCTGGTGAGTTTGTGATTCCAAACAAAAATTAATTAAAAAAATTCTTAAAGAAATGGAAAGCGCAATCCATAGATGACAAGTCTAAGATATCTCCCACTGTACCAGAACAGTTTATTCTGACGCCTGATACAGAAACATGTGATTAAACAAAATACCTGATTCAGCATCCTCATATTCTGAGGCCTGCGCACTGCTAAGGCTGGTCGTGTCGGTGACTTGTGAGTTCACTTGGTAATCATTTGGATAAAATTTTGTAGATGCAGAACTGTCCACCTCAGAGCTGTGTACATCTTCATCAGTTTCTTGAAAACGAGGAGTAGCTTCTTGAGGTTCTCTGGTACGGCTAAAATTTGTCCTGTTACCCTGCAGAAGGAAAAAAACATGACAATCGAATCTATTTACAGAAAATGAGGAAATTTATTTTAGTTTCACTTTCTTAAGATAAAATGTTGGATCAACAAAGATTCGCGGTACTTTACTGAGGTCATGATGAATCTCTCAAATAAAGGTTAGGAACTTCTGAACACGTTCCAATTACTAGCGGTAAACAACTCTGATGTTAAGATGCATTACTAACATCACAAATAGATATGCAACAGCTGGTTCCAAAATTTTTTTTTTTTTGGTTTCTCATCCGATGTCCGGTACCTGCATTGGAGCCCGACTATATCCGGATTCGCGCCGGGTAAGGCCCCATTCGGGGGGTAGCGCTCCTTACCAGGTTCCAAAAATTGTTTGACATGACAAGGCCTCCTTACAATGTAAATCATTTTGTAGCAACTTTATTTATTTCATTATTATATTTGAAATTGTGCCCTTAAATCATCTCATACGAATTTCTTCTATACTATGCTGCCTTGGGCAACTGGGGAAAAGGAAATATAACCACTTCTCAGCTGTGAGTTGACTATTATACCAACTGCTGAAGAAAGAACAAAAAAGTCTAAGAAAAGAAGCAAAATGGAAAAGAGGTAAGAGGATGGCAAGCATATACCTTTACTTCCCTGTAGTGGACAAGAACAATATGTGACATTTCCCTGCATAAGTGTTCCCGGAGGAAAAAGAAAAAGAATGAGGATGCTAAGCAATGGTTAGAAGAGACAATGATGGATAGAAATTGAAGTGAGTGATGTGCGAACCAAAACTAAACTTCTAGGCACGTTGGCTGACAGCGACAGCAGTGAGGCACTTTTATCGTATTATGGAGCCAAAAACATTCTAGGGGAGGGGGGGGGGGGGGGGCAGGATTTCATAAGAAGAAGGAACATAAATATAGAATTATAAAAGGAAACAAGGAGAGAAGAAAGTGTGTGTGACTGTGCACGCTCCAGGACTTTGCCGCACAACAGTAAACTTAATTGCAGATTCTTTTAACAGTTTTAGCTTATCTATTCAAGTAGGAGAGCTCGATACCTAACTTTGTATACAAGATAGCAGTTTAGTCCATGCTATTCAAGATTCAAAACAACATATAAAAGGAGAATTATTAGTACAAAGATGCAAAATGTGCACAAAACATCCTTGAATGAATTGATCAAGTTATACTGTGTCATTTATGAGACAGAATTTTTTATGGAATCGTAACACCTTTCTTGATAGCCCATGCTATTTATGATTTAAGAAAATACAAAAGATATAAATACTTAAAATAAATTAGTAAGTGTCCCCTATCTAATCATTTAAGCTTTCAGACGAGAAAGTTCATACTATTCAACATGGCATTAGAGCAAGCAAAAATCCTGGATCGAGCCTCACCACCATCCATTAGTAAAAACATTTGTGACAGGACTTAAAATAAACAAATAAATGTGTCCCTCTCTAACGTTTTGAACTTTTCAATAAGGAGTAAACGCTATACAACTATATGATTATTTGGTCTTCGATGCAAAGTGTGCACAAAATACCCTTTAATAGATTAATCATCCATCATGTGTCAACTTTTTGAAGGAATAACGACCCCTCAACATTCTAAAGCATCTAATCACCTAGATCATGCAAAATATCGAAAGCAAAAAGGTAAGCCGAATATCATATAGAAGTAACACCCATCAAGCATAATAACGAATAATTTTACAGTGCCATAACAGTACTACTATTATTATAGGGATGAACAAGCTAAACTCCTACCAACCTAACTTGCAATTAGCATGTAAATGTTAATTAAAGATGTCTAACTTGATCATAATTGTTCGACATGAATCAAATTCTGAATTGACTTTTAGCTCCAAGGTTAGAGCAATACACCTATAATAGCAAATCTGTGTGCTAAAACTAATATTATATCTTTTCACTTACTCTTCGAGCATCCAATAGCTGCGTCTTTGGAAATTCTCATTCTCTTCTCCGTGGGCGTAGTAGCAGTGCAATACATCAATGCTTCCAGCCTGTATGAACATTAATTTCTGATCAGCTTCCTTATACAAGAACAAAGACCTCGTAGAATGATAATTCCATGAATGTCTAACATTCGAATTAAGTACAACAAGTACGCCTCAATCCCAAACTAACATTTTCAAATCAAGGACATACAAATTTAATAGGCTTCTGCACAATCATAAGGATCCCGTCAGTTTTACCTTGAGCCTCTCGTGAGCCTCCTTCACAGTCTTCCCATCTTTTTTCTTTCTCCAGCTATGGCCATCTTTGCGAAAATACCGCAAAACCTTCCGATCAAAAAGAAACAGTGAACCACCTGGAAGGGCCATACAAGTCAATTTAAAAAGTGTAAAAATACACTAAAAACGCTGTGGATTCTAGGAATAGCTACATATTCTCGAAAGCTCTACAAACATGAAAATGCCATATACGAGATGGTGAAGAAACTGTGAAAACAAGTTTAATGAAGAAATGTAAACTTATTTATCACTATCATGCCATCAGTTAATTAATAGGCGGTTCTCAAGCAGGTTCATCTTGATAATTACAGATCATCACATCAGATTCAGGCTTAGCAGCTTCCAAACATTACCTATCATCCAGTAAATAGGCTCAAGAAGTCCCAAAAGTGGGGAAAAGAGTACGTAGAGCATAATCTTGATTACATAAGATGAAGGTACTTACACGTACTTGAGACAAAACGACAGTCTTAAAACCAACTGGCAGGCCCATGAGTTACCGATATTCGGCTAAAAGTTCATATATTTAGTGCATTTCCGCCTCATATCTTGTGAATATTTGTTGTGTTTTAAACAATTATTGGTGTATTTTGAGCTCATTACGTGCTTATTTTCTTAACTATCTTCTATAGGAGACCTTTTTTTGTCCAATCAAAAATGATAGGTGTAGGAGTGATTTCGGATGAAAGCAGCATAAAAAGGGAGTTTTTCGGCACAAATAGGAGTTGAAGGCATAAGAGAAAATAAGCTGAAAAAGAGAGGCCAGCCTAGCTCGGAGCAGGCCTGGCCTCCAAAGGTGTTGAGAGATCCTGCAATCCAATGAAGCGAAGCCATCGCGAGCCCCATCGCCAGACCTGTTCAAACAAGCCTGGAGGTGGACGTCAAGGTTCTCGTGTTGCGAACAAAGAAGACGTGCGCTCCAGGTTTTCCAATTCGAGTTGAGATTGGACGAAAACGTCTCCTACACCTATAAATACACCCTAAACTAGATCTTTGCACAACATTTGACCGGGGAGGGTAAGGAACAATAGTGGAGCTTCAAGTTCATCTTCTCTTCTGCCAAACCCCTAAGTTTTATGTTTCTTGGCATGATTTGTCGTTTGGCTACCATATCTATGTGGAGCTAAACTTCACACGGGAGAGGGAATTTCAAATTATACATAGGATTCAGTAGAACAAGTTTCTAAACCCGGCCTCAATGAATGATTTCGCAATTAGGATAGGGATATACCATAACAGTCTTGCTTAGTCGTTATACAGGAATTACAACGGCGTTCTTGTTAACTCTAATTCCATACGTACATAGACGCTAGATTGACTTGAATAGACAGAGTAGGATATCAGAGATTCCAGCAAGTAATATAAACCTTGTAATTAATAAACTAGATAGATTGAGAAGTTAAATCAATTGAAGAATACGATAGGATTGTTAGATAATCCATAATCCTAGATCGTTTTCATCACATCGATAACATAAGAATCTACTATTCTTTTGTCTAGAGTTAATTCTTTATTTTCTTTTTTCTTTTTTTGTTTGAGTTAGTTCGGATTCAAACTCTTTTGGTTTTAATTCTTGTTCGATAATTAGGTTCCTTTAATCTAATGAATAGTGGATAACCAGTCTTCGTGGGAACGATACTCTATTTACTATTTTATTATTGATCGACCGCGTTACTAAGTGCGTTTGGCAGCAACAATTACTATACAAGGAGGTGGAAGAGTGTTGAGTTTAGGCTTTATGGTAGAGGAACATGTCCTTTTTACCGAGGGTGATCTGAAGAAAACTAATTAGATAAAACAAGCAGTAAAGCAACTAATCAGAGGTCTAAATAAGGGGGCAACACATGAGTGAAATAAAGCTATACACAGAAAACACTATGCATGACTACATTGGAATCTAGTAAATGGAGCTAAAAATGATGTCAACAAGTATTTTAAACATACTTTTAACAAATAGCCTCTATCTGAAAGTAGGAAGGAGGAAGAGTGAACTAGAGGAGAAAAAAGCCGAGCATGTCTCCCAGGTACACGCAGAGACGAGCATATGTGACATAACTACATTTCCTCCCAGACACATACACATAGATATAGATAACACATAGCAGACTGGATAATGCACCATCAAGAGAGCGTGTAGCGAGAGAAAAGAAAAACTCTATTCAGAAACTACACCGATCACATTTTAAGAGAAAAAAGATATTCAGCTAATGATCATACTTGGAGGCCTATTTGGAGGCTCTGGAGCAATCCGGAACTTCTGATAGTTTTTAAGAATTTCGCAAATTTCAGCAGGGCGTAGCCATCTATGTTGTGCTTCTAAAAGTATCTGATCAATATCTGCATTCAACCACAAACTTTCTCAACAAACGTGAACAAAAACCAACCAATCCTCCAGTCACATGAGATACACTTAAAAGCCAAACAGTATGCTAGATAAACTAATGCAGAATATTATGGTAAACATGATCAAAGAAAAGCCATTATGCATCTGATTAGAGTGACTTTCTAATCAATATTTGATCACTTCACCGGTATTCCTTGCTCTGAAGTGACTTTTTAATCATATGTTACTCTTTTGAGTGATTCTATGTTACAAGAGTGACCAAATTAGTTGTTTTCTGGTCAAAAAAAAAAAAGATTAAACAACTAAAGTTCTTTGTACGATTCTTGGATTCTAGTGAACCAAAGCCCTATACCAAATCAAGAACTTGATATGCAAAGAAATTAATATGAATACAACAAAAAACGATTTAATGAGTCTTTAAGCCAAAGAGAAATTTAACCCCAAAAAAGGGAGCTAAAGGAACTGACCTAGTTGAGCATTAAGACCATAACGCCTACTGTCAGCCATCAACACATACACAAAGGAACTAGCTCCGATCTAAACACAAGTAAATATCTTGAACCAGCAATTGAATTAATCAAACAAAAGATTTTCAAGAAGTGGGGTTGGTAAAAGAAATCACTATTAAGCAAAGAAAAGAGTCTCTAGCTGAACTGGAGTTTGGTCAAAAAGAAAGAAAGAGAGTAACTGCATATGGGTTAAAGAGTTGATTAAAAGAGAAAATAGGAAACAACGGAGAAAGGTGGTTAATGGAAAAGTGCGGGGGTAGGAGGGTTGGGGTGGGGGGGTATTTTGAGGGTTGGGGGGTATTAAAGCAAAAGGGGCCGCCGAAATGGAATACAGTTTTGAGTTCAGACAGGTAGTACTCATAAGAATTGGGTCAGTGTTTAACGTGATTTTTGGGACGTAAATACGTAATAATACTATATATATATATTCTACTTCTTACTGAAAACTTTTTTCCTGCGGGAATTTAGCGGATGGTGTAACAAACTCATATTCTCTCCCCTATATATATATATATATATATATATATATATATATATATATATATATATATATTATCTGCAAAAATCGATTAAATTAGTTAGGTAAGTAGTTTCTCACATAAATATTCTGAGATCGGTAGTGCCGGTTCAAGGTGAGGCAACTAAAGCAAGTACTTTAGGCCCCCCTAAATGAAGGCCCCAATTTTTATCATTAGTTATATTATTAAATAATATTTATTACAAAAAATACTAATTTTAAATTTTTGGATATAAAGTTATTTAGAAAAAAAGAGATTACTCAAATAAATGTTTAAATTTCATAATAAACATACATTATAGCAAAATAACAATTTGATAATGACATTGATAATAAAAAATAAAAACAAAATCTCTTGTAATAACTTTTGAAATAAATTATTTCTTATAGAGAGTAGATAAAGTCTTCTTTTTTAATTCAAATAAATTTGAACTATTTTAAATGTGTACAATTATTTAAAAAATCTCCTTTAGTAGTACAAAATTACGATCAGTAAATGCTAGGAACTTATAAAAATATTTTCTTAATCGCGGATACTTTTTATAAAAAAAAATCAGAAACCTTGGTGAGTAGGGTTATTAGATATCTTTCATGGTGGAAGCTAGCAGGTAATCGAGTGAAGGGACAAAATACGCACAAGACGGTCCATAAAACTATTATTACAAAACAAAAAAAGAAAATAAATCATAAATATATACAATCTTATTAAATAAATTTTGGGCCTCTTCTTAATATTCGGCTTTAGGCCACCAATTTTTTTGAGTCCATGGAGATCGATTTCCCTCACCAACAACATCTTCAATAAGAGCTCGTTGCACTGGACCTGTCTAGCGCGTTTTATATCTTAATTTGCCTAGTGCAATTTATATCTCCCGTGTGATTTGTGATCTATTTACAGAGTAAACAAGTTACCCCACATTATATTAAGATTATCTAAAGAATTTAGGTGCTCTTATCATTTGTAAATAATTTTATATAGTTCTAATCAAAGATAGTAAATTTATTACTTCGCGCATGTAACTACTTATGCTAGAAGTTATAATAAAATTACTATACTCCTTGTTTATTAGTCCATGATCAAGAAGTCCCAAATTTAAAGGAATCATTTTGAAATAAGAAGATTTAAAAAAAAATGATAAACAATGAAATGACTCATGTCTCGTGCGCTGCTGAATTATCTCATTTCTTGCATTAAATTTAACTATTAATTTGCATCTTGTATATGTAAAAGCTTGTTAGCCAATTGAGTAGAGAAGTAAGTCATGCTTTTTGTTTATGCAAACAAAAACTTTCAAAGTAAAGTCAAACCTAGGAAATAAGTCCCACCTGTATATCTCATCTCATCATTCCAAAACCGTGTTATAGAATTGGAAGCTTTTGTTTTGAAGTGGTTGACTTGACCTAAAGTCTTGCTGTAGTGCACTATATTTTGAAACTTTCTTTACTTATCTAACTGTCCTTATTTGGTTTTTCCTTCTACCGGAAAAAAAAAATGTAGTGTTATTTGACTGATTTGTGGGATAAAAAATACTTTTTTTATACGACTAGATAAGCTTAACAAATGCGAAAAAGAAATAATTGCGGAAAGAAACTAATAAAAACCGAGATAACAAAGTATAACAGTGTTTAAGATGCCGCCTGGCATATAACAATCCGAGAATTTCAACCTAACACTCCCAAAATCCAGAACCCCATGAATCACAAGCTAAGAGTACATAAAATGCTCTAACTCCAGAAATGTCTAACAACAACGAAGATACATAAGGGCTACACTACTACAGAGAATGGAAAGGGACTCCTCGGTCTGCGGACGCAGCGAATATAACTCGAAATCTCTATAGAAAGCACCTTGTCTCAAGGGTGATAAGATTGAGTGAAAATACCTATATCTGCACACGCAAAAACATGTGCAGGAAAGGGCATGAGTACACCCTAGCGGTATCCACTAAGTGTCAAGTCTAACCTCGATCGAGTAGTGACGACGAAGGTCGGGCCCCTACCGATCATATACAATAATATATAAAGAAGATTGAGTAATAGCAAAGAAATCAGATAATGTGAGAAACAACAACCACAACCAAGGTAAATAATCACATAAGGTATACATCTCAACATAGAGATAACAGTCGGGGTCTACTAGGATCTCGTCATGTAGAAAGTAAATAATCAGTGGATCTCTCAGGTATTGTCCCGTAGTCTATATCACTATGCATGGGGATCTACCGGAGTACCACATCCGTTGTCCCAAAAATAAATAATCAATGGATCTCCCGGGTGTTATCCCGTAGTCCATATCACTGTGCAGGGGAGCTACCGAAATACCACATCTGCAGTCCCAAATAAACAGACAAGGGGGATCTACCGGGAACCGCTTGTAGTCCCAATGTAAACACGCAGCAAAAACACAAGAATAATCAACTCAATTCGATTTAATATCAGAATAGACAGGTAATTCTAACCTAGCATGTTGCATAGAGTTCAGATTCGGCAATTTGAGCAAGTAGGCAATTTTGTCATGTAGGCATGCTTTCCTAAGCTAATTGTAAGCTCAAAGTTCAAGTAGTGTAAACAGTGAAGTAAAATACGAAATGTAGGTACTTAAATAAAAAACATGATTTTCAACAATCAGCACAAGTACGCGCTCATCACCTCACATAAAAGGCATTTCAAATATCACGATACCAAATCCTAAGGGGAGTTCCCTCATACGAGCTTAGACAAGCCATTTACCTCGAACAAGCTCAATCAAATCTATACCACATTCTTACCACGCGTATCCGACTTCAAATGGCCTAAATCTATTCAAAGTAATTGTATAATATAAATAACACTTCAAGTAGCTAATTCAACTAATAAATTCTAAGCTAATACGTGGAATTAAGAAAAATGATCAAAATGCCCCTAGGCCTACATCTCGGAGGTATAATTTACAAATGTAGAAGCCCCACACTCTCACAAGTTCATACATACCAAAGTTGTTCCAATCTGAAATCAAAATCTTGATCAAAACCACCAAAATTAGGCCTAAGAACCTTTTCCAAATTTTCTCCAAATTTTCACCCCAATCTCGAATTTAATTGATGAACTTAAGCATAGATTTGTGGGAATTAATCAAAATCGAGTAAGGATTACTTACCCAAACACCCAGGTAAAAGATCTCTCTCAAAATTGCCAATCCGAGATCTTAAATCAAATTTTCTAAGTTTTGAAACTTAACCATCGATTCTGCCCCTTTTCTGACCGGTGAAACCTCATATGCGGCCCTTGGACCGCACTTGCGGTCCCCCTTCAACGTAGACCAAGCCGCACCTGCGACTTTTCATTAAAAACCCATCTTCCGCACTTACGACCATCTTTACGCAGATGCGGTGCCGCTTCTGCAATGAAGCACCCGCTTTTGCGTCCCTGCCAGCTCTCACCTTTTCCATTTTTGCGATGATAGCGCAGCTTCTGCGGCTCCGCACCTGAGGTCCCCAACTACATGTGCGGATATGATAGAAGATCAACATCTTCAGCTACTCCAAACCGCTTCCAATTCTTCCGACAACATTCTGAAATCTTCCTGAAGTCCCCGGGACCTCAACAAAAAATACGAACAAGTCCTAACCACTATTCAAACTTGTTCCGACCTTTGAAACACTCAAAACATCATTGAATTATCAAAACACCCTCGGATTCAAGCCTAAGGATTCCAAAACTTCAAATTTCAGCTTTCGTTCAAAAAGTCTATCAAACCTCATTCGAATTACCTGAAATTTTGCACACACATCCCAAATAACACAACAGACCTAGTCCAACTTCTGAAATACCATTTCGACCCCGATATCAAAATCTCACTATCAAACTAGAAACTTCAAAAATTTGACTTTTGGTATTTCAAGCGTAATTAAGCTACGGGTCTCCAAAAAACTATCTGAACACGGCCTTAAGCCCAAAATCACCCAACGGAGCTAACAAAATTCCATTTTGAGTCCACCTTCATACTACTCCGACTATAGTCCAAATTCTACGGCTAAAACTCTCATTTAGGGACTAAGTGTCCCAAAACACTCGAAACACACAAAACGAATATTCCCGACAACTCACAATAGCAAAAACAAACATGGGAAATATAGTTAGTAGAGGAACGGGGCGTAAATTCTTAAAATGACCGGCCGAATCGTTACAAACTGAAATAAATGCAATATTGATATTGAAATTAGTTGAAAATAGGAATAAAGCAAAACAAACGAGATGTATATTTTTGGTTCTTGATCGAGGTCACCTCGAATCAAACAAGTACTTTACCGGAAAGTATGAATAGAATAATAAAGTATTGAAAGCTTAAGAAGGTGATGTATTGCTTTACGTAACGTGAATATGATCTTTTTTACATATGATCACACCCCGTAGTAAGGGAGACCTACTTTGGTACAATTTTAAATACAATAAGATATCCCATGATTAGAAATTGAAGGGCCTCTTCTTGATACGTGTTGAGATCTCCTTAATGATCCTCGCTCGATTGCGAATATTTAGATTTTCCCTTATTTGTCTTAGTAAGCCTTCCTCGATCTCACTCGAAATTTATCCCTCTAGATCTTGGCTAATCTAGATCTTGCTCGGTCCTTGAGTCGTGGGCTTGGCAATCTAACTCTGGTCCATAGTCATGTGTGACATGGGGTCGAACCTCGGCCTGTCACGCCCTATTAATCATAAAAAGGGCAATCCTGATTTGACCGTATATAGATAGTCCCCTTGTTTTTTGGAGATTAATGGCAATAAATATAAGATCTCGATATCGTGACGTAAGCATCCTGACGTAAGTAGCAAGTGGATACTCAAATGTCCCGTCGGTTTGGACACTGAGGCATTAAATGTCTTTAACTCGTTGTCGGCCCCTACCAGTTCTGAACCGTCGTCATCTTCCTACAAGAACCCTAGCCTTTCCTCATTCAAACTTTTACACTCAAAGTCTCTGCTACTTTACTTTCCTTCAACAGATGTGTTTGTTTCACAATCTCGAGATCCAAGTTCCTTGATCCCTAAGCGAATCGTGTACCATCTTCAATTCTTTCTTACATTGTTCTTCAATGGCTAAAACTTCCAAAAATGTGCCACAAAAAGAAACTACTTCTTTGTCCTGACCGGCCGGCAATGGAGATGAGCTGGAACCTCCCCTAGAGGACTTTGTTCCGACAAAGTGCCCCACTACTACTAATTTTAAGATAGATAATACACCTCGGTATCAGTCGATGCGAACCGATGTTGAGATATATATGCACGATCACCAAAGACGTCCTCAAAAAGGTGAAAGAGGGTGCAACTGCATGGACAAAGATGTATTAATTCCTACCCCCGAGGAATTTATCACCACTCATATGGAGGGGTATCTAAGTGTATATACTTACCCCTTCACGATGGGTACCTTAGACCCCATCATGGTCACATTTGGCAAGAGGTACAGTGTCACTCTTGGACAAATCCATCCATCATTTTGGAGGATCGTGATCCTCCTCCGATTTTTTGTAAACAAAATTGATGGGCATCTTTTTACCCTCGATCACCTTATGCGTCACTACAGTCCCCGGCTTTATCGAGGAGAATTGATTAAGCTTACCATAGAGCTACCAAATCCCCATTTCGAGCACAGACGAGACCTGAGATCAAGGTTGGATGGGCCGATTTGTCCGAATAAGGACCTCAAACCTAATCCCTACCGAAGACATGCCTTTTCCTGAAAAAATGGAACATGAATTGTAAGTATTATTTTGCCTTGAATATTTAACTTTGTCGTTTTACTCCTAATCTTCTTTCCTCATTTATGTTTGTGTTGCAGCAATGGCCCAGGTGCCAGAAGTAATCCCCAATCTCAGACAATGGGTCGAGGGCTTAGTATCGAAAAAGTTATACTCCGAGCGTGCTTGGATGGAGTTATCAAAGGGATAATATGAGGCCCGTAACACGATAATTTTCTTTCTTAGAAGGGTTACCGTTCGGGCCCAGTATTGAGCTTACTTGTCTTTTTTCACTTGTAGGCCTTGGGAAGAATATAGCAATGAGTCACCCATATATTAAAGAAGAGGCACTTCCCTCTCTATATTCCTCGAACCAGACCAATCAGAAGAAAACAAAAGAGGCACCGAGCCCTCCGGGCCTGGAAAAGAAAAGACGGAGGCCCCGTAAGCCTAAGGGGAACATCATCCCTCTAGTTTTGGAATCAATTTTTTGGCTAAGGGATTCGCCTGAAAGAGAAGAGGAACAAGAAGATTTTCAGCTGGTGGACCGTCTATGAACTAGCGTTGATACTAAAAAAATCTCCAAGTCGGTGGGAGGTGAAACTGCTCCACCCCGACCTGATGAGCCAAAGAGGAAAATCTCAACTGAAGTCCCCGAGCAGAAAGGGATGAAGTCACTTCCTCTCAAGTTGAGATTGTTATCAAGGAGGCAGTGAAAGCCGATGTAGAAACCATATCCAAGCCCCCCCCCCGATTGAAGGCGGTGCCCTAAAGGATTTACTTGGGGTGATAGAGATCGTAGATTCCCCTCCATTGCCTTCGTTCTTCGATTCAATGATCTGGGATTCCTAGGTGATGGAAACTTGCCACAATAAAGGGGTCCATGGTGCAGAAGACCCTTTCCATTGTTACTTTGTTAGAGTAGAAGATGTCATCGTCTTAGGTGACTTGGAAGTATCGAGGAAGAGCTCAAATCAAGACCTCTCGAGCTTTAAACTAACTAATCAATTCTCGTCCCCCAACATCAATCCCAAGCATAAATGATCTATTTTCATCTCGGTCTCGGGGGATGCTCAGGTTCTCTCTCCCCCGTAGGGATAGCTAGCCACCTCCGATGTTTGATCATCCAAGAATAACAAGCCAAGATGGACGAGGTGGAAACACCTTGTCTTTTCAACGAAGCCCAGCAAGCTCTAAACAAGGTAATCCTTGTTATCCCTATCAGTTTTCATACTTGGATTTTTCTCCCTTTATATAACCTTCCTTTCTATTTTTGTAGTCTTCGGTGCTTCATCACGAGGCTTTCCTTTACTTCCAAGGTGAACTGAGCCGGTATGAGGATGAAATTCGAGGGCTTACTGAGGAAAAGGATGCCTTCAAGATTCTTAGTGAGCAAAGTGAAGGGGAAGTTAAAGGCTCTGTGCTTAGCTAGAAACGGCTTAGAAAGAACACAACAAACTAATCGAGTAGGTAAGAAGAATATTTGAAGTTATTGACGGCGATTCTGGCGTGGTAGCTAATGGTTCTAACATGTAGGCCCAACAAAATTTTGACTTAATTAGTGAACTTTGTGAAGAAGCAGATGCACTAAAAGTTGAGGCCGAAATATGGAAGGAGAAAATGGACTGTCTGGCCTTATAAATGGAGACTGATCAGGCCCAACTGGTGTCGGCTGAGGGAAATATTGGTGCATGCCAAGAAAGTCCATAATCTCTGGAATTAGTTGGGTTCCGCGGTTTCTACTTAGGAGAACCTGGTCGACGAGCTCGAAGCGGCCAAATTAGAGGTGGCGATGGCCAACACCAAGACCCAAGCTAATGCTACCCAATACAAGGTCGATGTCGAACCCACCCTGGCATATGCCAGGAGCATGGTGGATCACGCAAAGTGGAAAGTGCGAAAGGCAGCCTTTGAGGAAGTTCGGGCTCATGGCTTTGATATTGGGGCCAAGCTCGAGACTGCCAAATAGAGGAGACCAGAGCTTGAAAGTTGGCATGTCCTAAGGAAGACTCCTAGAGCCAAGACGGATATGAAGATGGGGAAGATACCAAGAATGGCGATGTTGCCTCTGACGAATACCAAGCTACTTAGGATTTTAAGTAGTTTTTTGTATTTCTGTTGAGGCTGTTTCGGCCCTTGTAAAGAACTTTCGCCAGGCCGTGTTGCCCTTGTAAATTTGGTTTTTTGATGAATATATAAAAATTTCTCATTTCATGTTTTCTGAGTCTGTTGTTGATTTACACAGAGGTCAGAGTGCCTTAGCATAAATTTATAATGTTGTCATAAATTGATGTTGCATTCTAAAGTCCAAGATCGAGATAATAAATATTGCCCTCGATCGTTTCTGATCGATAATCGTTAAGCGAGTGTTCGATCTCGAATTAAGGTAGCTTGTAGTCCTTGAGTGAGAGTTTGTTCAAACTTGATTTAATATAACCCTTAGGATTTCTAGTCGAGTGAGAATGACCACTCAAACTCGGGGTAAAATTAGTCCTTAGGCCTTTGTATTTTGTATTTGGCCTATCTGGCCATTGTAAAAAGATCATTTGTGTACATATATAAGGCTTTCTACCCTTTTTGGATCTCATTTTTTTCTTTGGTTTATCATTCGTATTTACAAAGGTTGGAATGCCTTAGCTTGAAGTAATAAGGTCGTGTTCGAGGGTTCGAACAAACCTTTCCTTTATTGCCTTTCTAGGGTAAGGCGTTAGGGGTTCGGTGTTACCGAAGTTTTTTCTCAAAAATATCTTAAGTTTAAGATTTTGCTAAGGGTATCATTTAGAACCGATTGTGAAAGACTTTTTTCTTTTTCGAAGGCCTATATTTGTTATGGATTTCGGATGTTTTCGAATGGTGTTCAATTGGCTATATCCTTTTGGTTTGGGCGAAGCCTATTGGGTTTGCTTTTCCGAGTTATCCAGGCTTGCCTATGATAATAGTCCTCGAGCGGGTATGTAGTGGCCTTTAAAATTGGAGGGTTGCCTAAGAGGTCTTATGCCTTTGATGTTTAATAGTTCGATTTGTTCGAGTTTATTTTACAAATGGCAGTCCCCGAGTGTGGGAGTGATTATCCAAACTCTGGTTACAATCGTCCATTGGGCTCCTTTTCATAATAGACCGAAAATACGAGGTTGTAAAGTGGAAAATTTTCCAAGACATTAGATAGTTGTAAGGAAATTACTTCTCTTTATTCTTGTAAAAAATAATCACACATGCGTACTTGTTTCATGTTAGGACTCGAGCAATCTATGGGGGCACAGTTTGTTTTGACTGTTTGGCCCTTATAGTAAATCTCAGATACTATAAACATAGTCTTTGGTGATGATTCCTGATTGGCCTTCAATTATAAGTTAGCACGATCCATTGTTGCCTCGTTAGAAACCATGCCAAAAAATCCAATTGGAACAAAAACAGTTAAAGGGAAAAAGTGTGCAACGCGTGCTTTCAGACCTAAAGGGTTTCTCCTTGTCGATAACATATAATTGTTAGTTAAAATATAGAAAGTATTTAAATGGGGTTGTACCTCAACAGTAATACCACTTGAGATGAGCTACATTCCAATTGTTTGGTATCTGTTCTTCGTCCATCGTTCCAAGCTTGTAGGATCTTTTTCCCGTGATCTCAAGAATATGGTACGGTCCTTCTTAGTTTGGACCCAATTTCCCTTAATTTGGATCTCATGTGTTTAACGTTACATTTCTTAGTACTAAGTCCCCAACATTAAAAAAACGAAGGTTGTTCCTTCAATTGTAATACCTTTCAATTTGTTGTTTCTGTGCAGCTAATCGAACAAAGGTAGATTCACGTCGTTCATATAATAGCTCTAGGCTCATATTCATGGCCTCGTGATTTGATATGTTCATCGCATATTAGAATCCGATGTTAGGCTCCTTTACCCCAACTGATATTAAAGTTTCGGTAATATAAACCAAAGAAAACGGGGTGCCATAAACCTTAAACCCTTAACTCGGACAAAAATGATTCAAGGAAAAAGAGTGCAATGTGTGCTTTCAGACCTAAAGACTTCGTGTTGCTCCTTGTCGATAACCTAAAAGTGTTAGTTCAAAAAGAGAATTAATTGAAACTGGGTCATACCTCAATAATAATACCATTTGAGATGAGCTAAGTTCCAATTGTTTGGTAGTTGTTCTCTGTCACGACCCTAGTTCACCAATTGTGAACATGTCGTGATGGCACCCAGTCCCCACGACTAGGTAAGCCTAACACGTTGCGGAATATACAAGTTATAAAATACTTAAATAAGAGACAGCGGAAAAATAGCATAAAAGATATGTAATCCGTGCCGCTTGGCACATACATCCATCACACAATGAATAAAACACTACCAAGATCCGGAACCCCACGGTAACACAGACTAAAAGAGAAAATACAACCGTGGCTCTATGTGTAAAGAGTATCTAACAACGAAATGAAGAAAAATGTCAACTAGTACTACTAGAATAGAAGGAAAGCCTCCGGATCTGCGGACGTAGCAGATCATACCTCGAGGTCTCCGGAAAAGCTGCGGAAATCACCTAGCACGAGCCTGCTCTGATGTACCTGGATCTGCACAACAAAAGTGTGCAGAAGAGTAGCATGAGTACACCACGGCGGTACTCAATAAGTGCCAAGCCTAACCTCGATGGAGTAGTGACGAGGTAGGTCGGGGCCCTACGGAGAAACAATAATATAATGATGAAAACAAAATAAACAGTTTAAATGATAATAATTTCCGAAATAACAACATTATGATGATTACTGTAACTGTCTACAATTAAGCTAACAACAAATAACCAACTCAAATAAACAAATCGAGGATCTGTGGGAATTGAACCCACAGTCCCATTCTCGGTACCTCTGGATCTCCGGGAATCGAACCCGCAGCCCATGTCTCAATAATATCTCAATAACTCAGGATCTCCGGGAATCGAACCCGTAGTCCACATTTAAATAATTCTCAGGATCTCGGGAATCGAACCCGTAGTCCACATTTCAATAATCTCAGGATCTCGGGAATCGAACCCGTAGTCCACATTTCAATAATCTCAGGATCTCGGGAATCGAACCCGTAGTCCACATTTCAATAATCTCGGGATCTCGGGAATCGAACCCGTAGTCCATATTTCAATAATCTCGGGATCTCGGGAATCGAACCCGTAGTCCACATTTCGATAATCTCAGGATCTCGGGAATCGAACCCGTAGTCCATATTTCAATAATCTCAGGATCTCGGGAATCGAACCCGTAGTCCATAACCACAGCAAGTAAAGGAATACACGGAGAGAAGTATAATATGCTTAATGATAACTTCGCCGATGAACAGCGCCAACGATTACCAAGAAAACCCAAGTAAGTCAGACAGTTACTAGACAGTTAGATTCTATCTAATCATGTTTTTCTAACTACTACCGGGTAGGAATATCGAATTTAACAACTAAGAACAAGAATATCACTCATTGAACATTTTGAGTAAAGTATGTGTTCAACAACCAACGCATGTACACGCCCGTCACCTCGCGTACAAGGCATTTAAAGTATCACAATAATATCCTAGGGGTGAAAGTCCCCCACACGAAGTTAGACAAGCCACTTACCTCAATTCCGGTACAAAACCGCTAAGCAATAACCCTCTTGCCACGAATGTCGGCCTCCACAAGTGTAGAATCTGATAAAAATCAATAGAATCACATCAAAATAGGCCAATTGGGTATTACCCAATCAAATTAACTCAAAATTCACCAAAACCCATAAGTTGCCAAAACCCGACTTTCGGTACACTTATCGAAAAATCACGACAATTATATATTCGGGTTCCTTATCTCAATACGAGTCCGTGCATATAAAATTTATCGAAATCGGACTCCGTTTGCCCATTCAAATCAAAGGTTTTCTAAAGGTTTTGGTCTAGGGTGAAAACCCCCATTAATTACCCCAAATTCCTCCATTTTCATGAAAAACTTGCATAATATTATCAACAACAATCATAATTGGACTCCAAAATCGATTACCTGAAGAAACCCCTTGAATCTCCCTTCAAAATCGCCCAAATCGCCCCTTAAGCCGAGCCCTCAAAGTTTGGAAATGTTTCTGAAATTTCTAACTTCTGATATAATTAACTCTCTGCGATTTCCGCTTCTGCGGACGAAATTCCGCTTCTGCGGATCCGCTTCCGCGACATTTTGTCGCTTCTGCGAAGCCCAGGCTTGGCTGGACCATTACGCTTCTGCGGTCTCTAGGTCGCTTCAGCGATTCCGCTTCTGCGGAAGCACAGTCGCTTCTGCGACTTCGCTTATGCGGACAAACGTCCGCTCTTGCGGAGGGCCACCAAACAGTTCACTTCCGCTCCTGCGGAAGAATTTCCGCTCCTGCGTGACCGCCTCCACGATCCAATATCCGCTCCTGCGACCCTCGCTCCTGCGTAGCAAATGTCGCTTCTGCGGACTCGCCTCTACGGTCCAAGCTCCGCAGAAGCGAATACTACAGAAGGCAGGCACCAGCCTGCTGCAAGTTTTTTTAAGATTATTGCCGTTTAATCACCCGAATTCATCCCGAGTCCCCCGGGACCCTATCCAAACACACCAACACATCCTAATACCTTATTCGAACTTGTTCCAATCCTCAAAACACGTCTAACAACATCGAAACCCATAATTCCCATCGAATTCAAGCCTAAATTTCTTAAAACTTTCCCAATTGCACATTCGATCAAAAAACCCAACCAAACGACGTCCGAATGACCTGAAAATTTGCGGACATGTCCAAAATCACATAACGAAGCTACAGAAATTGTCGGAATTCCATTCCGACCCCCGGATCAAAATCTCACCTATCGCTCGGATTCGCCAAAATTTCAACCTTCGGTATTTCAAGCCTAATTGAGCTACGGACCTCCAAAATACATTCCAAACGCGCTCCCAACCCCGAAATCACCTAACGGAGCTAATGAAACCATCGGATTTCCGTTCCGAGATCGTCTTAACACTGTTCCGGCTACGGGCCATTTTCTAGTTTCAAAGCTCTTATTTAGGGACTAAGTGTCCCAAAATGCTCAAATTTTTCAGAACCGACTCTCCCGGCAAACCACAATAGTAGAAATGAACTTAGGGAAACATTTAAATTAGGGATTGGGGCGTAATTTTCTAAAACGACCGGTCGGGTCGTTACATCTTCCCACACTTAAAGATTCGTTCGTCCTCGAACGAGCATAGAAAACATACCCGGAGTAGTGAAAAGATGAGGGTACTGGCTGCGCATATCCTGCTCGGTCTCCCAAGTCGCCTCCTCGACCGGCTGGCCCCGCCACTGAACCTTTACCGAAGCGATGTTCTTTGACCTTAGCTTTCTGACCTGCCTGTCTAGAACGGCAACTGGCTCCTCAACATAAGACAGATCCTTGTCTAGCTGAACAGAGGTGAAATCCAACACATGCGACGGGTCACCATGGTATCTCCGGAGCATGGAGACATGAAATACGGGGTGAACTTCGGCTAGGTTGGGAGGTAAGGCCAACTCATAAGCAACCTCCCCAACACGCCTCAAAATCTCAAAAGGGCCAATAAATCTAGGACTCAGCTTTCCTTTCTTCCCAAACCTCATAACGCCCTTCATGGGCGAGACTCGAAGTAGAACCCGCTCGCCAACCATAAAAGCCACATCGCGAACCTTCTTGTCCGCATAACTCTTCTGTCTGGACTGGGCCGCACGAAGTCTGTCCTGAATCACCTTGACCTTGTCCATAGCCTCCTGAACCATATCAGTACCTAGTAACCTGGCCTCGCCCGGCTCAAACCAACCCACGGGGGACCTGCACCTCCTACCATATAGGGCCTCGTACGGTGCCATCTGAATACTAGACTGGTAGCTGTTGTTATAAGCAAACTCCGCCGGTGGCAAGAAGTGATCCCATGAACCTCCAAACTCAATCACGCACGCACGGAGCATATCCTCCAAAATCTGAATAGTGCGCTCGGACTGCCCATCAGTCTGGGGGTGAAAGGCTGTGCTCAGCTCTACCCGAGTACCTAACTCCTGCTGTACGGCTCTCCAGAACCGTGAAGTGAACCGAGTGCCTCTATCCGAAATGATGGAAACTGGAATACCATGCAGCCGAACTATCTCCCTGATATAGATCTCCGCCAGTCGTTCCTTCCGATGAATAAGTAGTGCTCACCGGTATGAAATGGGCGGACTTGGTCAGCCGATCCACGATGACCCAAATGGAATCAAACTTCCTAACCGTCCGTGGAAGTCCAGATACAAAGTCCATGGTAATGCGCTCCCATTTCCACTCGGGAATCTCAATCTGCTGCATCAATCCACCCGGACGCTGATGCTCATACTTCACCTGCTGGCGGTTGAGGCATCTAGAAACATAATCAACTATATCCCTCTTCATCCGCCTCCACCAGTAATGCTGTTTCAAGTCCTGATACATCTTCGCGGCACCCGGATGGATGGAATACCGCGAACTATGGGCCTCTGCTAGAATCGGCTCTCGAAGATCATCTACATTGGGCACACAGATACGCCCCTGCATCCTCATAACTCCATCATCCCCGATGGTAACATCTCGAGCATCACCACGCCGAACTCTATCCTGAAGGACAAGCAATGAGGGTCATCGAACTGACGCTCCCTGATGCGGTCAAATAGAGAAGACCGAGAAACCACACAAGCTAGAACTCGGCTGGGTTCCGAAAGATCTAGTCTAACAAACTGCCTGGCCAAAGCCTGAACATCCATCGCCATAGGCCTCTCCGAAGCCGGTAGATATGCTAAACTCCCCAAACTCTCTGCCCGACGACTCAAGGCATCAGCAACCACATTAGCCTTGCCCGGATGATAGAGAATAGTAATATCATAGTCCTTCAGTAGTTCCAACCATCTCCTCTGACGCATATTCAGGTCCTTCTGCTTAAGCAAGTGTTGCAAGCTCCGGTGATCAGTGTAGATCTCAGAAGGAACCCCATATAAATAATGACGCCAAATTTTCAAGGCGTGAACAATGGCGGCTAGCTCCAAATCATGAACAGGGTAATTCTTCTCATGCACCTTCAGCTGTCTCGACGCGTAGGCAATCACCCTACCGTCCCGCATCAATACCGCACCGAGTCCAACTCGTGAGGCATCACAATATACAGTATAGGACCCCGAACCTGTAGGCAACATCAATATAGGGGCCGAAGTCAAGGCTGTCTTGAGCTTCTGAAAGCTCGCCTCACACTCGTCTGTCCACTGAAAAGGGGCACCCTTTCGGGTCAATCTAGTCATAGGTGCTGCAATCGAAGAGAACCCCTCTACGAAACGACGGTAATAGCCCGCCAAACCAAGGAAGCTGCGAATCTCAGTAGCGGAGGAGGGTCTGGGCCAACTCCGCACGGCCTCCACCTTCCTCGGATCTACTCGAAATACCATCACTCGACACCACGTGGCCCAAAAATGCCACTGAACTCAACCGGAATTCACATTTAGAGAACTTGGCATAAAGTCGCTTCTCCCTCAGGATCTGAAGCACTACTCTCAAATGCTCTGCTCGTGCTCTTCCCGGCTCCGAGAGTATACTAGAATATCATTAATGAAGACAATCACGAACGAGTCCGGATAAGGCCCGAACACACCGTGCATCAAATGCATAAATGCTGCTGGGGCATTAGTCGACCCAAAAGACATCACGAGGAACTCATAGTGACCATACCGGGTCCCGAAGGCAGTCTTCGGGATATCTGGCTCCCGAATCTTCAGCTGGTGATACCCGGAGCGCAAATCAATCTTAGAAAACACATGTGCGCCCTGTAACTGGTCAAATAAATCATCAATACGGGGCAAAGGATACCGGTTCTTCACTATAACCTTATTCAGCTGACGATAGTCAATACACATACGCATAGAACCGTCCTTTTTCTTCACAAACAATACAGGGAGCACCCCAAGGCGAAACACTGGGTCGAATAAAACCCTTGCCCAATAACTCCTGTAATTGATCCTTCAACTCCTTTAACTCGGGAGGAGCCATACGGTACGGTGGAATAGAAATGGGCTGAGTACCCGGCAACAAGTCAATAGCAAAGTCAATATCTCTGTCGGGCGGCATGCCCGGAAGATCAGCTGGAAATACATCAACAAAGTCACATACCACATGAACAGAATCAATAGAGGGAGTGTCAACACCGACGTCCCGCACATAGGCTAGATAAGCAGCACACCCCTTCTCAACCATACGCTGAGCTCTGAGAAAAGAAATAACACGGCTAGGGGTATGATATATAGTACCACTCAACTCAATACGTGGAATGCCTGGCATAGCCAGCGTCACGGTATTGGCATGACAATCAAGAATAGCATAATGGGGCGACAACCAGTCCATGCCCAAAATAATATCAAAATCGACCATCCCGAGCAACAATAGATCCGCTCTGGTCTCAAAATCACAAATGGTAACCAAACACGACCGATATACACGGTCCACGACCAAAGAATCACCCACCGGAGTGGAAACATAAATGGGGGCACTCAAAGAATCCCGAGGCACACCCGGATGAGAAGCAAAGTAAGAAGACACATATGAAAAAGTGGAACCAGGGTCGAATAGAACCGATGCCTCCCTGTGACTAACCATAATAATACCTGTGATAACAGAGTCAGATGCAACAGCCGCAGCGCGATCAAGAATAGCATAGAATCTAGCATGTCCCCCCTCTCGAGGGCGGCCTCTGGAACCATGACCCCCGCCCCTGGATGGCTGGGCAGGTGGAGTGGCAAGCTTGAGTTGGAACGGTGGCCTGCTAACCCTGTAGAGCATGCTGAGGCTGTGAAGTCTGTGAAGGCACACCCGTCCCGCGCCCGGGGCACTCCCTAACCAGATGACGAGTATCCTCGCACTCGAAACAAGCTCTGGGATGGTGCAACGGATGTGACTGACTGGCCCCGCTCCCGCTGGACTGACCCTTGGAGGTACCTCGCGCAGGAGGCGCACTGGAAACTGGGGGAGCATAGTAAGGATCCTGAGGTGCTGGGGGGAGCTGGAGTACCACCTGCTGCGGGCAATGCTGAGTGAACTGGTCGACCGGAATAACCCCTGCCAAAACGACCGGCTGATGAAGTGCGGGCACCAGAGAAATGGCCCGACTCACGAGACCTCTCGGCCTCTCTCTCCCTCCGCTCTCTAGGGAGCATACTCTCGATCCTCTTGGCAATGCTAACTGCATGCTGATAAGATATATCTATCTCAAGCTCTCCGGCCATGCCGGATCGGATAGGCGGAACAAGGCCCTCAACAAATCTCCGCACTCTCTCCCGAACTGTGGCTACCAAAGTCGGTGCATGCCTGGCTAGATGGGTGAAACTGATAGCATACTCCGATACTGACATGGAGCCCTGTCGCAACCGCTCAAACTCCAAGCGCCAAGAATCCCTAAGGCTCTGTGGAACAAACTCCCTCAAAAACAGATCTGAAAACTGCGTCCAAGTCAATGAAGCAGACTCCTCTGGACTATCCAACTCATACGTGCGCCACCAATCATAAGCGGCCCCACGAAATTGAAAAGCGGTGAAAGAAACCCCGCCGGTCTCCACAATCCCCATAGTACAAAGAATACGATGACACTCCTCTAGAAAACCCAATGCATCATCTGAAGCCAAACCACTAAACACTAGAGGGTCATATTTCTTGAACCTCTCCAATTTACGCTGCTCGTCCTCAGAGGCAGCTGGTCCACCTCCGGGCTGTGCTGGGGCGGCAGGAGGCATAACCAAAACATCTGGAACCTGTCCCACTGGCACACACTGCTCCGGTGGTGGCTGAAACCACCTGAGCCAAGCCCGTACAAACTATCAATATCTGGGCCAATATCTCCTGGAGACCCGAAATCACAATGGGCACAGCTGGTGCCTGAACTGGTGCTGCTGGAGCCTGATCCTGAGCTGGGGCAACTATAGGATCAACAGGTGCTGCCCCAGCTACTCTGCCTCTACCACGACCACGACTACGACCACGTTCACAACCTCTAGTAGCCTTAGTAGGTGGTATGGTGGTCGTCTGTCATGTACGGTAGCTCGTGTCCTCACCATACGTGAGAGAATAGAAAAAGCAGTAGTTTAGATTTTTGGTGCCAAAAATGTCGCACGACAAGGAATCCAAAAGAAATGAAGAGTTTCCTAAACAGTTACATAGCCCCTCGTAGATAAATACAGACGTCTCCGTATCGATCAGCGAGACTCTAAGTAACCGGTCTGTGTCCCGTGACTCCTATGAACCTAGAGCTCTGATACCAACTTGTCACGACCCTAGTTCACCAATTGTGAACATGTCGTGATGGCACCTAGTCCCCACGACTAGGTAAGCCTAACACGTTGCGGAATATACAAGTTATAAAATACTTAAATAAGAGACAGCGGAAAAATAGCATAAAAGATATGTAATCCGTGCCGCTTGGCACATACATCCATCACACAATGAATAAAACACTATCAAGATCCGGAACCCCACGGTAACACAGACTAAAAGAGAAAATACAACTGTGGCTCTATGTGTAAAGACTATCTAACAACGAAATGAAGAAAAATGTCAACTAGTACTACTAGAATAGAAGGAAAGCCTCCGGATCTGCGGACGTAGCAGATCATACCTCGAGGTCTCCAGAAAAGCTGCGGAAATCACCTAGCACGAGCCTCCTCTGATGTACCTGGATCTGCACAACAAAAGTGTGCAGAAGAGTAGCATGAGTACACCACGGCGGTACTCAGTATGTGCCAAGCCTAACCTCGAAGGAGTAGTGACGAGGTAGGTCAGGGCCCTACTGAGAAAACAATAATATAATGATGATAACAAAATAAACAGTTTAAATGATAATAATTTCCGAAATAACAACATTATGATGATTACCGCAACTGTCTACAATTAAGCTAACAACAAATAACCAACTCAAATAAACAAATCCGGGATCTGTGGGAATTGAACCCACAGTCCCATTCTCAGTACCTCTGGGTCTCCGGGAATCGAACCCGCAGCCCATGTCTCAATAATATCTCAATAACTCAGGATCTCGGGAATCGAACCCGTAGTCCACATTTCAATAATCTCGGGATCTCGGGAATCGAACCCGTAGTCCATATTTCAATAATCTCGGGATCTCGGGAATCGAACCCGTAGTCCACATTTCGATAATCTCAGGATCTCGGGAATCAAACCCGTAGTCCACATTTCAATAATCTCAGGATCTCGGGAATCGAACCCGTAGTCCATATTTCAATAATCTCAGGATCTCGGGAATCGAACCCGTAGTCCATATTTCAATAATCTCAGGATCTCGGGAATCGAACCCGTAGTCCATAACCACGGCAAATAAAGGAATACACAGAGAGAAGTATAATATGCTTAATGATAACTTCGCCGATGAACAGCGCCAGCGATTACCAAGAAAACCCAAGTAAGTCAATTAAGCAACTAGACAGTTAGATTCTATCTAATCATATTTTTCTAACTACTACCGGGTAGGAATATCGAATTTAACAACTAAGAACAAGAATATCACTCATTGAACATTTTGAGTAAAGTATGTGTTCAACAACCAACGCATGTACACGCCCGTCACCTCGCGTACAAGGCATTTAAAGTATCACAATAATATCCTAGGGGTGAAAGTCCCCCACACGAAGTTAGACAAGCCACTTACCTCAATTCCGGTACAAAACCGCTAAGTAATAACCCTCTTGCCACGAATGTCGGCCTCCACAAGTGTAGAATCTGATAAAAATCAATAGAATCACATCAAAATAGGCCAATTGGGCATTACCCAATCAAATTAACTCAAAATTCACCAAAACCCATAAGTTGCCAAAACCCGACTTTCGGTACGCTTATCGAAAAATCACGACAATTATATATTCGGGTTCCTTATCTCAATACGAGTCCGTGCATATAAAATTTATCGAAATCGGACTCCGTTAGCCCATTCAAATCGAAGGTTTTCTAAAGGTTTTGGTCTAGGGTGAAAACCCCCATTAATTACCCCAAATTCCTCCATTTTCATGAAAAACTTGCATAATATTATCAACAACAATCATAATTGGAGTCCAAAATCGATTACCTGAAGAAACCCCTTGAATCTCCCTTCAAAATCGCCCAAATCGCCCCTTAAGCCGAGCCCTCAAAGTTTGGAAATGTTTCTGAAATTTCTAACTTCGAATATAATTAACCCTCCGGGAGTTTCGCTTCTGCGACTCCATTACCGCTTCAGCGGTTCTGCTTCTGTGGAAAGATGGTTGCTTTTGTGACCCCGGCCAAAAAATAATATTCCGCTCCTGCGGTCTCTAGGTCGCCCCTGCGACTTCGCCTATGCGGACAACTGTCCGTTTCTGCGACTTCGCTTATGCGGACAAACGTCCGCTCCTGCGGAGGGCCACCAAACAGTTCACTTCCGCTCCTGTGGAAGACTTTCCGCTCCTGCGTGACCGCCTCCACGATCCAATATCCGCTCCTGCGACCCTCGCTCCTGCGTAGCAAATGTCACTTCTGCGGACTCGCCTCTACGGTCCAAGCTCCGCAGAAGCGAATACTACAGAAGGCAGGCACCAGCCTGCTGCAAGTTTTTTTAAGATTCTTGCCGTTTAATCACCCGAATTCATCCCGAGTCCCCCGGGACCCTATCCAAACACACCAACACATCCTAATACCTTATTCGAACTTGTTCCAATCCTCAAAACACGTCTAACAACATCGAAACCCATAATTCCCATCGAATTCAAGCCTAAATTTCTTAAAACTTTCCCAATTGCACATTAGATCAAAAAACCCAACCAAACGACGTCCGAATGACCTGAAAATTTGCGGACATGTCCAAAATCACATAACGAAGCTACAGAAATTGTCGGAATTCCATTCCGACCCCCGGATCAAAATCTCACCTATCGCTCGGATTCGCCAAAATTTCAACCTTCGGTATTTCAAGCCTAATTGAGCTACGGACCTCCAAAATACATTCCAAACGCGCTCCCAACCCCGAAATCACCTAACGGAGCTAATGAAACCATCGGATTTTCGTTCCGAGATCGTCTTAATACTGTTCCGGCTACGGGCCATTTTCTAGCTTTAAAGCTCTTATTTAGGGACTAAGTGTCCCAAAATGCTCAAATTTTTCAGAACCGACTCTCCCGGCAAACCACAATAGTAGAAATGAACTTAGGGGAACAGTTAAATTAGGGATTGGGGCATAATTTTCTAAAACGACCGGTCGGGTCGTTACATTCTCCATCCATCGTTCCAAGCTTGTAGAATCCTTTCCCCGTGATCTCAAGAATCTGGTACGGTCCATTCCAGTTCGAACCCAATTTCCCTTCATGTGGATCTCGTGTGTTTAATGTGACCTTCCTTACCAAGTCCCCAATATTAAAATATCGAAAGGTGGTCATTCGATTGTAGTACCTCTCAATATGTTGTTTTTGTGCAGCCAATCGAACAAAGGCAGTTTCATATCGTTCATATAATAGCTCTAGGATCGTATTCATGGCCTCATCATTTGATTCCTTCGTCGCATATTGGAAGTTGATGCTCTACTCCCTGAGTAAGAAATTGTGCGATACGCCCAAAGGACTTAGGGTAAGATTTCTCTCCATTTTTATTTGGCGTCATTCAACCTTTACTTGAGGTTTTGTATTATGGTTTTGTTCGCCGATTTGGTTTGCCCGTTCCTACTACGGTGATAAGGTGTCGAGAAAATCCTTTTAACCTTAAGACCTTAGAGAAATTTGGTCACCTCGTTGCTGTTAAACTATTTTCATTGTCACATGCAATTTCAGATGGTATTATGAATCGACATAAAATATGGTCCCAAATGAAGTCGATGACTTCTTTCTCCCTGACCTTCTGGTAAGCGTGTGCTTCAACCAACTTAGAGAAATAGTGATTTGTAAATAAAACAAAATTGAGCTTTACCCGGTGCCGATGGAAGAGGGTCGACAATATCCATTCCCCACTTCATGAACGGTAATGGGGATAGAAGTGAATATAGTAGCTCACCGGGTTGATGAATCATCGAAGCATATCTTTGACATTTATCACATTATTCCACAAACTCATTCGCATCTTTTTCCAAATCAATACAGTAATACCCTGTTCTAGTTACCTTTCAAACCAGTGACTTGGCACCTGAGTGGTTCCCACATGTGCCTTCGTGGACTTCCATTAAAACATACTCGATATATCATAGACATATTGTCAGCGGACCTTCGAATATCCCCCTGAGTAAGGTTCCATCTTCGAACAGGTTAAATCGATTTGTCTTCGTGCGCAGGGCCCTCGATTCCTTTGGATTTGAGGAAAGTTCTCCATTCTTAAAATACTCTATGTATTTATTTTTCCAATCATAGTTCAAGCTTGTGGAGTTTATCTCGGTGCGGTCTTCTTCGACCATTGACCTCATGAGTTGTACGACAGCTCCCGAATTGAATTCGTTATCTTTGACCAATGACCTTAGGTTTGCAATGGCATCGAACTTTGCTATTTTAATATCGAGGCACATGTTGGAAAGTTCATTTCTTGAACCGGTGTAGAGTTACTTGTAGCGTATCCAAGTATCTTTGCATATGTTCTTCTCGAACTTCAAAGGTTTAGTTAACCTAATTCACCACGAGAAGAGAGTCACATTTGGATTCGATCACCTATGCTCCAAAGTTTTTGGCTAGTTCAAGACCTACAATCATGGCCTCATATTTGGCCTCATTGTTAGTCAATTTTACAATTCTAATAGGTTGTCTAACTATGTTACCCGTTGGTGGTTTAACACGATGCCGAGTCTAGACTCTTTTACGTTTGAATCATCATCCGTAAAGAGGGTCCAGGTTCCCCAAGACGTACCCAAGCTGACTAATAGTTCCCTTTTGACCTCGGGCACCAGGGCTGGTGTGACGTCAACCACGAAGTCTACCAAAATCTGGTTGTTCGAGGTCGATACTCAATATTATACCCCCCCCCCCCCGATTTCTATAGCCCATTTGGACAACTGCCCGAATGTTCGGGCTTATGCAGAATATTTCGAATAGGATAAGTCATTACAACACTTATGTGATGACATTGAAAGTACGATTTTAGCTTTCTACAGGCACTTATCAACACGAGCACTAATTTTCTACATGGGGGTATCAAGTTTCAGCGTCTCCTAAAGTCCAACTAACATAATAAATAGGGAATTGCATACCTTGTTCTTCTTGGACCAGGACTCCACTTACCTCTATATCTGATACTGCCAGATACAAGTAAAGTTGTTCATCTGCCCTCGACATATGAAGCAGCGGCAGGCTCGATAAGTACCGTTTAAGCTCTTCCAAGACTTGTTAGCATTTCGCGGTCCATGTAAAGTTATTCTTCTTCTTTAGCAACGAAAAGAATCAGTGACTCTTATCTCAAGATATTGATATGAATCATCCCAAGGCGGCTATGCTCCCCATTAACCTTTGCACAACTTTTACGTTGTCCACTACCGTGATGTCCTCGATAGCTTTTATTTTATTGGGGTTGATCTCGATTCCTCGATTGGATACTATAAAGATGAGAAACTTTCCTGAGCCGACCCTGAATGCACATTTTTCTGGGTTGAGCTTCATGTTCTATCTTTCAGTATATCAAAATTGTCCTGCAAATGCTTTAAATGGCTCTATGCACGTAGGGACTTAATTAACTTGTGTTAAATTATAAACCTTCATTAATTTTCCTATTTGTTCTTCAAACATCTGATTTACTAGGCATTGATAAGTTGCACCAACATTTTTTTGTCTGAATGACATTACATTATAACAGTAGTGATAAACGAGATCTTTTCCTGATCTTTTAGGTTCATATGTATTTGGTTGTAACCGGAGTTGGCAATGAGTAAACTAAGGATCTCGTGGACGGTCATGGCATCGATCATGCGATCGATATTAGGAAAAGGAAAAGAATCCTTGGGGCATGCTTTATTTAGGTCGTTATAATCTATACACATTCTAAAAGTACACCTTTGTGGGAACTACTACTACATTTGCTAGCCATTTAGGATATTTGACTTCCCGAATGGATCCTATTATAAGAATTTAGGTTACCTTATCTTTGATGAAAGCATGTTTGACCTCGGACTGGGGTCTTTTTTTTTGCTTTACCGGATGGAACTTTGGATCCAAGATTAGCTTATGAGTGGTGATTTCTAGTGAAATACTTATCATATTGAGGTGGGACTAAGGAAAACAATTAATGTTAGTTTTAATGAATTAAATAAGTTTTCCCCTGATCTTGGGGGCTAGCCCATGCCCAGGTATACCTTTCTTTTGGGATGATGTTCGGTCAACGTGATTTGATCCAGCTTTTTGACCGTCGACTTGGTGGCGTTGGATTCATCGGGTATTATGAAAGATCGAGGGACCCCATAATTATTATCCTTTTGAATCCCCTACTTCTTTGTTTGGGTCGAGACCGGTATCTGTGGTTGCTATTTGACCTCCTACGTTCCCTTCAAACTTGACCCTTATATCGGTATCACTTCGTCGATGGCAAACATTTCCTTGGCAACAGGTTGTTCCTCGTATACTGTTTTGACTCTCTCTGGCATTAGGAACTTTAGAACTTGGTGAATGGTCAGAGGCACTGCCCTTATGTTATGGAGCCACAGTCTACAGAATAAGGCATTATACCTTATATCACCCTCGATCACATGGAAATTTATTTCTTGGATGGTCCCAGCCATATTTACTGGCAAAGTTATCTCGTATTAGGTGGTTTCACATGCCATATTGAAGCCGTTTAGAAATCGGACCGCTGGTACAACCTAATCATTTAGTCCGAGCTATTTTACGGCCCTCGATAGAATTATGTTGGCCGAGCTACCTGGATAAAAAAAAACATATTTAATTTGAGTCTTATTCATAAGTAAGTTTATTACCAGTGCATCGTTGTGGGGTTGTTCGATCCCTTCTGTATCCTTGTCATTGAAAGACATGGTAACTTCTAGTAAGTAATCGGATTATGTGAATCACGTGCTATGGCTCTTTTTGCTCGTTCTATCTGTTTGAATCTCTATTTTTGAAGTGATTCTTGGCTCGATCACTTAAGAATTCCCGAAGGTGCCCCTCGTGGAACAATCAGGCTACTTCCTTCCATAGCTATCTACAATATTTGTTTATAGCCATAGGTGCATGATACTTGGATATTTTGTTTGGATTTCTCTAGTCCGGATCAGTTTGCAGAGGTCGAGTCCATCTTGTATCTTTGATATGTTTGATGGCCGATATGATGGCGGATGCATCTATATTGAAGTTATATTCTGACAATCGCGGTGTTTCTTTGGGCCCGTCATCCCTATCGAAACCAATCTTGCTCATGAGTCTCCGTGAACCTTGACCTCGATCATTTATCCTCTCATTTTGTGTAGATTTTTGTCCAAATCCATTTCCCATATGGTCTCCAATATAGTTGGTATCAATCCCTATTCGACCTTGGCTCTCAGTCGATATCCCTTTGAACTCTATCCACGGGCCTGTTAGGATAAACTGACCAAGAAGGAGCCCTTAGTTGATTATCCTCAACCTGATCTTTGGTTGATATTGATTATGTACAGCGGCCTAAGTGACAGCAGGATATTCGATCAAATTCTCCTCAACTGTTGCGAAGATATGGAACTCCGAACTTTGAGACCTTGAGTAACAACTTGAACATTCCAATCGTTGGTGACCTGTGGCAAATTCATTAGTTCCATTTGGAATCGAGATACGAATTCCCTGAGTATCTTGTTGTCTTTCTGCCTTACCTTGAAAAGGTCTAACTTTATTGCAGTGACCTTGATGGCTCTGATGTGTGCCTTTACAAAAGAGTGTACAAGAAATAGCAAATGAGTCAATAGAATTAGGTGGTAAATTATGATACCATATCATAGCAACCTTCGATAGAGTCTTCCCGATCTTATTCAACAATACAGATTTAATCTCATCATCTTCCAAGTCATTTCCCTTGATGGCGCACGTGTATGAGGTGACGTGTTCATTTAGATCGATCATCCCATTGTACTTCAAAATCTCAGGCATACGAAACTTCTTGGGGATTGGCTTCGGAGCTACACTCAGGGTAAATGTTTTTGAAAAAACTTTTTGGAATCTAGCCTTCAATATCGGTGGTACCCCCGGGATTTGGTCGACCCTGGAGTTATATGTTTCCACCTTCTTATCATTTTCCTTGATCTTATTTCCCATTATCTTGATTCGCTTTGTCAATTCTTCGAGCATCTTTATGATGACAGGATTGGTCTCTGAATCCTTCTCATTCAGTTTCCTCGAGGTCGATTGAACCTTGTGTATAACTTCCTGTGATGGTTCGAGCTCGGCCCTGCTTGGTGCGTGGTTCTAGTTTTAAAGTTGGGCTATTGCTGCATGTTGAGCCAACAACATTTCAAAGATCACCCACAGGCTGATCTCGCCATCTTCACCGCCGTATGTGTTTTGAGTAGTTGATCGGGTACCCCCGCGAATGCTACTTTTTGGGTTGACGGCCAAATTTCTATTGATGGCTAAGTGTGAATTGACGTTGATTGGATAAGAAATCGGAACTTCATTGAGCGCAGCAGGGGGTAGAACGTTTCCTGGTGCAATGTTATCATTTTTGTCACGGTGGTTGAGATCATTGTTAATGTGTTGAGGTACTGACTAAGAGTTTGACATTTTTAATTTTAATCATGTAATCAAAGACACTTCAAAGAACAAGCGTAAAATAAAGTGTGTTACAAAATTTGTACCCGGCAATTAGTATTATGCTGAGCCCCACGGTAGGTAGCACTATTTACCTTAAAAATTGATAACAATTGAATTTATACTGTGGTTTTAAGGACACGTAATTTACTTAGCACAAACTGAAAGAAGTACAATACTGATATTGAAATTAACTGAAAATAGAAATAAAGCAAACAAAATGAGATGTCTATCTTTGATCCTCGAGCCAGGTCACCCTCAAATCAAACAAGTACTTTACTGGAAAGTATGAACAGAATAATAAAGTATCGAGAGCTTAAGAAGATGATGTATTGCTTTACATAACGTGAATGTGATCTCTTTTACAAATGATCATACCCCATTTATATAGTAGGGGACCTTTGGTACAATTCTAAATACAGTAATAGATCCCATGATTAGCTAATTAATCGGTCTCTTCTTGATATTTTTTGACTTTTCGTTATTTGACTTGATAAGCCTTCCTCGATCTCGCTCGAATTTTGTCCCGCTCGATTTCGATCTTGACTGATCTCGATCTTAATCGGTTCCTGAGTCACGAGCTTGGCAATCTAACTCCATACCACAGTCCGGTATGACATGGGGTCGAACCTCGACCTGTCACGCCCTGGTCTCGATTAATCATAAAAATGGCAAGCCCAATTTTTGACTGTATACATTATCCATTGTAACTATAACATTCAAGGTTTTAAGACCCCACGTTGACACATGGCAAGGTATTTGTTAACACTACCATAGAGGCGCGTGGATGATAAAATTACTAATCCATATTGTGATGCCATGACAGAAGACGAGCCTATAAAGGCAGGTCAAGTATGACTAGATGCTTTTAGGCTGGCAAGCTTCTGAAGAAGCGGTGCACATATCATCGAAAGAAAAAGGAAAGTGTGAAACTTTATAAGTCGCAACAAGAATTCACATGGTATGTACTCTTTAAGGCTCGATGATGACGTAGCACAAGAAACAAATCAATGAGACCTATTGGGCCAACTTGGGTCGTGATACACATGGTTTTTATACTGCTAACTAAGTCACAAAATTGATTCTCTTTTTTCTCTTTTTTCCATTCGCTTTAGTTCTTTTTCTTTCTATAAATGAGGACTTCTTCCCCATCCTTTTCACTTTCACATTTTCTTGATTAAAATAGTGTTTACTGTGAGAAATTTTACTTTCTCTAGAGCCAGTGGAAATGGGGTTCAACGAAATGGGACACAAAAAATGATCGTCCCTGTCAGTTTTACCTTTTTTCATCTTCTTATGTACTTTTAACTATTCAATTAAGTTAAGTTAAAATTAAAACTAACTGATAAGTATAAATGACTTCGGGAAAAAAAAAAGTACATCTAGTGACACTTGGCATTTTTAAAAGTGTTTTACAAAAATTGAGCCGCGGAGGAAGAATTCAACCCTTGAATTTATAGTTCATGAAGATAACAAAGACAAAATATAATTTATATATATAATTCGTAAAAATATAATAGTTTAAAAGGGTTAATCATTATCTCTAGAATTTGTAAAACTAACTAATTATCAAAATGTAATGAAATCGATTAAACTCCGCATAACTTGTTTATGATGAAATAGGGGATAAAGTCAAACATCTAATAAGACGCTCGAAGATAGTGAAAGATGGGCGGAGTCACAGTGTTAGTTGTGGGTTCAGTTGAACTCAGTAGTTTTATTCGAAAGCTGTATTTGTATTAGGAAATTCAGTAAATATATACGAATTATTACTTTAGAATCCAGTAATTTAAAAGGATTATAATATCAAATGCATATTGTTTAAATTCTAGCTCCGCCTTTAAATGAAAGTCATCATCATGGATTAAATATTAATAAGATTTGTGTTGATCAATCTTGTTGGACCATTGATTAGCAATATATCTATGCTCTTATTTAATTAAATAAAATAAAGTAAAATAATCGTGATCATCAAAAGATAAGTTCTTTCTTTCAAAGGACGGTGTATGTACGTAACTATCACAAAATAGTCAAGTGACTAGTGAGTTTCGTCAATTTAATTATAGTCTACCAAGTTTTCGTTGACAAAAAAATATTTTTTTTTATGGAAAACTCTGCAGAAATAATTAATTGACATAATTGATCCAATAACACTAAAGTAGTTAATTTGCTAATTATTTCCGTTAATTCTTACGCTCAACCGATATTGAAATAATATGCTTAAAACGAATTTAATTTGATACCTTAATGTAACTAGTGATTGACATTTTCATTTGTCAAAAGGTAAGCAGTAACTCATTTACTTTGTGTAAATTTTGTCTACGGTTAAAATATAGCCCACCGTGATTTTATACTTCAATACTATATAGGAGGATAATTTGTGTGGTACCCAATTTTCACTTAACTTGATTACAGAAAAATCTGATTCTTCTATGTGTTCAAACTACTACTGTTGCAGAATAATAAGTACAAAAAATAAAGAACATGGAGATTTTACGTGGAAAACATCTTGCTCAAAAGGTGAAAACCACTCACCTACCTTCCATTATGATTTTCCCAAACTCTCCACTAATATCACTAAGCCAAAAGCTGCATTTACAAAACCTCCTTTGTAAACCTAGGATTGACTCTAATCCCGTTGTAGCACGCAACTTCAATTGTTGCGACAACTTCAAGTTAACTCTAATTTGAAAACTCTAAGTACCTAATACAATTGCTTCTAGATAAACTGAAAGGTAAGATATAAAATCACATACTACAATTGAACTAGAATAAAGACAAACACTTGGAACTGGTTCTTCTATCTGGTTCAAGTAGCTTTAGGTTTGCACGCTTGAATCACACACGAACTGCTTGCAAAATTACCTCGCTATTTTGCTCTCAATTCACGTTTAACTTCTGTTTGTGTGTGCCACATGTAAAAGAGAACAACACTCATATTTAAGGAGTTAGTAATTAGAGATTGACTAGAATTCTCATGCTACTCTTTCATGGTGGAAGAGTACTAGTTGATCTCATACTCTAACTCTATCATTTTCTTAAGTCGTGTTCTCTTTGTGTAAGGAGTCTTTCTCCTTATTCAACATGCAACATTTTCGATCATGGTCATGAGATATTACTTATGATAAGTTAGGTTTATCTCCTTCACGTGCATCTCACATGTTTGAGTTCATCATAGATATGCTTCACAAATGATGGACTTGGTCCATATCTGAGTTCATTTGTCAGTCTCAAAACTTCATCTTTACTTGGCCATCACCCACCCGATTTTACTATTTGATCGATAACAGGGAGTTGCATCAAAGATCGATCCCGCACTGGATCAGACTAAAGCACGGGGACAAGGTACCGAGTTCGAGAATCGAGGTACCTGTCAAGATCGAGGCAAGTAGCGATCGAGACCAAATAGGGCAGACTTCGAGCAAATGAAATAACAGAATACCGAGATATTCGTGACTGATCGAAGATCGTGGAAGAAAACTCGGAACTAATCAAATCAAGGGCGGTTGTTTAGGCTAATTATGAGATTTACTTCCGTAATTAGAATTGTACCATGGATATGATTCCTCTACTATATAAAGAGGGTTCTAATCATTTTATAAGCACCTTACACTCATGCATATCAAAGCAATACGATACTTTCTGTCTAGCTTATATTCTTGTTCATCAGTTTGCTTATTTCTTAACTATTCGGACACCGATCTATTCGAGGGCACTCAAGCTCGAAGGCAAAATTATGTTTCAATGCTTATTTGCTTTATTTCATTGTTAATTTCTACTACTAATCTTTACATTTATCGGTTGACATTAGATAATACCATGTGTCCTTAAAATCACATTACAAATTTAATTGTTATCTAGTTTTAAGGGTAAACAATTTGGCGCCCACCGTGGTGCTAAGGATAATAGTGATTGCCTGGTATTAATTCTCATAACACACACTGCTTTACGCTTGTTCTCGTAAGTGTCTTTGATTTCAGGAATCAACATGTCAAACTCTCAAGTAGCACTCACTCACACACACAACAACTTTGGTATTCATGGCGAAACGAAAACGTAGACACCCCGGAAAATGAAGTATCTTCAGTCAACCCCGATGGACCTCCGCCCATAGACCCAGTCGATGTCAGCTCTCATATTGCCATTAATGACAATTTAGGCATTGACCTTAAAAATATTGCGTCCGCGAAAGTGCTTGAATGACAGATCAGAATGCCTATAACGGCGAAGAAGGCGATATTAACCTTTAAATGATATTCAAAATATTGCAGACCCAACAAGCTGCAATAGCACAACTCCAAAATTAGAATCGTGCACCAAGCAAGATCGATATCGAGCCATCACAAGAAATTGTCCATAGATCCGAATCGGTGCCAAAGAGGTTGAATATAGGAGAAACGGAGACCAATCTCGCTATCGTAATTCTCGAGGAACTGACAAAGCGAACCGAGATAGGAGAAAAGAAAATCAAAGAAAATGACAAGAAAGTAGAGACTTACAACTCCCGGCTTGACTAAATACCGAGGGCACCACAGATTCTAAAGGGTTTGGATTCTATAAAGTCCATGCAAAGACCCTCCCCCCTCCAAGCGCGGCTCCAAAGCTAATCCCCAAAAAGTTCCGTATGCCCGAGATTCCCAAGTATTACGGGACAATCGATGGGAATGAACACATCACCTCATATACGTGTGCCATCAAAGGAAATGACTTGGAATATGGCGAAATTGAATTCGTATTGCTGAGGATTTTGGGGAGACTCTATCGAATGGTGCCTTAATATGGTACCATAACTTACCCCTAATTCTATTGATTCGTTTGCTATGCTTGCTGATTTTTTTTGTAAAGGCACATTCCGAAGCCATTAAATTTGCAACGAGGAAGTCGGAACTTTTCAGGGTAAGGCAGAAAGATAACGAGATGCTCATGGAATTTGTATCTCGATTCCAAGTGGAGAGAATGGATTTTCCTCTAGTCACCGATGACTGGGCAATTCAAGTTTTTCATTCAAGGTATCAGCACTTGGAGTTCCATAGCTTCGCAGCAGTTGAAGCAACGTTTAATCAAGTACATGTCTGTTACTTGGACCGATGTACATAATGGATATCAATCAAAGATCAGGGTCATGGATGATCAACTGGGACTCTTTCCGGGTTCGTTTATCCTACCATGCCCATGGATAGGATCAAAAGGGACATCGATCAAGAGCCGAGGTCGAATATAGGTCGATATTAACCATACAACGGAGATCGTAGAGGCAGCGGGTCTGGGCAAAGCTTAACACTAAATGAGAGGAGAAAGGATCGAGGTCAAAATTCATGAGGGCTTGGAGATGAGGAAGATCACGTTAAATATCCAAATTATGAATGAAGGCACGACCCCATTCCAATTCTTTCTATTTTTTTGACTACCACTTACAGGCTACCGACAAGGAGCGACACGAAACTTTGGATCTTAAAGCATGCGTTAGACTTTTTTTCCCTTAGACCATTTTTTGTCCCAAATGCGTTTTTCCAGCGAGGTTTTTAACGAGGCAACAATTATTTGTGCTAACTTAGAGCAATTCAAGAGTATCTGAGGTTCCTTACAATAAACTTCAAATAGTAGGGGGCATTACCCTTGAATGTCAATTTTTTTGCAAGGAAATTATTTCATAATAGCAGGATCTCGATAGGTAAATTTTGTAAGGGCCAAACAGTCGAATGAACCGTGCCAATATAGGTTAATCGAGCCCTAACGTCAAACAAGGTGCATATATAATCACCTAATGAAAGAAGTCTTTTTCCTTTCTGATATCCCATGCCTTGGAAAAATTTCCTACTTTACAATTTCATACTCTTGATCTATTTTGTAAACAGGCTTAAGGACCAATCATGGCAAAAGTTTGAACAACTAACCCACGCTTGGGGGCTACCGCTCAAAAAAACAAACAAAATAGAATTATTAAAACTTCAACACTAGAAGGCCTTAAAGGCGACCCTTAATTTTTACAAGCCACTACTACCCCACTCGGGGGCTGACACTTCGAGCAAGCTCGAATTGTAACAGAAAATGAGCCCAAAGGGCAAGTTCCAAACTAAAGAGGTACGACCGATTAAAACATGCCGGACACGTTTGAAATCCATAACAAATATAAATGCCCAAGGGTTACCTGATCTCGAGTTCGAGGTTTCATCCTCACTTGACTATAAATCCCAAGGCTATTTTCATTTCGAGTTCGAGCAAGTACTCACTCAACAACTAAAGCCAATGGCTACCCGAGTTCAATAAATTCACACTCGGGGACTATCTTTCAAGCCCAAGGGCCACCTTATCTCGAGTTTGAGGTTTCATCCTCACTGGACTTTAAAGCCTAATGGCTATTTTCATTTCGAGTTCGAGCAAGTACTCACTCATCAACTAAGCCCAAGAGCTAACTCAGTTCGAAAAAGTTCTCACTCAAGGACAACTTTTCGAGCCCAAAGGCCACCTTATTTCGAGTTTGAGTTCGAGGTTTCATCCTCACTCGACTATAAAGCCAAAGGGCTATTTTTATTTCGAGTTCGACCGAGTACTCACTCGACAAGTAAGCCGAAGGTCTACCCGAGTTCAAAAACATTCTCATTCTGGGACTATCTTTCGAGCCCAAGGACCACCTTATCTCGAGTTCGATGTTTCATCATCATTCAACTATAATGCCCAAGGGTTATTTTCCTTTCGAGTTCGACCAAGTACTCACTCGACAACTAAGCCCAGGGCTAACGAAGTTCGAAAGAATTCTCACTCGGGACTATCTTTCGATCCCAAAGGCCACCTTATTTCAGGTTCGAGGTTTCATTCTCGTTTGACTATAAAGCCAAGGGCTATTTTCATTTTAAGTTCGAGCCAGTACTCACTCGATAAATAAGCCCAAGGATCACCCGAGTTCGAACAAATTCTCACTTGGGGACTATCTTTAGACCCCAAAGGCCACCTTATCTCGAGTTCGAGGTTTCATCCATGCTCAACTATAAAGCCCAAGGGCTATATCCATTTCAATATTCGAGCAAGTACTCGCTCAACAACTAATCCCAAGGGCTACCCGAGTTTAAAAAAATTCTCACTCGGGGAATATCTTATGAGCCCAAGGGCCACCTTATTTCTAGTTTGAGATTTCATCCTTATTAGACTATAAAGCCCAAGGGCTATATCGTTTCGAGCTCGAGCAAGTACTCACTCGACAACTAAGTCCAAGGGCTACCCGAGTTCAAAAAAATTCTCACTCGGGGACTTTTTTTCGAGCCCAAGGGCCACCTTATTTCGATATTGATCATGTCCTCACTTGATCATAAAGCCTAATCAAGTGCTCACTCGTCAACTAAGCCCAAGGGCTACCCGAGTTTGAAAAATTTCTCCCTCGAGGACTATATTTCAAGCCCAAGGGCCACCTTATTTTGAGTTGGAGCATCTCGTCACTCGATCCTAAAGCATAATGGCTATTTTCATTTCGAATTCGAACAAGTTATCACTCGACAACTAAGCCCAAGGGCTGCCCAAGTTCAAAAAAATTCTCACCCCGGGACTATCTTTTGAGCCCAAGGGCCACCTTATTTTGAGTTTGAGCATGCCCTCACTCGATCATAAAGCCTAAGGGATATTTTCATTTCGAGCTCAAGGAAGTGTTCACTCGACTACTAAGCCCAAGGGCTACCCGAGTTCGAAAAAATTCTCACTCGGGGACTACTGATAATAGGTGAATAGAACTATGATTAAGCCCCAAAAGAACCACTTTCTTGTAGATTTTTTATTGTAAAAGTGATAGCAAAATGCTCTTATTAGGGCTTTTCATGTTTTTCAGGTTACATACATTAGAAGAAGGCTATGGAGTAGTTTTTTTTATCATTTATGGAAGAAAAAAAAACCAATCGCATCAAAGTCGCCAAGTGAACCATTTGAAATACACAAATAAGGCCTGAAGGTGAACTGCCGCGGTCCCAGCTTGGGCATGGTAGGACCGTGATAAGCTGTCAGAGGAGATTCTAAGAGGCATTTTAGCCGCGGTCACAGCGTGGGCGCAGTAGGACCGTGGTAGGTGACAGAAACTTTAGGGACTGAAGTGCAAATGCTGAAATTCTTAGCCCAAAACCCTATTTAAATACTATAACTCGTCCAAAAGAGGCATGTAACTACTCAGCCATATTTAACTACTAAGCTCAAGGTCTACCCGAGTTCAAAAATATTCTCACTCGGGGACTACTGATAATAGGTGAATTGAACTATGATTAATCCCAAAAGAACTACTGATAATAGGTGAATGCTCTTATTAGTGTTTTTCATGTTTTTCAGGTTACATACATTAGAAGAAGGCTATGGAGTGGTTTTGTATCATTTATAGAAGAAAAAGAAACCAATCGCATCAAAGTCGCCAAGTGAACCATTTGAAATACACAAATGAGGCCTGGAGGTGAACTGTCGCGGTCCCAACGTGGGCGCGGTAGAACCGTGGTAGGACCGCGGTGAGCTATTAGAGGAGATTGAGAGAGGTCTTTTGGCCGCAGTCACAACATAGGCGCGGTAGGACCGTGGCAGGCGATAGGAACTTAAGGGACTGAAGTGCAAATTCTAGAATTCTTAACCCAAAACCTTATTTAAATACTAGAACTCGCCCAAATGAGGCATGTAACATTATTAGAGAGTACTTTGGCAAGAAAAACAATTGTGAGAGATCACCCAAAATATCTTTATTTATTTTCTTCTTTATTTTCTTGCAATTCATGATTATGAATCTTTTAGTATTTGATTTACCCATTGTCACGAGTAGCTAAAAACCTTAATCTAAGATTTTGGTGGAACCTGTTGGGAATTATTTGGTTGTTTTATCAATATAATTGGATTTGGTTATTAATCTCTAATTTTTCATTTATGTTTTGATTATGGAATAGTTGAAAGGGCCCTCAAGTATCTGTTCCTATTTATTGTGTATCTTCTTGAAAGAATGTGTATATTTAGGTGATTGTATGAATAACATCACTCTCAGAGTATAGGTTAAAGTCATAACCGAGGGTTTAGGGATTGGATTAGAGATAATGAAACCCCGGGTGCAATCTAAGTGAACCGTATTATGAAATTAGCTAGCATAGGTTGAGAAAGTGCGTCTAGTAGATTATTAAAATTACTTGAGAAAGAATTATGATTGATGGAGAGTTCATGATTGTTAGAGATAACTAAATCATAATTATAAGAAATATACAACCGGGGAAAAGACCAACGGGGGAAACTATTGCCTTAGGCCTTCTTTATATTGTTTACACATCAAGCTTAGTTAATATTCAGTTATTCATTACTTTCAGTATTAGTTGTTAGGAAATGAACAATTGTAAATTAGAAAGTTTGGTAACATAGGTTGTGTGAATTGAGTAAATCCGACAGTGGTAATTGGTAGGTTAATTTTCTGTGGTTTGACTCTGGGCTATAATACTCAGATTATATTTGCAACGCCTGCATAGTCTTTTGTGAGAATCAGTTGAGCGTGATCAAATTTTGGCGCCATTGCTGCGGAATTAACGATGTTTATCAATTACAATTAAAAGAAATACAAAGATTCCAAGTGTAATCTGTTTTCTCTATACAAATCTTTACATTGAAATTCTAACGGTTGAAATCTTGTGGAAAGCAGGTGTATGCCTAGAAATTCTTTGAGGACTGGAGAACTACTAGACGGACTCGCAGACCCCGAGAAAATATTCAGGGCATTAAACTATACTAACAAAGGAATTCGGCAAACTCAACCAACGAACCAACCCGAATTTGACATGGGTGACACGATCAACGCCAACAGAAACAACATGATGGGCAAGTTGACCTGGAAGTCAAGGGAGTGGCGCCTCTTGTGCCAGAAGTTGCACTTTATGACTAGGCACAGCCTACAACTGACAATCTGGCTGCTGCCATGGATGTGCATGCAATTCAAGCGGAGACATTCCAAATCACCAACAACATGTGGCATCTGCTGCAGAATAAGGGATTGTTCTCCGGGTCAAGCATTGAAGACCTACAACAATACTTGAAAATTTTTCTGTCAATTTGCATGACCCAAAGGCAGCCTAATGTGACTCCTAAAGCTATGAAGTTGCTCATATTCCCATTCTCAGGAACCGGGGCAGCTCAGACTTGGTTAAATTTGCTCCTGATCAACTCTATCACCACTTTGTAGGAATTAGTTAAGCAGTTCTTGAATAAGTTCTACCCGCCTAACAAGATTGCACATCAAATTGATGACATATTGTAGTGCAGACACCATGCCACTGAGTCCTTGCAGGAAACTTGGGAGAGATTTAAAAGGATGCTTGTGAAGTGTCCTCATCATGGCATTTTGGATCAGATGCTTGGCTAGAGATTCTACATGGGTCTAACTGACAACTTGAAGGCTAATGTGGATTCTTCAGCTGGAGGTGCGTTCTTAAGCAAAATATTTATCGAGTATAAAATTCTCTTAGACAAGATGTCACAAAATGCGGGGTGGATGACTAGAGATGCAACACTGGCACCCATAATACATTTCGTTCCATTGGATACCAATAATTTACAGGAAGAAAACATGGCCACACTCCTAACCCAGATGAGCTTACTGACAAAGAAAATTGATGAGATGGGTACAAAACAGGTGCACATTGTTGATACAACAAATGGAGGATTATGTACACCATGTATCAATCAGTCCTATGTTCGTTAGAAGGTGAAAACCAAGGGGTCCGGGAAGATACGAACTATGTCAACAATTATGGGGGCCAGAGACAAAGAGCACAACAGTGGAGACCGCCATAAAATGAGTAGTACACGCCTAATATGCAGCAGCCTGGGGGTATGCATCCTCAAAATCGATTGGTGCATGTGCCTTATTAGAAACCGTAGGGTTATCCACAACAAAATCAACAACAATTAGTCTATCAACCACCACCTCAGCAACAAGCCAACAACATGGTGGAAATTAGAGTTATGCTTCAACAACTTATTGGGACAAATAACAAAGTGCGGAAAAAATTGGCAGTCCATGATTCAGCCATCAATAATATTGAAACACAGCTGAGTCAGTTGTCCATGGCATTGAACAACCGCCCTCCAGGAACTTTACCTGCAGACACAAATGTTAATCCTAATGAGCAAAATCTGAATCAACTGATGGCAGTCAGTCTAAGGAATGGTAGAGATTTAGATCGAGAGCAGGAAATTGTACAAGCAAGCAAGAACACTACACCAGTTACTCCAAGTGCAATTAGAGGACGAACAACCAGAGGAACTCACTGAAGTAGTGGTTGAGCAGAGTCAGGAGGGTAAACGTAAAGAAAAGGAGACCGATAAAGTTGCATAGCAGGTGGAAACTCTTGTGCCAGACACTCCTAGCAAAAAGAAACCAACAAGTAGTGCCCAAAGGATGATTCCTGCACCCTTCCTCAGAGACTGGTCAAGCAAAATAAGGCAGACCAATATAAAAAGTTTATGGAAATGCTGCGTCAAATCGAGTTGAATATTTCATTGATAGATGCCTTGAGGGAGATGCCCGGTTATACCAAGATGATGAAAGATTTAATGTCAATGAAGTTTGATTTTTAAGATCTGTTTGTCGTAACTCTGACACAAACCTGCAGCACAGTGGTGGCAAAACCGATAGCCCAAAAGATGTTTGATCCAGGTAGCTTCACTATTCCATGCATTATTGGGAGTTATGCCTTTGCAAAGGCATTATGTGATTTGGGAGCCAACATAAATTTGATGTCGCTAGGTATATACACCAAATTGGGCATCGACAGGGCCAGGCGACTTTGATGCTATTTCAGCTGGTTGATCGCACCGTAAAAAGACCTCCAAGTATTCTTGACAATGTGCTGGTGCAAGTGGGGAAATTCGTGTTCCCTGCAGACTTTGTTATTCTGGACTGTTAGGTGGATGATGAGATACCCCTTATTTTGGGGAGACCATTTTTAGCCACTGGGAGAGAACTGATAGATTGTGAAACTGGGGAGCTTAAAATGAGATTGAATGATGAAGAAGTCAAACATTCAATAATCAATGAGGAGACCCGGCGAATATGCAAATTGCTCTCTAATAGAGGCAATTGATGTAATTCTGCAAGAGGATGATAGGGCCCTAACTGTGGGGGACTCATTGGAGGCATGCCTGACAAACTTAGATGAAATGGATGGAGAAGGGTTAGCTGAATGAGTAATGGCATTGGAAGGCCCAGGATCTTGGTCAAGGGAACCTTAGTTGGAGTCCCTTGAGCTGGGAAAAAGGGTCACTCCTCCAGCCAAGCGATCAATAGAGGAGCCACCCAACTATTATGAATCTTAGTTAACCCATTTGAGACTTTAATCTAGTTTCTTTGGCAACCACATTACAAGCCTTACCCAATTGTTTGAATTAACCATATATTTGAACCTTTTCACCTTTCACGAGCACTTGAATGTTATGAACCTTGTAAAAGTTAAAGTGTGGGGTGGTTGGTTTGGCTTTTGAGTAGAACTAATTGAATAATGAGAAAGGTGCAATGTGTTGAAAAACGAAGAGCCACTTAAATTGGAAAAAAAAATCCTTGATAAGTGTTGGCTCTTGATGTAAGTGCTTAAGAAGTTTGGGGTAGTGTGAATTGATGTGAATGTAGCATTTGGTTTGACATAAGTATAGGGTTTAAATGTTAAAATGTATGTATTAAAGTGCTTAGGAAGGTGTAGTCACTCTTATATCTAAATGTATCCTACCCGTCCTATAGCCTACATTACAACCAATTAAAGTCTTAATTGATCCAAGATTGAATGAACTCGATTAGTAGAGTATTACTCTATGGGTGAGCTTATGGTGTATCTGTGTGGCATATGAATATTCTTTGCTGAAAGTGAGTAAATTCTTTCTATCTAAAGTTCTTTGTATGTGTGGAAATTCTCTCAAATTAATAATGTGAGGGCATATGACTCGGGAAGAAATAGCAAGTTTTCACCTCTATTAGAGTCATTAGAAGTGAACATGTGTGTCGCATGGCATTAGAGTTTGCGTCTGAGGCGTGGCAGTTGCACTCCTTAGGTTATTATTTCATAATGGTAGGTGTGACATAAATTGGGTAATTCGTTGAGCGATTAGGCATAGAAGTGTGGTTTAAATTGCTCGAGAACGAGCAAAGCTTTAAGTATGGAGTGTTAATAATAGGTGAATTGAACTATTATTAAGCCCTAAAAGAACCACTTTCTTGTAGAATTTTATTGTAAAAGTTATAGCAAAATGCTATTATTAGTGCTTTTCATGATTTTCAGGTTACATATATTAGAAGAAGGCTATGGAGTGGTTTTGTTTCATTTATGGAAGAAAAATAAGCCAATCGCATCAAAGTTGCTAAGTTAACCATTTGAAATATACAAACGAGGCCTAGAGGTGAACTGCCGCGGTCCCAGTGTGGGCACGGTAGGACTGCGATGAGCTATCAGAGGAGATTTAGAGAGGCCTTTTAGCTGCGTTCCCATCGTGGGCGCGGTAGGACTGCGGCATGCGACGGGAACTTAAGGGATTGAAGTGCAAATTCTGGAATTCTTAGCCCAAAACTCTATTTAAATACTAGAACTCACCCAAAGGAGGCATGTAACATTATTAGAGAGTACTTTACAAGAAAAATAATTGTGAGAGATCACCCAAAACATCTTTATTTCTTTTCTTCTTTATTTTCTTGCTATTCATGATTATGAATCATTTAGTATTTGATTTACCTATTGTCATGAGTAGATAAAAACCTTAATCTAAGGTTTTTGTGGAACCCGTTGGGAATTACTTGGTTGTTTTATTATATAATTAGATTTGGTTGTTAATCTCTAATTGTTCATCTATGTTTTGATTGTGGAATAGTTGAAAGGGCCATCAATTATACGTTCCTATTTATTGTGTATCTTCTTGAGAGAGAGTGCATATTTAGGTGATTGTATGAACAACATCACTCCCGGAGTATAGACGAAAGTCATAACCGAGGGTTTAGGTGTTGGATTAGAAATAACGAAACCCCGGGTGCAATCTAAGTGAACCGTATTGTGAAATTAGCTAGGCGTAGCTTGAGAAAGTGCATCTAGTAGATTATTATAATTACTTGAGAAATAATTATGATAAATGGAGAGTTCATGATTGTTAGGGATAGACAAATCATAATTATAAGAAATATACAACTGAGGAAAAGAACAACGGGAGAAACCATAGCATTAGACATTCTTTATATTGTTTACACATCAAGCTTAGTTAATATTCAGTTATTCATTACTTTCAGTATTAGTTGTTAGGAAATCAACAATTGTGAATCAGAAAGTTTGGGAAACAGGTTGTGTGAATTAATCCGACAGTAGTAATTGGTAGGTTAATTCTCTGTGGTTCGACTCTGGGCTATAATACTCAAATTATATTCGCAATGCCCGCATAGTCTTTTATGAGACTCAGTTGAGCGTGAACAACTACCTTTCGAGCCCAAGGGCCACCTTATCTCGAGTTCGAGCAAGTACTCCCTCGACCATCAAGCCCAATGGCTACCTTACCTCAAGTTCGAGCAAATAATCATTCTAATGTTAAGCCTAAGAGCTACTTAAACTTAAGTTCAAATGGTCATTTGGGTCCATCGATCAGAAACGGTTGGGGTAGTACTTGTTATCGGTCATTACCTTCAAAAGCAATTTTATGCTAAGGCGCTTTGACCCGCACAAAAGGATAACGGATTCAGAATCCATGGAAGGGAAAAAGATTTATATATTCGTCAAAACCGTTTTACAAGCACTATAGGTCCCGATCAAGAATTCTTTACAAGGGCCGGTCAACCTCAAAATATAAGCAAAAATTTTACACAAAACACAAAGCCTAAGCAACACGATACTTATTTGTAGAAGTGTCTTCGCCCTCAAAATCTTCTCCATCGTCAGACTCGCTAGGGTTTTTAGAGTCTTCCTTGGGAAAGGCCAGCTTCCGAGCCTTTGTTTCCTCTATTGCTTATATCACGGTGATGGCGTCATGGCAAATCAGGGTAAAAATCGAAGACTCAATTTATTTTTTGTCATTGCACTCCAAATAATGAGGGCACTATCTGTATACGATTAAAATCGGGCACACCCGATTCTACTATTTGACCGAGACCAGGGAGTTTCATCAAAAGTTGGGCTTGTAGTAGATTAGACCAAAGCACGAGGATAAGGTACTAAGTTTGAGAATCGAGGTACTTGTCGAGATCGGAGCCAATAGCGATCGAGACCAAATAGGGCAGACTTCGAGCGAAGCACAATAATAGAAAATGGAGACATCCGTGATTGGTCGAAGATCAAGGCGAAATCGCGGAACAGATCAAATCAAGGGCGGTTGTTTAGGCTAATCATGGAATTTACTTCTGTAATTAGAATTGTACCGTGAATAAGATTACTCTACTATATAAAGAGATTTCTAATCATTTTGTAAGCACCTTGCATTCACGCATATAAAAGCAATACAATACCTTTTGTCTAGCTTATATTCTTGTTCATCAGTTTGATTATTTCTTCACTATTTCGACATCGATCATCGAGGGCACTCAAGCTCGAAAGTTGAATTACGTTTCAACGCCGGTCTACTTTATCTCATTGTTAATTTCTACTACTAACTTTTTACATTTATCAATTGATATAGGTAAAATCACGTGTCTTTAAAATCATATTATAAGTTTAATTGTTATCGAATTTTAAGAGTAAACACTTTTGCATCAAATTTCACCATTTTGTATCCTTTATCTACTTGTAATTACTTACTTCTTTTTAAGTTTGTATGGACTATTTGTTTATCGAGCCAATCTGAAAATTTTAAAGATAAACCATACTAAATTAATTAAGAATTAATATTGAATATGCAAAAACTAAATAACAAAAACATACAACAACAACAACAACAACTACCCAGTATGTTCCCACAAAGTGGGGTCTGGGGAGGGTAATACGTACACAGGCCTTACCGCTACCCGAAAGGGTAGAGAGGCTGTTTCCGGCCGACCCTCGGCTCAGAAAAAGAGAAAGAAAATCAACAAACAAAACAAAACAAAACAAAACAAAATAATGTTAGTAAATCCGGGATAAATCAAATAAATAATTATCTAAACATAAAACCAAAAGTAGAATGACATGCAATAATACCAATCGGTTACTACCATAAGAGGCACAATACAATACATTAATTAACTATAGAGATCGCTACCAAACCCCACTCAGCCCCTAACAGAAGTACTAAGAATTCTAGAAGGCCCTACCCTACAACCCTAATACTAGACCTCCAAACTTTCCTATCAAGGGTCATGTCCTCGGAAATCCCCATTCTAGCCATATCCTGCCTAATCACCTCACCCCAATACCTCTTGGGCCTCCCTCTGCCTCGACTCGCGCCAACCACCGCCAGTCGCTCACAACTCCTCACCGGTGCATCAGGGCTTCTCCTCCGCACATGCCCAAACCACCTGAGTCTCGCTTCTCGCATCTTCTCATCCACCGGGGCCACCCCCACCTTCTCCCGAATAACTTCATTCTTAATCTTATCTAATCTGGTGAGCCCGCACATCCACCTGAGCATCCTCATCTCCGCAACTCTCATTCTCTGGACATGAGAGTTCTTCACAGGCCAGCACTCCGCCCCATACAACATGGCAGGTCTAACCACCGCTCTATAAAACTCCCCCTTGAGTTTTTGTGGAACTTTCTTGTCACACAAGACTCCTGATGCGAGCCTCCACTTCAACCACCCCGCTCCTATACGGTGAGTGACATCCCCGTCAATCTCTCCGTCCCCTCGAATCACTGATCCAAGATATCTGAAACTGTCCCTCTTGGCTATGACCTGAGATCCCAGCTTCACGTCCCAGCCTACTTCGCTCGACTCGGCGCTAAACTTGCACTCTAGATATTCTGTCTTAGACCTGCTTAGTTTAAAACCCTTAGACTCGAGGGTCTGTCTCCAGACCTCCAACCTCGCATTAACACCAACCCTCGTCTCGTCTATCAAGACTATGTCGTCAGCAAAGAGCATACACCATGGCACATCCCCTTGAATATGGCGAGTTAGAGCATCCATTACCAAGGCAAATAAGAGAGGGCTTAGCGCAGATCCTTGATGTAGCCCCATAACCACCGGAAAATGGTCCGAGTCGCCACCCACCGTCCTAACCCTAGTCTTGGCTCCATCATACATGTCTTTGATCACTCCGATGTAGGCTTCGGCACGCTCTTCGCCTCCAAGTATCTCCACAGAACCTCTCTTACATACAGTAATTGATATTTTATTGTCGAAAGTTTTTTTTTTTAATTTCATCCTTATTATTTCACCTCAACTTTTACTACGGTAAGATGAATCAATAAGGATGATATTGGTCGAAAACTCTTAAATAACGAAATAAACATGACAACATTTTAGTTAATTTGGTATGAAATTAATCCAATTTTGAGACAATTTCTGCATATAGACATTATAACTTGAAGACATGATCTCTATGAAGATTTTTTCCTATAGGCACACAATCTTAGAAGCATTTAAATTTGTGATCAATGATGCAGTGTCAACGCCCAAGAGTGATTCACCTGTAACATTACTTTGTGATTCTTATCAATTTCCTTCGCAATTAAGAAGAATTTGCCACAAAATATAGTTCAATCAAAATAAATGTGTGTGAAATAATGAAAGAGAAGAGAAGAAAATGAAAAGGTTATAAATTCTCACCATTCTCTTCACATGTATAACTTACCTAGATGATATAAAAGAGAAATTAAAAGGTCCTTCTCTAGCATGCAATAGAATCATTTTACTCACAAAGTAAAATAAAATTTGAGAGAAAACGTCATTCTTGCATTACATTCTCACAAAAAAATGAAGAAATAAACGTTACAATCAAATTAAAGAAGTATATTTTGCAGTAGTATGTATTTCCTATTTGTCGATATGAAATGCCAATACCTCATAGCCTTGTATTTGTTATAGAGAGTTAGTCAACAATGTATAATTCGACTTTGTGAACTAATACTAGCAAGTAATTTTCCTTTATAGTTCTTGGAACTGTTTCATTCATTAATTAGTAAATATTATATTAAACTATTAACAAAAAAAAAGTCAAAAAATTAACAAAAAAAGAAGATAAATACTACTGCTAGCCATCGAGCAACACCAAAGTCAAAAGGAAAACGGGCAAGCAATGGCTAAGGCTTTGAACGGATGCGAGGCAGCTTGGCAAAAGCTTGACAATGAGTTGCGGGCTAAGGGTGACACTTGACTATGGCAAAGGCATAAGGCAGTGATGCCAATGCAAGGTAGAAACGGATAGGCAAAGACAAGCACATGTGCAACGGGATGGCAGTGCACAGGCAGATTTGGCATGGCATTGAGTTACAGCAAACGAGCCAAGTTCATGGGCAATGGCAAGGCAAATTAAGGCACAATGCAGCTGGAATACAATGGCATTGGAGCTGGTCCAATCCAAGGTACAAAAATGGGGCAGCAAGATTGGAAATGACCAAGTCAATGGCGGTTACCAGCACATGCTGTGCACATGGGCAGCAATTGTGTTTGTTTAAAATGCTGGCAGCAGTTAGCTACATTTTTGGAAGCCATGATCTCACTATCTTTATCATGATTTACATGTTCCTAGTAGTTGGGGTATTAACTACACTAAACTAAAATAGTGGGCTTAGTGGACAAGTGTTAATGCCTGAAATAGGGCAATTATTGTGTAAATGGGGCTGATTCATGTTCTATAATTGGGCAACACCCATCCCTTTATGACTTATATGAGAAAAACGTGTGAGAGCACATATATGTGAGAAAAACGTGTGTGAGTACATGTTTTCTGATTTAGGAAGAGTACTAAGTCTTGTTTTCAAGAGTGAAAACACTAAGGCTAAAATTAGTCTTGTGACGGTCAAGAGTGATCCTCATTTTTGTACACGGATGTACTTTGAAGTTTGAGTTTCTTTGTATGCTCGAGTTAAATACAAAGTTGGGAAAAAAGTTTCCTGTAATCTTGTGTCTTTCGTTTATGTTTAAATTTTGTCCTTTCACTTATATTTTCGTTGCCTAAGTTCATTCTAAGCTTACTACATTGAAGGCTGCCTAAATTAATTGAAGTCCAAAGTTGCTAAAATTTTGACCGAGTATTGGAGGAGGCTAAAGTCACGTCGGTGCTTGGCTGCCGGGCGGGCTATTTTTGTGAGATATAAAATGCGCTCGTGACAACTGGTATCAGAGCTTGAGCAGGTTCATGGCAGAGACACGACGTGCAGTGGCAAATTTCGTGGTCTTGTTCGAGAACATGGCTGGTGGTAACAATAAACTACGGGAAAGGCTAAAAAAATTGGAAGCATTGGTGGGAAATGTTCCGGAAGGGGAAGAACTTTAGTCTCTTGTGACTACAATTGCATTTTTTAAGGGAAAAAATGACAAGGCTTAGTTGAGAAAATGGAGAACTGAAAACCAAGAGAGTGATTCTACGACATGCTGTGGGCGAGGATGGTCCTCAATGTGGTGCTGAACGTCTCAAAGCGAGAATACCCGAACCTAAGGCATTTGGAGGGGAAAGGAGTGCACGTGAATTGGAGAATTTTCTTTGGGATATGGAGCAGTACTTTCATGTTATTCGTGTGCGAGATGAAGATGAGAAGGTAAACTTGACTAGCATGTATTTGAGTGATGATTCTAAGTTATGGTGGCACACTCGTGTGGCTGAAGATGGATGTCTTGGTAGACCAAAGATTGAATCGTGGGAGCTGCTTAAAAAATAATTGAAGGATCAGTTCCTTCCTTCCTTCCTTCCTTCCTTCCTAGCAATACATCTTGGATTGCTAGGGACAAACTAAAAAAGTTGAAATATACCGGATCAGTTCGAGCTTATGTGAAGGAGTTCACATCGTTGATGCTGAGCATCAACAACATGTAGTAAGATGACAAGTTGCACAACTTCATGAGCGGGCTGCAACAATGGGCACAATTTGAGTTTCGAAGGCAGAATATTCAAAATCTCGCAAGTGATGTAGCTGCTGTGGATGCATTGGGCGATTTTCATATTAATGAGAAGAATTCTGCTTCAAAGTCCAATGACGGAAAAAAGGACAAGGCAAAGGAGTAGAAGAAATGTTAAAGTGGCAATGCACATGAAGATAGAGGGAAGGGAAAGCAAGAAGCTGGAACTTCAAAGAGCAAGGAGAAGTGCATCAAATTCAGTGGTTATTTTCTTTGTGATGGACCATATCGAGCGAGGGACTGTCCGAACAAGTCAATGTTAAGTTCTTTGACTGCCGCAAAGAATAGGGCTACTTTAGAGGATCAAACAGTGAAAAATAAACTGTTGGTGTTAATGCAATTGTGGCCGAGGAGAGAAGAGGTCAAGGGGCATTGCTTGTCAACCCCTTGGGACTCATACATTGAGTTGACCTCGATGAGGATATCGAGTTTCAAAGAGTGTGGGTGGTTTGTTAGACCTCCGCCAATGGATCTCGATTTGACAACAAGAGTGTTGTTACGAGGCAACAAGAGTGTTGCAAAGATAGGTGCGCGAGCCGCACCAAAGTCAAAAGGGAAACGGGCAAGCGATGAGTATGGATATGCGAGGCAACTTGGCAAGGGCTTGACAATGAGTTGTGAGCTAAGGGTGACACTTGATTATGGAAAAGGCATTAAGGCATGAGGCGGTGATTCCAAGGCAAGGCAAAAACGAATAGGCAAAGGCAAGCAAATGTGCAACGAGAAGGCAGTGCGCGGGCAGATTTGGCATGGCATTGAGTTGCGGCAAATGGGCCAAGTTCGTGGGCAATGGCAAGGCAAATTAAGGCACAATGCAGCTGGAATACAATGGCATTGGAGCTGGTCTAAGCCAATGCACGAAATTGGGGCAACAATATTGAAAATGAGCAAGTCAATGTGGTTACCGACATATGCTATGCACATGGGCAGTAGTTGTGTTTGTCTAAAATGCTGGCAGGAGTTAGCTATATTTTTTGGAGGCCATGATCTCACTATCTTTAGCATGATTTACATGATCCTAGTAGTTGGGGGTGTCAACTACACTAAACTAAAGAAGTGAGCTTAGTGGGCAAGTGTTACTGTCTAAAATGGGGCAACTATTGTGTAAATGGGGCTGATTCATGTTCTATAAATCGACAACACCCATCCCTTTATGACTTATGTGAGAAAAACGTGTGAGAGCACAAATATGTGAGAAAAACATGTGTGAGTGCATGTTTTCTGATTTAGGAAGAGTCCCAAGTCTTGTTTTCCAAGAGTGGAAACACTAAGGCTAGGATTAGTTTTGTGAGGGTCAAGAGTGATCTTCATTTTTGTACACGAATGTACTTTGGAGTTTCAGTTTCTTTGTATGCTCGAGTTAAATACAAAGGTGGAAAAAGAGTTTCCTATACTCTTGTGTCTTTCGTTCATGTTTAAATTCTGTCCCTTCACTTATATTTTCTTTGCCTAAGTTCATTCTAAGCTTACTACGTTGAACGCTGCCTAAATTAATTGAAGTCCAAAATAGCTAAAATTTTGACCGAGTGTTGGAGCAGCTGAAGTCAAGTCGGTGCTTGGCAGCCGCGCGAGCTATTTTTGTGAGACATAAAATGCACCCATGACATATACCACCTTGCATTGCCCAGCTTTAATTAGATATATAAATATATAGGCACTTACTAGCCCAAGTACACCATCATCATATAGTAAGTTAATACAACTTCATATAATAGTTTTTATAGTAACTAAGAGATCACTCCTATTGTTATGTGTATTTTATTTTCTTGGATGTTATTGATCTATGGCTCTTTTGGTTTTCACTTGTTACTTTTCTATCTATACTTTTCTTAATTTACTAATTTCTAAAGTAAGTTTCATAGCGAATGATACGAACCTGTGAGTAAGTTGACTTTGCTGTCAACATCTATGATGGATAGGCTGGCGAGCTAAGTCCCTAATTAAAATTTAATTTACAAGATTAATTTCATACTATCGCGAGTTTTTGGTGAGATGAACTCTACGAGTAAAGTTCAGTTTTGCTAAGTCCTCATTCTTATTCTTCTCTAGCCTACTTTAGTGATACGTCTCACACTCCCTCTTCAAATAAAGAAAATAAAAAATTGTATGAAAAAAGATTTTTTTAATCAGAGTCCATCATCGAGTTAGGCTGATCCCAACCTGTATATACCAAAAATAACAATGAAATAGAACCTCAAAAAGAATATATAACAAAAGTAGCAACTTGTATATACAAAAAATAATAACAACCTCAAAAGGAAAAGAAACGTATAACAATTAAATTCTCGTGATTAAAATAGAAAAAAATGGAAAGAGAGTATAACAATCGAAATTATTTCAATTGACAAAGCAATCCCTAATCCCATGTAACATAGCAAGAAAGCCCTTTGTAAGTTTAATGTTATTTGGAAAAAAAAAAAAAAAGAAAAACCCAGCAACTTCACAGTTACAAAGTAATCCCAAGCCGCCTCCATTAGCGTTCCCCTATTTTTGAATTGAACTTTCCTACTCTCATTGTCGTTCAACAGGTCATCAGGCAAAGTGTTGTTGTACACAAACAGAGAGTATTGAAGGTACAACAGAAGATGGCAGTGGCTGCTTATGGTCAGCTGAACCTTGAAGAATCGCCATTGTGGGGTTCTCGAAGTGTCGACTGCTTCGAAAAGCTTGAACAAATCGGCGAAGGAACTTATGGGTTTGTTGCTCAACTCCCCCCCCACCCCCCACCAGAAATTAACATTCTTTTACTTTGCCTCTTATTTGGATAACTTGTTGCTGTATTTCTAAGTTTTTTTTAAATATTTTTAATAATCGACAAGGATGGGTTGCTCTTTTGCCTCATTAAATACTGTAGAAAATAGGAGCTTTTGGGTACATTTGGGATGGTTTCATTCTTATGTTATTTTGTATTTTGCTGCTCTTGTAGTCTTTGTGGGTAAATGAGAATCTTTTATTGTGGTTTTGCCTTAGTTTGTTGTAATGGTATTGCTTTATGATCTGATATTAGGTTGTTATTGAGTTTGTTTTCTGAGAAAATAGCGATCGGACAATTGGATTAATCTGTTGGAAATAGGCAATGTGAAGCATATATAAAGGCTTATTGAGAAAAAGGCATACCCGGAAAATAACTGTTCCATTTATCAAACAAGTGTTTTTTTCTTCACGTTAATGACTTAACTTCGTTCTTTTCATGCCTCAAGAAGATGTAATGTTATTTCTTGTGTAGCCCTTTGTCCCTGAACTTAAAAATGTTATTGAAAGTTGCCTTTTGTTCTTTTTAGTTGTTGTGTTTCATTCTAATCATATTGAAGCCGATTAGTTGATTCAGTTCTTATCTTTGGCATGGTTTTGGGATTTGAATAATCGGTTTTGTTTAGAATTTCATAGTTCAGATAGGAACTGCATTTTGGTAAGGTTTCCATGATGTACTCACATAACACAGTGTTAGTGCTACTGTTGTTAGATAGAACTTTTGCTTATTGAAAAATAAGAAAAGAAATACTTTTGAGGAAACAATTGTTTCTCCTTTAAATAACCAGACCCTTTGTTCCGACCTCTCTCATCCTTCTTCAGTTAAGGTTTGGGAAGGAGGGGCTATGGCTAGGATCTGGGGGTTGGAGAACGGTAGAGAGGTAGATGGGATCTGCATATGGGGAGGTGGTTTTGGATTGGGGCTGTTCTGATGAAAAAAAGTCACGGGTGGGGCAGGGAAATGGGTTGCTAGATGGTGCACTCGCTAGTTGGAGAGTTGTAGGGTTGGGGAATTGAAAATTTTACCGGAGAAAAGTGATGGAAGCGGCAGGAAAGGGAAATTTGGATGGTGGGGCTACTAGGGCGGGAATAGGGGTGGCAATGGGAGCTACGGTTGAGGGAGGGTGGAATCGGCAAGATGAGGAGGAAGTGGCTTGATAACACGCAGGTATGTAATGGCTTCTGAGGAGAGTTAATTCTTGTTTTTCTTCTTATTTCTTTGTGTCTCATCTCGCCTGGAAGATGTAAGAGTTGGTTTTCCAAATTTATCTGCAGTATACTCAAGAGAATGTTGGAAAAGCTCTTGGTTTAGTTGAATTATTGTGGTAAGGATCGGTTAAAGGCCAGGCCAAAGTCATGCAACAAGGCAGTACAATGATTTATTCTCAGTCAGGTCATGTTTACAAGTTGCTAAACAATGGAACAAACAACTACCCCCCAGTGTCCTTAGAAGATACTATGGAAATCAAGAGCCCGATATAAAGTTGCATTCTTTATGTGGTAGCAGCCCATTTGTTCCTGCATTGTAATACAGCAGTTCTAGGACCTGTTCTTGAACATTTTTGGGCAGCATTGATAATGGCACAGTCAATCAGACAGTTATTGGATGGTCGGTGGAGTTGCAGCTTTCACAAGTCTCTTAAGAAGTATTGGAGGACTAACCCAGTATGTGTCTGTTGGATACTATGGAAAGAGGAACTTTAGGTGTTTTGAGGGCATAGCTAGCTCAATTCAGATTCTTAGTATACAGATGTTTAGGCATGCTGGCATCTTCTTGCAATCTACAGATTTGTATGATGAAAATTGCATGATAGATTTTATTGAGTCACTACAGGAGTCATTTTGTACAGGGGATTCTTCTTTTTGTTTTCGTATAGGGGACGCCTCATTTTGTAATGTCCAGAATTAGCTTAGTGCGTCCCTGCTTTTTGTTTTTATTAATAAAATATAAGTTACTGATAGTAAACGGCCATGTCATGTAATAAGGATGCAATTGGTGTTATTGCTTGGGACCATATTGCAATTATTGTAATTGGTGACTAGATGAAATTGATTCAGTTCAGAGATGACTCCCCGAACTTTCCATTTGTTGATATTTCATTGGTTGCTTCATGGTTTGTATGCTTAGCATGATTGTCACTGTTGCTCTTTTCCAGGCAAGTGTACATGGCCAGAGAAAAGGCAACTGGGGAGATTGTTGCTTTGAAAAAGATACGTATGGACAATGAGAAGGAGGGGGTACTGTTCTTTCCCCCAATCATCACACTGTTTTTGGATTTGTATTTATCCCTTTTAAATGTTAGAGCTTATTTTGACTAATGGATTGCAGGCCTGAGATTGATAATATGGTAAATTTTGCTTATTTCTGCAGTTCCCAATAACAGCCATCCGCGAGATTAAAATTCTAAAGAAATTGCAGCATGAAAATGTCATTCAGCTAAAAGAGATAGTAACCTCCCAAGGTACTTTCTCTCTTAATCTTAACTGCTATATGTTTTGAAAATTTGCTTAAGTTTGGTTAACTTTTATTGTCAGTTCTGACATGAATTTCTCTTCTAGGTCCTGAAGGGGATGAAGAAGGGAAGCTAGGTATTCCAGCTAAGATTTTTCTTATTGATAGTGAAGTTCCTTTCCCAACGTTTACAGAAATTAACATTCATGAATTTCAATTTTCTTTGAGGAACAGATAATAACAAGTACAAGGGAAACATTTACATGGTTTTTGAATACATGGATCATGACTTGACTGGACTTGCTGATCGACCAGGGTTGAGATTCACAATTCCGCAGATTAAAGTATCGTAAGCCTAGCTAGCAGAAAAAGATTTGTACTTCTTCTGATTGTGATGACCATCTATAATTGATTATATTACTTTTTCCAGTGCTACATGAAGCAACTCCTTACTGGTCTTCATTACTGCCATGTTAATCAAGTTCTTCACAGAGATATCAAAGGTTAGTTTTCATTTAACTCTCTGTATGTAACATATTGATCTTTGCAATTGTTACTGGAATCTCATGACACATTTGTTTCCTTTCATTTTTTTGTTTGCAGGCTCTAATCTTCTGATAGATAATGAAGGAAATCTGAAGCTTGCTGATTTTGGTTTAGCACGGTCATTTTCTGGTGATCACAATGCTAATCTGACAAATCGTGTTATTACTCTGTGGTACAGGTAAATCTAAAGCCTGTTAAAGCATTCTCCTTATTACTTTTCTTGTATCACTGTAGCACTCTGAAATTTTTCTGCTCTTTCTAGACTAATATATGATAATCTTGGACAGACCTCCAGAGTTGTTACTTGGAGCCACAAAGTATGGCCCAGCTGTTGACATGTGGTCCGTTGGTTGTATATTTGCTGAACTTCTGTTCGGGAAGCCAATCTTACCTGGAAAAAATGAGGTAATATCCTCTAAAACTTTTGCTCTGCTTCTCTAGGTGCTGTAGGTAGGTGTCAGTAGCTTCACTTTACAAGTTTACTGGTTACTAGTGGTCCAAGGAATATTTGCTAATGTGCTATTGGTTCTACTCGTAAGGGGTATCTTTTACTTTTGTCAGAGGGTGTATTAATCAAATTCTCTGGCTAACATGTTCACAGCAATGAAGGATTTGGATTAGAAAACAACTTATTTGAACCAGATCTCACAATCAATTGAATAAGTTGAACAGGAAAAAATTTCTTAGCTAGTTTCTTCTATTTGATCTTGTTAGCTAGGCCCGTGATTAATAAACTCCATGTTAAGGACTAACAGCAAGCAAAAATTGGAGTAGCATGGACAAGGATTCAGTTCACTAGGGCACAAACATTCTGAAAATTTAGGGAGATCACGTGAACAATAGAAGTATTACGTCCTCTGCTATATGATGGTAATTGATTAGAAACCAAGCTTAAGATGTTAATTTGACTTATGTATTATGTTAGTGGTAGTAGAAGAAAATTTTAAGTTAGTAATGTAGTTGTGAAGTTTGCTGATAGACAAAATATCATATCAAAGTTTAAATTTTGAATCGTTAATGAATTTAAGTTCTTCGAAGTGGTGTATAATATAATATTCTTATAAGTGGAATAATGTCAATATTTTCGAAGACATTCCAAAATAGAAAGAGCGTATTATTAGTTGAAAAAAGGAGTAATATTGTTTTGTGGCGTGTCTGTATCTGCAAGAAATGGTAAGATTCTGAAATGTATTATCAGGCCATGGTATTAGAAACTCGAGGATGTGATTAAGTGAAGTCAGATGCATATATTTATTTATTTCTGGTGAAAGGAAGAAGTCTGGTAGAAGTTGAGAACATCATGCAGTTCATGAGACCCCTTTCCAGTTCAATGTCTTTAAGCTAATTTAATCTGCTTCTCTTGCTGTGTGCGCCTTTTCTATTTTTTTTTTCCTGTGTCTCTTGCTTCGCCTTCATGTTTATGCTAACTTTACAATTTTATGATTTCTTTTGGCTTCGTTGAAGATCAAGTCCCTCCCTCTTACTCTTTTCTGATTACAGCCTGAACAGTTGAACAAAATATATGAGCTTTGTGGAACCCCTGATGAAGTTAACTGGCCTGGTGTATCAAAGATTCCTTGGTATGGCAAGTTCAAGCCAGCAAGGCCAATGAAAAGACGAGTTAGAGAGGTCTTTAGGCAGTTAAGTGTTCACTCTCTGAAATGCTCAGTTGTTTGAACTACTTCTTTTTGTAACTTGGCTAACATACTTGGTTCTTATTCATTGTGCAGTTTTGATCGCCATGCTTTGGATTTATTAGACAAAATGCTGACTCTTGATCCATCTCAGGTATTTCCCTTAATGTGGTTGTTAGAATAGTCTTGTAAATAGGATTAAATAAATAACCCTAATCCAATATATATTAGGAGTAGGACATGTTATGTGTGTATATATATAGGGCTCACTGTAACATATGTTAATACATCAATAATATATTTTTCTCCCATGGTATCAGAGCCACCGTAAGCAGGTCTAAGACAGAATATCTAGAATGCAAGTTTAGCGCCGAGTCGAGCGAAGTAGGCTGGGACGTGAAGCTGGGATCTCAGGTCATAGCCAAGAGGGACAGTTTCAGATATCTTGGATCGGTGATTCAAGGGGACGGAGAGATTGACGGGGATGTCACTCACCGTATAGGAGCGGGGTGGTTGAAGTGGAGGCTCGCATCGGGAGTCTTGTGTGACAAGAAAGTTCCACAGAAACTCAAGGGGAAGTTTTATAGAGCGGTGGTTAGACCTGCCATGTTGTATGGGGTGGAGTGCTGGCCTGTGAAGAACTCTCATGTCCAGAGAATGAGAGTTAGCGGAGATGAGGATGCTCAGGTGGATGTGCGGGCTCACCAGATTAGATAAGATTAAGAATGAAGTTATTCGGGAGAAGGTGGGGGTGGCCCCAGTGGATGAGAAGATGCGAGAAGCGAGACTCGGGTGGTTTGGGCATGTGCGGAGGAGAAGCCTTGATGCACCGGTGAGGAGTTGTGAGCGACTGGCGGTGGTTGGCGCGAGTCGAGGCAGAGGGAGGCCTAAGAGGTATTGGGGTGAGGTGATTAGGCAGGATATGGCTAGAATGGGGATTTCCGAGGACATGACCCTTGATAGGAAATTTTGGAGGTCTAGTATTAGGGTTGTAGGGTAGGGCCTTCTAGAATTCTTAGTACTTCTGTTAGGGGCTGAGTGGGGTTTGGTAGCGATCTCTATAGTTAATTAATGTATTGTATTGTGCCTCTTATGGTAGTAACCGATTGGTATTATTGCATGTCACTCTACTTTTGGTTTTATGTTTAGATAATTATTTATTTGATTTATCCCGGATTTACTAACATTGTTTTGTTTTGTTTTGTTTTGTTTGTTGATTTTCTCTCTCTTTTCCTGAGCCGAGGGTCGGCCGGAAACAGCCTCTCTACCCTTTCGGGTAGGGGTAAGGCTGTGTACGTATTACCCTCCCCAGACCCCACTTTGTGGGAACATACTGGGTAGTTGTTGTTGTTGTTGTTGTTGTTGGTATCAGAGCCACCGTGAGAAATTAACCGTTGTGCGTCATTCCAGTGAAGAATAACTCAGTCACCGTGCAATTTTTCGGTGACCTAAGTGACTAATTGCGTCAAAGTCACTAATTATCAGTGTTGTGCAAAATCCAACACCACCAAAAGGTCCCCAAGAGAAATCTGACCAAACCCCATAAAGTTCACCCGAAAAACAGTAGTCACACGCCCCCACGCACCTGTCAAAGCTCTGCCGGCGGCGGCGCGTCTGCCTCACGCGCCGGTGCGTGAGGGCCTTTCCGGCCAGATTTTCGAAAAGTTTCTTTTGGACAGTGTTTTCGTCGTGTTTTTTCGAGCCTACCCATCTTGTTTTCGTTTGATTCCGACACTTTGAATTTGTTCCGGTAGCTACAGTACTTTTCCGGCAAACACAGTGTTTTCTTCATCTGTTTTAGAGAATTTTCAGTTGATTCTTTTTGTTATCTGACGATAATCCAACCATGTCTTTGGGAATCGATGCTTTTGGGTCTAGAAACTCGGGTTCTGGCAGTTTCGGTGTTATGATTACCTCAGAACCTTTAATGGGAGGTTCAAACTACTTAGCTTGGGCTTCATCCGTCGAGTTGTGGTGTAAAGGTCAAGGAGTTCAAGATCATTTAACAAAAAAGGCTAGCGAAGGTGATGAAAAGACCAAAATACAGTGGGAGAAGGACGATGCTCAGTTATGTAGTATCATATGGCGATCTATCGATTCCAAGTTGATGCCCTTGTTCTGTCCATTCCAGACATGTTATTTAGTTTGGGAAAAGGCTCGTAGTCTATACACTAATGACATATCTCGTTTTTATGATGTAATATCGCGAATGACAAGCTTGAAGAAACATGAATTGGATATGTCTACTTACTTGGGACAAGTTTAGGCAGTCATGGAAGAATTTGAGACATTGATGCTAGTTTCTGCTAGTATTGAAAAGCAACAAGAGCAACGACAGAAGATGTTTCTAGTTCTTACACTTGCTGGACTCGCTAATGACCTTGATTCAGTACGTGACCAGATTTTGGCTAGTCCGACCGTCCCCACAATTGATGAATTATTCTCTCGATTATTTCACCTTGCTGTATCACCTAGTCACCCAGTGAGCTTATCACAGACACTTGACTCATCTGTCCTCGTATCCCAATCAGGCATCTCATACTATGGAGGATAGACGAGGAGGAGGTCGTTTTGTAAGATCTAGACCCAAGTGTTCTTATTGTCATAAACTTGGACACACTCGTGACGTGTGCTATTCTTTACATGGATGCCCACCCAAAAATGCTTATGTTGCTCAGACTGAGACTACAGGTAACCAGGGATTTTCTTTATCTGAAGGGGAGTATAATGAGTTCCTTCGATATCGAGCAAGTAAGCAGACATCTCCACAAGTAGCTTCTGTTGCTCAGACTAATACTTCTGTTGCTGGTAATTCTTTTGCTTGTGTTTCCCAGTCTAGTCCTCCTGAACAATGGGTTGTGGACTCAGCCGCTTCTGATCATATCTCTGGTAATAAATCACTTTTGTCAAATATTGCGTATTCACAGTCTCTTCCCAGTGTTACTTTAGCCAATATGTCTCAGACCAAAGCAAAAGGAGTTGGCCAAACGAAATCCTCTACCCTCTGTCACTCTAGATTCTGTTCTCTATGTCCTTGACTGTCCTTTTAATCTTGCATCTATTAGTCGTTTGACTCGTGCCCTCCATTGTGGTATATATTTTATTGATGATTCTTTTATTATGCTTTCTCACAGTGGTTATAGTAACTAATTCTCAAACTACATTGGTTTACTTTATGTCATTATTTTGGAGAAGGTGTTTCTTGAAGGTCTTGACAACTATTTTTCATCCCTCCTTTCTTAATTTCTTTTACCTACTTTTGTAGTATTAACTATTTTTCATCCCTCCTTTCTTTTACCTACTTTTGTAGTATTAATAGTTGATTCTTTTGACAGAACCAAAAGAGCGCATAGGGGCTTCTAGATTTTTCGTACTCCTTCCCCGGGGTGGGTGATGCGTGGTAGGGCCGCCATAGATGATTAGTGTGTGTTCTCTTATGGTAGTCATTTCTGGTAGTTGATGTTTTAATATCATTGTATGCCTGCTTATTTATGGTACATATGTCTCTTATGTTTAGATAATTTTTATGCGTTGTATGATGGAATAACTAATGCGGTTTTTGTTTTGTTTGTTTGCCTTTCTTTTCCATGCGCCGAGGTCGATTGGAAACAGCCTCTCTGCCCTCTCGGGTAGAGGTAAGGCCTGTCTACATATTACCCTCCCCAGACCCCACCTTGTGGGAATATACTGGGTTGTTGTTGTTGTTGTTGTTGTTGTTTCTTGAAGGTCTGAACATATCAGAAGGTGCTAAGTACAGAAAATGATATGGGTCAAACTCTCTGTTGCAACAAGAATATAGGTTTCTTGGGCATCTGACTTATTTATGAGGTCAACATGTACACTCCTTGAGAGTTCCTTTCTGTCCAAAGGCACTACCTTGTTCATTAGCGTGTCACTATTCTCAATATGTTGAGTTTTAGTTACTGCTGCAATTTGTATGCTCAATTGATTTGCTTTTGTCTGGTGTTATCAGAATTTGAAGAGGGATATTGGTTGCGTATTTCTTAGTTCCCACAAGGATTATACCAGAACATATCGTAAAACAGTCACAGTCACCTTTGTTAATAAATACAGTTCTCATTCCCCCCCCCCCCCCCATTTGATGTGATGTATTTTGAGTGGACAAACATATGAAGTTAATTATGCATTTGCGATTATTCTGTTCTTATCTTTTGATGTATGTTAAGACCTAAAAGTGTAAAAAAAAAAATTGAAAAATGAACTGGGCAGGTTGATCGTCTTTAAAAGTGAAATGAATGGTGGTTAGAAGTTGTGATACTAGAAGTGTGGGCATACCCATAATTATGGCATGCGGGTTAGTCAAGTGCATGATTTACAAAGGTTGGATGATACTTTGGGCTATCAGATAGGAGCTTCCATTGATTTACTTGAGCATGCCTTTAGTTGCCAGGTACAAAGCAAAGTAGATGTCGAGAAAAGATTGAAAAGAGGTGTGAAAAGAGACTTCAACCTGAAAAGGCAGTACTTGTCTCTCGGAGTAGGATTATACTCATTAACAGTGTACTTGACTCTCTTCAACTTACCTTATGTCTTTATTTGCCAGTCAGTATGAAGAAAAAATTGGACAATAGGAACTCTGCGGGATGGAAACAAGGAAAAGAGGACTTTTCAGTTGGTGAAGTGGAACATGGTGATGCTGGAGAAACTTGAAAGCATATATTAGTAGTCAACTACTGAAACGGCTGTGGGGATATAGGAAAAAGGAGAGGATTTTATGGAGAAGGGTATGGGGAACAACGTCTCTAGTATATTGGTCTAGGCAGGAACCTATATAAAGATTTAAGGTTAGTCATGGCCTCTTGGCCAGTGTTGTCAAAGGCTCCGCTTAAGCCCTAAAACTCAGGGAGGGCGCTTTGCCACATTTAATTTTGCGCTTCAGTGTAGGCAAGGCACCAAGATGTGCCCCTTATTATCCATGAGTTCTATCTCGAATGGAGCAACGCTAGGCTTCAAATATAATGGGCAAATAAGTGTATTGGTTGTTAAGAAAAACAATATGGCTGAATATGTTATTTTTCTCTTGAATTACTTATATATTTCTATTTTTGTTCTTGCATTGCGCCTTTTTTTAACTAAAGCCCTCACTTAAATTGCGCTTTGCGCTTAAAGCCCCAATTGGCGTAGAGCGCTTTTTAGAGCTTTTCGCCTTTGACAACACTGGTCATGGCAGGGACACAAGGTTTTGGAAGGATGTTTGGAGAGGACATACACAACTTATTATTTGATATGATGACCATTATAATTTCACCACTAATCTAGGAAGTTGTGTGTCGTAATGTTGCAATCAGAGCAGCTGGTGCAAAAACCCTAGAAGACTCTGCTTTGGGAACTGGGAAGTACTAAGAATCGCGCTATTGTTAAAAGACTTAGAGCATGTGGCTGTGGGCCTGTGGCTTTAAATGCAGAAGAAGCTGATTGTACCATATGGAAGAGGCAACAGAACGAAATATTCTCTGGAGGGCTTCATGTTACAAGGAGATTGAATCAAGAGTTGGGCAACCCTTTCAATTGGCCACGTTAGGAGATATAGAAATGTTAGGCCTCTTTTTAGGCTGCCTGCTTTATATGGTTGGTTTCAGATGATCTGTGCCGCACCTGAAGCAATCTAGGTGATGTCGATTTGTAGCAGGTGTTATCTGTGTAGCAGCGAGGAGGAGAACTGCAGTCATCTTTATTGCATTGCACAGTAGCGAGGCAGATTTGGAACCTGTTCTATTATATTTTCTATATGCCTTTTGTCATGCTATGCATGGTCAAGGATCTGTTGACCGGCTGGCGCAGTTTTCTTTTTTTTGGGGGGGTGGGGGAATCAGCAAACCAATAAAGAATTCGTAGAAACCAGTGCCAGCTTGCGTGTGTTGGTCTTGTGGGTATGAAAGGAATTCCAGATGTTTCGAACAGGAAGATCTTGTACAGAAACTAAAGTATAGATGTTTATGGTTTTTGGTTTATATGTAAAGGATGAGGATAGCATGTTAAAGTTCATTAATTCACTTCAGGAGTAGAACTTTTGTACAGACGGGACTCCTCTTTGTTTTTGTATAGGAGGGTTCCTAACTTTGTAATGTCCTAGCACCATCTTAGTGTTCGGCTGTTTAATATAATATAATTATGACTTATTCAGAAAAAAAAAAAAACTTACTGCCTGGGACGAGTTCATTGGATCTTCATGAGAAGAAAAGAAACACTATTTCCTTGAAAAATTAAGGAAAAGGTGATTACAATTTGATAGATAAGCAGAGGCATGTGCTGAAATGACAAAGACAACTTTAATTGACAGATCAGAAGCCAGAAAGTAATTAGTGGCCGAGAAGTTAACTTATGCCTTTGTGTAGAAGAAAGTTATAGAATGCCAATAGATTGGATCAGTTAAGAAGAAACTTGCTATGGCAAGGCAGCAAAGAGAAAAAAAGAGGACATTTCACCAGTCAAATGGAGTGAGGTCACTGCTACCAAGAAAGATAAAGGGCTGGAATTAAAAACTTGAGCGCACAATAGGAGCATACTCTCTAAGTGGCTATGGAGGTTCAACTATGAAACTGGGACTTTCTGGAGGAATGTCATCCATACCAAGTATGGAGCAGATAATACCAGAAATGTGTCTACATCACATGGAGTAGCAGTCTTGAGAAGCATTAGGGTACTCTGGCCCTCTTTTAATGAAAATATTGATTTTGAAGTGGGTAATACTCGGAAACTATGCTTTGAAATGACAACTGGATTAATCAGTGTTCTTTAAAGACCAATTTCCTGACTCATACAGATTGCCAGCCAACCTGATGCCACCTTGGCTTGCTATAAAACAAGACACTTGAAACTTCACATTGAGATGAAGTCTTAATGAAATGAAAGTGAGAGGAGTTGCTGCTTTACTACTCTTGGAACCATTCCAAAGCCTCAACTTAAGTGAAGACACTTGAGTTTGGAAGCGACATGATAAAGGTGTCTTCGTTGTAAAACTCTTGTTACAAGACTTTTACTAGACAAGCCTTTAGCGCAATCAGCGGCTCTGGTATCTGATCTGGATAACAAAAACCCTATTCAAAGTGTTCCGCGTCTCTTGGTTGGTGGCCCAAAATGCATGTTTAATACATGTGACAACAACAACAACAAACTTAGTGTAATCCTACAAGTGGGGTCTGGGGATGTTTAATACATGACAACCTTTAAAAAAATGGGTAATTTCTCGTGCACTAGGTGCCACTTATGTGGGAAGAAGCAAGAAATATAAACCATTTTTTCATTCATTGCAAAGTGACAACAAAGCTATAACACATATACCCGAAAATAATTGGCCTAAAAGTGGTAATACCGAGAACTACCACACAGTTGCTACTCTACTAGAACAGAGGCAGAAAGAGGAGAAACAATTTGTTTTCTTTTTGGTGCTAGAAGGAGTTCAATATTTGGCCCCTCAGGATCCTTGCAAGATTAGAAAGGGGTTCCTTTTTTTTTCTTTTTTGATTTTTTGCTCACCTGTAAATATTGTAGCATTTCCTTAGTGCTGCTGTTATAATATAATTATCTTTCTAAAATAATTTATAGAATGAGAATCATGGATGGTTCACTATTTCTAAGTTAAATGACATAAATTTAAGTGTTATAGTTGCTCAGCTAGTGGAAGTACCGATCACAACACTGGTGACTTTTATTGTAGTGTGTTTTAACTTATAAACGATTTTTGAAACGGAAGAATGTTAACATACCCCATTACCTTTCAAAGAAAAAATAAATGGAAGAACGTTATGGGTGTTCAATGTGCTAGAGATACCCGACAAAGTGAACGAGTAGTGTTTTAAAAGGGTTGTGAGACTAGTGATGTTATGTGGTGGTGACTATTGGTCTTCGAGGCGTAATACACTAGATGAATGTCGTAAAAATGCAGATGTAAAAAAGGGTGTATGATCATAAATATTGGACGAGGTTAGGACTGATCGGATTCAACAGATGGTGCAGGTGGCGTGCAGGTGGCAGAAAATTGGGTAAAGAGCGAAGACAATTGGATAAAGAGAGATCGTTTGAAATGGTTTGGCCATATCGTACGTGGGCTTGTATCCATAGATGCACCAATATGATGATGAAAAAGTGATTTAAAGGACGAGGTAACATGAAAGGAAGGTATCTAAAAGACATGCATCACTCATGACCAATGCATACTTAGCAAAGGATATAAGAAAACAGGATCTAAAGATTCATGTATGTACCAACCAGTTTGGATTAAGGTTAGTCGTTACGTTTACACTAGTTTGGATCAAGGGTAGGTAACAAAGCTAGCTGTTGTTACCTGGTATTTGTTAGGAGTCCAACAACAACAACAACCCAATAAAATCTCATACGTGGGATCTGGGGGTAGTATGTTCGCACACCTTACCCCTACCTCGAGGGATTAGAGAGACTATTTCTATAGACCCTCGGCTCAAGAAAACGAAAAGAGACAATAGATCGGTACCAACAACATAAACCAGAAAGATAATAATAGCATTGTAAGAGCCAGAAAATAGATGAAAAATCAATAACAATAACCAGTAAAAATGGCCCGGTACTATGAAAAACGGAAAAATAGTGTGAACACAACATTAACCACTAGCAGTCTAGACAAAACATTATCAGACTAACCTCACACCCGGTACGAAGTAGGGAAATGCTCAACTACCTCCTAACCTACAACCCTAATGTCCGACCTTCACACCTTTCTATCAAGGGCCATGTCTTCGACAATCTGGAGTCGCGCAATGTCATGTCAGATCACCTCTTCCCAATACTTCTTAAGCCGCCCTCTCATACTCGCCAATGCCAACCGCTCAAATCTCCTTATCGGGGCATCTAGACTTCTCCTTCGCACGTGCCCGAACCATCTAAGCCTCGCTTTCCGCATCTTATCATCTATGGGAGCCACGCCACCTTCTCGAATATTTTCATTCGTAATCTTGGCTATCCTACTAATCCCGCACTTTCACCTCAACATCCTCATTTAGGTGGCACTTTTTTGTCACACATGACTCCAGATGTTAACCTCCATTTCATCCACCCTCACCCCTGTACAATGTGTGACATCCTCGTCAGTATCCCCATCCCCCCTGGATACCTGATCCAAGGTTCTTGAAACTTACTCTCTTGGGGATGACCTGTGAGTCAAGCCCCACGTCCATGCCCAGTTTCTCGTAACGTCTTTGAACTTGCACTCCAGGTATTATATCTTAGTCCTACTCAACTTGAAACCCTTGGACTCAAGGGACTGTCTCCAAATCTCCAGCCTCGCGTTAACGCTATGCCATCAACAAATAATATACACCATGGCACCTCCCCTTGAATATGGTGTGTCAGTGCGTCCATAGCCGGGGCAAATAAGAATGGGCTGAGCACAGATCCTAAACCCCATAACAACCAGAAAATACTTCAAGTCGCCTCCCGCTGCCCTTCCCTGAGTCTTAGCTCCATCATACATGTCCTTGGTCACTCTAATGTAAGCTATCGACACACCTTTTACTTCCAGGCATCTTCAAAAAACCTCCCTAGGGACCTTGTCATACGCTTTCTCTAGGTCAATAAACACCATGTGCAATTCCTTCTTCATATCCCTGTACTGTTCTACCAACCTCCTAATAAGGTGGATAGCTTCCGTACTCAAACGATCGGCCATGAACCCAATCTGGTTGTTAGAAGTCTGTTTCCTTTTATTATGTACTACTTGTATGTAAATATAGGGGTAAGTAAGATTTTAGAGAACCCCAAATTTGTTGTACAATCCAAATTATTTAATATGGAATGAAATGGGCCTAAATAGAGGGGAAAGGGTACCGAGGATACATATATTCAATCCCAATTAGTATGGGATTGAAGTGTTGTTGATTGTGTTTCAAAAACAGCTTCCATATATCTTGATGCATTTCCCTTCTGACTTAGATGTATATTTTACTGGTTTTGCCTTATTATTTACAGCGGGATCTAGATATTTTCTTGACCAAGCCAGCATGAGTTATTGAAAGCCAACAAAATGGAGCTCTATCAGTTCTATTTATTTCTTCAAAAGGATAACCGACTTTTGACATTTTTATTATCTCGTGTAACCCCAGTTTGGCTATCTTTCCGTTCTTGCAGAGACATCTGAACTTTACTTTGAATGTCTTTAAATCATATTATAAGCTGTTTGGCTGCATATGGCATGTTTTCTATTCACATAGTAATTCCAATTCTGATCGATGCCTCTTTTTCTGCAGAGAATATGTGCAAAGGATGCTCTAGATGCTGAATATTTCTGGACCGACCCCTTACCTTGTGATCCTAGAAGGTGCTTTTGCATCCACATTTCTCAGTGCTGTTAGTGCATATTGTATTCCCTATAATGGATGTGGAAGCATCTTGACCAACGTTCTTACATCTAACCACCTGTGGTCCAACTAATCTGAGATTTTTATGGGTTAACGTTAGTTAAAGCATATCCTGAGATATATGCATACATATATATCTTTTCATCTAACAACTTGTTTCCACTCTGTTAAACAGCCTACCTAAATACGAATCATCACACGAGTTCCAGACTAAGAAAAAACGGCAACAGCAGCGACAGAATGAAGAATTGGCCAAAAGACAGAAGCTCCAGCATCCACAGCAACATTCACGCCTCCCTCCTATCCAACAGTCTGGGCAAAGTCATTCCCAGCACTGGGGTGGACCTAATCATCAAACCCAGCCTGCAATATCTGCTGGAGCTGGTCATCATCAATATGGAAAGCCTCGTCCTGGAGGCCAAACTCGGTATCCTCCAGGTGGAAACCCTGGTGGGGGTTATTATCAAGATCGTGGGGCACAAGGCGGAGGTTATAGTAGTGGGACATATCCACCTCAGGGACGAGCCCCACCTTATCCTGGTAGTGGGGTGGCTTCTAGTGGTCCTCGGGGACCAAGTGGTGGCTATGGTGTTCCTCCTAATTACTCCCAAAGTGGTCAATATGGAGGTTCTGGCACAGGGAGAGGTTCTAACCAAATGAGTGGAAACCGTAGCCAGCAGTATGGTTGGCAGCAATAGAGTCGACCTGTTATGCAAATCACTGGCTAGACAGCATCAAAGGAAACCATTAGCAATTGTAAGAACTTGTGGTTGGATGCAACAAATTTAGCAATTGGTTTATCTACAACAGTACATGTAAAGTTGTGCTATTTTGTGAAGGGAATCTGTGGTTCATTTTTGGCCTAGGTATTCAAATTTTTGACACCCTGATTCTTTTATATAGCAATTTCTTTATACACTATTCAGAGCCTTGGATATGCATCTATGCTGATGGCCCTTGCAATTACTGTTGGTGGTTGACACTATACTCCGTTGCAACTAACTGCTGCCTAAATGGATAAAACAAATTTCCAAATCCCCACCTTACCATGTTTTGGGGAATTGCCTCATAATTCACTCCGTGCATTAAGATTAGAATAACTTCTCTATTCACTAAAATTTGATTAGTAAATAGATGGAAGAAATATTGGTTGATCTTTTACTCTTCCGCATTTTGTTTTAGGGGCTGAGGTCATATGAATCAAAACTAGCATCATAGAGTTTGTCTCGCAAGTAAAAGTAGTCTCATCTTCAGATATGAAAAGGTAAATCTGTAAATTTTTGGCTTAAAAAGGAGATGCATGGGAAAGAAAAGGCAGAATAAGGTTTTGAAATTAGAAAAAGAATTATAGTAGTTGAGCACACACCCTAAACTGAAGAGTAAGGTCTTTGAAACTTAAATTATCACATACACTACATATCCTTTTTCCCTTTTATTGTTGGAAATATAGATGGTAAGCTTCCACCATCCACTGTACAAGGCAACAACCTAGATATGTATGCTTCACATTTCATGTCAACTCACTAGAAGATCTTTGAACAAACTACAGAGAAGTAGCAAATAATAAAATTGATGATTAGAGGGAGACATTGAGTTCAAAATTGGAAATAAGCTAAACTTATTTTTCTACTATCAGCTAGTGCTTCCATTGGAGACTCTCTCGTAAAATAAGATGTACCCATGATCTGTATTGCTCGAATACTCCTGAGCCGAACCAAAGAAAGTTTGAACAGCCGACTCATCAATCATCTCGACATTCTCATCATCAAAGAATAACCAGTGGTTGTGACTCTTCACAAGGCTCACGTAGTGTCCATGGTTTGGTCCACTCCCAACATGGACTACCACGGCGAACAAGGAATACTCCGCATCTGCATCCTCAACTGTATTGCTTAGCTTCAACTCAAGTGGAAAGACAACACGGTAAGAGAGCTTCTTATACCGACCAAGCTGTTCAATGTACTTAAATCGCTTCAAGTGGATAACCAAGATGTGAGGGGGCTTTTTAATCTTCATCCTCTTCTGAGCTTCCTGCAAGCTAAGTTCTCATAATGATAAAATACGAAGAGATGTCAGATGAGTCACGCTAGTTTGCTGCAGCTATGTCACCTAGGTATATGCATCGAAGGGGGTGTCCAACAGGAAAACCCAAAGAAAAAAAGAAAACATAAATTGAAAAAATAAAAATAAAAACACATTATACCTGCAACACTTGTCACAGAAGAATTTATCCTCTGCATTCAAGGTTTCTGTGGAACTAAAATTCTTCAGGCAGCTAGTTATTGAACTGTTCTGTTCAATGTCGAGGCTCAAATCAAGAAATGTCTCATCTCTTGCAGTTACAGTCTCACAACACAAACACTTCGTTTCATTTGTGAGTATACCCTGGAAGTAAATAAAGTCAATTAAAGAGTCTAGTGAGTACTAGTTTAACAGAGAGACAAAAACTCCAGATAAAATACTTTCTTTTTTTATTTTACATGGTTAATAACACTCGTACTTTCATTTCCATACGGTCAAAGAAATGGTGTCAAAATCTTAGTTCTACTTCTGAACTCTTCCTCTTTTTCCTTCCTTTCTTTTATTTTTGATAAGAGAGGTCAGACACCTCTGTATATTGCGGTATAAGGATGCAATATCAGGCACTTACTGACCTACTAGGTTTGTGGAGAATATACAAGAAGAGCAGACTGATTAGTGAAAAATCAATCAGCTATTCCTTGATCGGAAAATAGTTGGCTCGACTATAAGCCTTTATTCAGGCTTTCTTCATTCCCGTACTAATAATTTGTCATTTAAAATAAGTTAGAAAATCAGGAGTTCTCTAAGAGCCAGTTTGGACATAAGACGTTCTTCCCTTTTTTTCGAAATTTTTTCACTTTTTTTCGAAATCACCGTCTGTTCATAAAATTTCCAATTTTCACTTGAAGATGATTTTGGATTTTTTCGAAATTTTGAAGAACTCCAAAAAGCTGTTTTTCAAAATTCACTCAGATTACTCGCAAAACTTCAAAAATAACCCAAAATTATATTCATGTCCAAACACAACTCTAATTTTTAAATATCATTTTCACTTGAATTTACTTTCACTTTTTTTTTTTTGGGAATTTTATGATTCTTATGTCCTAACGCCCGCTAAATCTCACACTTCTCCTACATTGACATATAACTCTCTAAAACTAGAAAACAACTCTTGACAGAGCTAATACAAGTGTTATTAAATAATAAACAATAACAACTACAATCCCAAACAAATTGGGTCAAATGTATGAATCCCCACTGACTATGTTTCTCCGTTTAAACTCATCTCAAACCAATTTATATAAAATAAAATAAAAAAATAAACAGTATTAGAAATTCTCTATATTTCTAATAGTATATAAATGTTTGATAGGGTTAAATAACTCCTGGAAAATGTTGGACCTAAAGTAAACGTACTAACGTACCTAAAACACATGCCCAAGTCCCAACTAACTGGTATCACCTATATAGATCTTTCTTTTCAATTGAGACCTAACTTTCACTAAGTTTGCATGGATTCCAAGAAATTGTAGGTCTTTGCGGACAACTTCGTTACATGTGATTTTAGGTCTACGTCGTTCCTTCTAAACACCTTCCCTCACCATGATTTCACACCTTCAAACCAATGTATCTAGAGGCCAACACACGACATAGGCAAACCATTTCAAGCGACATTCTCTTATTTTATTCTTGATTTGTGCTACTTACACCTTCTGGGAATGTGGTCATTTTTAATTTTATCTAATCTTTATATGACAAATCCTTCTTAGCATCCACATCTTTATGACAATCATATGTGAATGTGTTGGACTTTAGCAATCCAACATTCACAATATTACTGATCTAATAAATGTTCTATAGAACTTACCTTTCACTTTGGTATGGATCCTAGTATCACATAGCAAACTAGTAACATTTCTCCATTTCAACCATTCGATTTTGATTCTACATGTAACAACTTCATCTATCATTCCATTCCCATGTAACAAGCATTTAGGCACCGCAAGCCCGTCTAATCTCACCTTAGCTTCCCTCTTCTTATGCTGACTAAACTTGTCGTACATATATTCCGTTTTACTGTTACTTATCCTAAAACGTTACTCTTTAAAGTACTTCTCCATAGTTCAAGCTTCTGGTTAACACCCTCACTAGTTTCGTCAATTAGCACAATATCTTCGGTAAATAGCATACATCATGTGACCTTATCGTGTATCATGTTGGACCTTAACTAGGTCCGCATAAATTTGGAGATTATAAATCTTTTGTGACGACTTTTTTCATATGATTTTAGATTTACCTCTTTTTTCATATCCTCAATCTCTAAAGTGCAACATCAACGGGCTGGTGCATATATAACTCTACATAGACATGGCTAAACCGCAAGGTGATCTTATGCCATATCATTCTCTACCTGTGCTACTTGCTCCCTCTGTCAGATGTGATAATTTTAGACCCTGGTCAGTCTTATATAACTGTCTATCCATAATAACATCCACATTTTTAGGATGTTAGCTTTGTGGATACATTGGATCTTAGATATCGAATATTTACGCATGTCTAACGCTGCTGGTCTGGCGATCGTTTCATAGAACTTGCCTCTCACTATTGTTAGGTGTCTTCCTATCACATAGCATTGCCATAACACTCCTCCATTTCAATCATCATATACATTGTTAGCCTGTCAGGTATATTCATATCGCATAACATTCCAGTAGCACTCCTCTCACTCAGCGATCCTTTCTGAATTCTTTGTGTTCGTTATAGTATTTATCATGTCATTTTCAGCCTAAATATCTAAATTGTCTCAATTTAAGAACCACAAGCTTGTGAAATCTCACTTCGCTTTCATTCTTCTTATGGAGGCAAACTTACCATGCATATATTCTTACTTGATAAGAAACCCTTCTATTTAGAGTTCTCATTTAGCTTTGATTGATTTTTTCACTAATTTTGATGTCTATCATAACATCATTTACTAGCATGCACCATTTCAAGTATGGGCTCAAAGCAGATCCGCAATGTAAACTAACAGTTCTTTTTTATCACTCAAAATATTCTTTATTTCCTTTTTTATAGTCAGCGACTAAAAAAGGTACACGGAAAGACCAATGTAAGATCCAATCATAAAGTACTATGCACCAGACAACCCAATTTAAACAGGCCTGCTGCAGATGAAACTGTAAAAAGAAGGCATACAATTGCTGACATTTCAAGTGACGCTATTGCCAGAAATGACAGTCTATAAGATGATAACCACTAAGACAAGCAAGCATACCTGGAAATTTTTGTGCACCCATGTGACCAGGGGCTCCTTTTTAGCCCCATTAACATGAATGCTGGTTGGTCCATTTGCAATCTTTTCTGTTGGGGAAGAAGTTTCTTGATCACTTTTAGGAGCACTGGCTTCTTTCTCCAGTATGTCAACCAGTTCGTTCAGCAAATAATTCAAAAATTCATGCGCGTCCTAACAAAGAAAGATATCTATAGACATGAGTGGTGGGGAAGTGCATCAGAGCATATATGCACCAACACATAAAGGAGAAATAAAGAGTAACTGATGAATACTTAAAAGTCAAAAACATATAGCAGTTAATTCTGTTTGATCAGTATCATTTAGCTAACAATTATTTGGAATGTGAGTCCAATAAGGGACAAACTTCATAGAAAGAAGTCTTAAACAAAGCAGGATCTGATGACCACCTGCATGCCCCCCCCCCCCCCCAAGGAAGAACAATCTAGAGCAATTTACAACAATAACAACAACCCAGTAGAATCACACTAGTGCGGTCGGGGAGGGTAGAGTGTACGCAGCCCTTACCCCTAGCCCAGAGGGATAGAAAGGCTGTTTCCGGAAGACCCTCGGCTCAGAGACAATCTAAAGCGATTTGCAACAACAACAACCCAATATCATTCCACAAGTCGGTCTGGGGAGGATAGTGTGTACGCGGACCTTAACCCTACCCTAGGGTAGAGAGACTGTTTCCAATAGACCCTCGGCATCCTTCCCTCCCAGAACTCCCCACCCAGAACTCCCCACCTTGCTCTTGGGGTGACGCGCACTCACAATCTCTTGGTTGGAAGTGGAGGTTGCTTACCATCAAAGCAACCCACCTTGTCAAAAGCGATTTGAATATCCAAAAATATACTTAGCTTGTAATCACTAAATTAACATGATAACTAATGTTTGCAAACTAGCACACCAATATTTAAAGCTTCACGTGGACAAACAAAAAGGCAGAGAGAACTCTTCACAGACAACAAATTTAAGCCCCTGAGGCAGAGGGACAGGCTTTGAGTGTTCCCCTCAAGTTAAATACAGTAGCTTCTCACTTTCATAATATTAGAGGTTGTACACTAGATATTAAAGCAATGATGTTCTCCTCTGCAACACAATCAACTCTAAGCAGGCGATTTTCATTCGATCTGGAGCAGATCTGATCATTTGACTGGCCTAGGAAAAGGATTTCCAGTTCAACACATTTGAATTTAACAATCACACACTGGCTCAAGAAAAATACAACAAATGCAGCATGAAAATAGAAAAGGTAAAAAGGCCAGATTTGTCCCTCTACTTTAGTAAAATATCCATGTTTATCCCTAGTTCTACTATCGGCCCAAATACGTCCCTACCGTTAAGAAAGTAGATAAAAATCTCCCCTAACCTTAACAGTTGTCCACTGTGGCAAGGGACTCCCTCAATAAAAAATGTGACGTAAATAAATAATCACCATAATTTACTCTAAATCTCTATTCTTTTAATTTTACTTCTTTTTCTCTTTTTCTTTTTCCTACCATCTGATCCCTTTCCCTCCACCAATTATATGCCCCAATAAATTCCTTCGTCTGTACCAAATTTTTCCACACAAGAACTCTTTACTGCACATTTTCACTACTTCTCCAAAAATATTTCATGTACCAACACCTGGGTATTACCAACACTACCTTTCAATTTTCAGGTGTTCCTCTTCTAATTTAAAGACCAAGCGAGAATAATTTTTATCAACAAAAATTGTGCGCACGTTGTGCTTGAGAGAATTCTAGAGAAGGGATTTGTGTGTAGTCCAAAAATAAAGAAATTACAAGGGGTTTTGCAATGGCGGAGGATGGTCGGCGACATGCGGAAGAAACCGTAAACGAGATTACAGTAGCATAGTAAAGAAGTGCCCCATACAGTCTCCTCCAACAGAGAGTTAACAGGGACGAGATTTATGCTGGTATTTGCCATGGTTAGTCGACCAGTTGATCTCATCGGCGCCGGCTACTGCTAAAGGAGAGAGAGACCCCTTTATCTGGCGAAATTTTATTACTCACTTTAATGGTGGCTTGGTTAATAAACTGTGTAATATTGTTCAGATAACCAATATCCATGGAAGGTGAATCGTGGTCAAGGAGTTTTGGGATCTGAAGGATTCCGGTGGTGTTCAGACGGATCTGGTTTTAGTGGTGGTGGGTAATTTCCGGTAGGTTGCAGGCGGATATAGTAGGAGGGAGAGAGATAGATCGTTTTCTGGAGGTGATCTGGCCAGTTGCTCTCGCAGCACCGATAACAACTGCTAAAGGAAAGAGGAACCATTTTTCCGGCGAAATTTTATTACCTACCGTAATGGTGGAGGGCAAGAGAGAGATTCTGATGGTAGGGAAAGTGAGAGAAAAAAGAACAAAAATTTAGAATGAAAACGAAATATTAAGAAAGAAAGGTAGGGGGTGGGTTATTTAATTACGTGGCATTTTTTATTGAGGGGGTCCCTTGCCACAGTGGACAACCGTTATGGTTGGGGATCTTTTATCTACTTTCTTTAACGGTCGGGACGTAGTTGGTCCGATAGTAGAATTAGGGATAAACGCGGACAATTTACTAAAGTATAGGGATAAGTTTGACCTTTTTCCCAATAGAAAATGAGGCAAATATGAGATGGAACTCATTAGTTTTAGGATTTCTAGCAATATCACATTATAGCAATTTAGTAACACCAAAAGGGAGTAAAGCACACAATTCATGAAATGCAAATAAAAGGAGGTAAAAGGGGTTTTCTGTTAACCTGTACAGATAAACCTGGAGACTATCTGCCCCATACTTTATTGGAAGAAGGCATATTAGTATCTAACTAGCATTTTAAAAGAAGTGACTATAGGACACCTGATGCATATAACTGCGGAAAATCTCATTCTGCTTCTTCAATCTCTGTACAAAGCGTTTGGGAGCAATGACACCAGTTTTCTTCTTTTGCGAGCTTATCTACAAAAATAACAAGAATAAGCCCAGAGGTGGAATGATGAAGTACAATATTGATCATGGGCTCACGTAATGCAAAAAGATACAAATTCTGGCATATGTGCTTCTGAATATCTGTAAATAAATGAGGCAAAGATATTACTGATTCAAAGTAATGATGTGCAACCACCTAACAAGAACAAACAGAAGGTAGGAAACAAACCATCTACAAGTTTAGCTAATTCAAGCCTTTTCAAAGTCATAAAAGATGGTCTCACATTTTATGTGTGTGACGGACAGTGAAAGTCAATGAATTACTTGATTTTTTTATTTTCTAATAATAATTTTATTTTGCATTACCAAAGGTGATCAAAAGTTCAGTTTCAAGTTCCCAAAAAGTGTAGCAGACTGCAGAGAAACTTTTATGTGACCAAATTGTCAATTGTCAACATTTCGTTGGATTAGACTAAACGTCTTCACCTATTTGGAGCCTAAGCTTTAGCAGAAAAAAATCATATATGCATTCACTCTTTTCTATGGAAGCAAAAAATAGTTAAGAGAATAAACCAAAGAATAATTGAACAGTAATAAACCAAAGAATAATTGAACAGTCTACTTAACATCAAGAACGCAATATAGATCTCAAGACAACTCTCAGCCAATAGTACTACCGGCAAGGAACTACGAAATAAACTGATGATGGAAAGCAAAATGCCTGCTGTACAGGCCATCAACAAGCACAAGAATTACTTTATGCACATCCATCTAGGAACCGATCTTCAATTTAATTTTCATCCTTACAGGAACAAGCAACAACAACAAAATTCCATGTCTTCCCTACAAATAAAATAAAACTGCCTTAAGCCAATTGATGATTTTTTTCAGGCAAACTGGAAACCCCCCTGACAAAACCTCAAAAGGTCAGAAGTTGTTTTTAAAGATGAGCTCACAGGTGAAACAACCAAACAGAAAGTCATACACTATAAAATTATAATTTGCATAAAATCTGAATTCTTCAAATAACCTGTGAACGGGAAACAAAACTGCCAAAAGATCGCATCCACATTCATACCCTGAAAACAACTACCCTAGTCCCATCCAAGAGTTGGCTACTGGACCCTCACTACTTTGAAGAATTCCTTTTTCCTTTTGTGAATGTGAGAAGTATAAAAACAACGAAAGAAACCTAAGAACATCTCAACAAGATTCTGCTTGTCTGATTAACATAATGAGACACACAGAAAAGAGAAACATTTTAGGTTTGTTAAACCTGAAAATGCGGATTGTGCATTTAAAATTAAATCCTATTTCTTTTTTAGAGAAATGAAATTTCCTAATTATCCTTTATAAAAAACAAAAAAGAAAAAAATTCTCCTTGCCAGTTAATGTCTTGTATATGTACGTTCCAGAGGTTAGAAAATGATCACAAAATTCTCTAAATAGAGAGAATGGATGTTCTTCCTTCCGGGACATTCGATAAAAAGAAGAATGGAAATTCAGCCAAGGATCTCTCCCAACAATTCAAAGATTGCCGTTTCTTGCAGATATGGGAAGCATAATTATGGGGTTCTGATTAGCAGCTTAATACAAAATTCTGTTTACTTGTGCAACATAATTAAATGATCAAGGGATAACAATTAGGAAATTGTCAACAATCATCAAGTAATACCTGCATAAACAGGTCCGCAAGGCATGTCAAGAGATTTTCATCTGCGTCAGCGAGATTTTTGTTATTTGAGAAATACTCCAGCAGTTGTTCTCGAAATGGAACACAGAAATATAGAGCCTGTTGAAAAAAGAAAAAAAGAACAAGATAGTGCTATCAACTTCAGGATCATACATAAAATAACACGTATAAGACAATGATATCCACTTCCGGGTCATATATAATATAAAACATATATGCATACAAGGTCTTTTTTGGATAATTCAATCCACCCTAACAGACAATAACAATCCATTGCAACGGGCAAGCAAACAGTACATCATAAGGCTAAGAAGAAATAGCTTCCACGTTTCAAACCGAAAAAAAAGATGCAATGTATTTAAAGCGGCTATTCACCATTTTCAACATTCCAAAAACTCAAACCAAAGTCCATCTTTTAAATATTTTTTGGATTTTGCTTCAACCTGTATGTAGATAGAGTGATGGCAGTTGAACTTCTCATATCCAAATTATTGAATTGTGTAATCACCTCATCAGAAAACTTAAAAAGAGTCACACTTTTACTTATTTATGTCTTCAAAATTTTAAATGAAAGAGATCATAAAATTCAAAAAGATATGTTTAAAGTCTCACTGCCCTCCCTTCATCAAACAAATTCACTTGCTTGACACATCGAAAATAATTTAGTCCGCAAGGAGACACGTTTTAAGAGATAAATCACTAAATAAAAATGTGCCCTCTAAATATAAGCTTTTATAAGAGCTGATGACATCCAATATAATGATAGAGCTAAGACTTGATTCACATTATCTTGTTCGACATTTGACAAATGCAGGTCAAACAGGAGGTAGACATGTCAATTAGACAAAGACTGATAATGTGAAAAGATAAAGTGACACAAGACTGAATGAGAAGAAAGCAGTTGGAATACATTCGAGAGAGGGTCATATCTTATGGAATTCCATTGCTTAGTCCAACCATAAGACCTATCTTCACCATGTTCAAGTTCAAACACATCTTAAACTTCATGTACATGATTTCCATCCACTTAAATCTCTTACTTTAATATGTCTCTCAATACCACCCGCCACTCAGAGGATCTTTCTCATTTGATTTTTCTTATTGTTCTTTTTGTTAAATAAATTATTACGAAATATTTGCACCAACATGGTGGTAATACCAAAGGTACTGCAACCCTACCATTTATGAATACAACAAATGTTCCCAACAGTAACAGAATTAAAAAGATTTCTCAAGGTTTCTAACTCCTCTTTAGTCCATACAACACAAATGTGGTCACCTCCTTAACTTTGTCTCAAAGACTTCTCATATTTTTAATCACTTGTTCTGCTCCACTCAATCAATCGATTGATCTCACTCCTCGTTCCCTTCTACTCAATCAATCAATCCTCTCTTTCTCGCCCACTTTTATTGTTCTCCTTGTTTCTCCCTTCATAGTTCATTAAGGCTACCAATCTCTTCGATTCCAAATTACAACGCCCCTCCAATTTTATTTTTTGAACAATCAGTGTGATCTCATCCCTAACTCCTCTTCATTTACATTCATTCTCGATCTTAGTGAACACTAAATTTCCTCTTTCTCATGGCCTGTTAAAGAACAAAACTCACAAAAATTGCAAATTCCTCGATGACATAACAAAGTTGTCTTCATCTATTTGTTCATAATATATCCTATCAACTCACTATTATCTTCCTTCTTTGTAATGTCTAGCTGTGAAATATCAGGTCCAATCGAGGAAGGTGAAACGTGCACTGAGTTGGTCACACAAATATCCCTCGAAGTTGACGGTATTGTACTGGTCATTTCCACTTGATTTCCATTAGTTGTGCTCGTTGACATCGCATTTGTGCTAAGGTTTACTTAGATGGTTCTACTCCTTTGATGTTAACAAGTGTGCTATTGTCCCAACATTGTTTATCAGCTTCAACTTTATCTCCCCTACGGTGTATCCTAACACAAACCAAAAGCAGCCTTTGGATAATCTTGGGGATCCACCACATGCTTAGCACCCATACTTACCAATCATACATGACAAGGGGATTATGATCCTTCGAAGCCTAGGCGATATACCTATCCTAATTTTTTTTCTCTTTTGACCTCTTCCCCTTGGTTTCTATTTTTCTCTCCTTCGTCGCAATTGACAACTTTCACCTTTTTCTTCGTCTTCTTCATAGTGTTTCATCTCCTATCTTGAGATTTCACTTTGTAGGTTGAGGTTTTTTGCGTACAAAAGTTTTTTGATTTGCCTGACTTATTTCCCTAGTTTCGCAAAAAAGTTATAGAGCTAACTAGAATTGTTCAATGCAATGCATTCATCCTTATCATTTTTCTCATGTCATGATGCGTATCTTCTTATTCAAGGGTATCGCCTCACAGTCAATGAAGTTGAATAGATCATGGGAGACAAAGGTTTCAATCCCAACATAGGCGAAAAATGCAATTTCTTCCAATCCGTTTAAGCCTTGATCGACAGAAATACCTGATATTTATGCTGGTGAGAGAGAGCACGTACCTAAAGGATTAAGTTAGGTGTGCACAAGTAGGCCAAGACACCAACATTATAAAAACAGAGTGGTGTGTCATCTTTTCACTTCTCTTTCTAATACACTACCAATATTGCTTGCCCCGCTGGACTCGATATCCCAATTTCAACTTTAGCCAAACCAAACTCCTCCTCTGCTTTCGTGAGATGATAAGAACTTGTTTTCTTCTGCTTCTATTCTAACTAGACATTTCTGTAGAACTTCCCCTTTCCATTTCAAAAGATGCGTGCTTGATAAAACTCTTCAACTACATGAACTTGGATCGAGAATTTTGTAACTTCCTTTAGGAGATGCATTCATATCCATTCATGATATGCTCTTTTCCCAACATTTGCTTTAAAAAAACCTATAACACTGGGAAAAAAAACCCGAGTCCAATCTCAGTTCGTCCTAATGTATGGCATAATTGGTTTAATTTTATGAAGATTGTAATAGGCATGAACCGGGAAAGACAGCTTTTCAAGATGCAAATTTACTTCCTCCCAACAGGTTTTACTTGGTGAAATTTCATGCCATAACCTTTCTCTTCCATGACCTCTTTTTTTTTTTCCGTCTTATCCTCCCTTTATTGACATGGTTTTGAACTGGAGAGAATTTGACTAGTCAAAACTTTCTAGTGCTGCACATTTGAATTAGATATAACATCTGCTACATCTCATTTATGTTTTTTTGCGAGAAAGCAAATCGCTGAATTGCATTCTAATGAATTTGCATATACATGTACCATGATAAGTAGCATATTTATCAAGTTGGATGACAATAACCTCTTACCAAGAAGTTCTACATGAAGAGTGGAACTACCTCCTTGAAGAGACATAGGGAGAACATCCTTTCAAGGAATACTTAAAGCTAATCAAGTAAATTCTAAAAGAAAAAGAACATCTTGAGGAGCTGTCATTTAAATAAAGTGTCAACTAAGGAACTTTCCCCTCCCATAAACTATTCTTGTAGCCAATACAATTTAAATTGTCCTTTAGAAACAGACTTTCCCAGACATCTATAGTCTGAACCAGCAACAAGTAGCAACTGCGGGAGATGTATGGTCAAACCAAGAATGGAACCTTAGCTATAGAAGACTATTCAATGACCGGGAGATTGTCAGGCTAACAGAATTCTACAACACCTTGGATCAAATCAAAGGGACATCCACTCCTGAAGATTGTATGTTCTGGCAAAGGGATAAGCAAGGTAAATTCTCAGTCAAGCTTGCCTATAAGGAATACAACACCTCTAATAATCATATTGGAAGTTGGCCTTGAAAACTAATTTGGAAGGTCAAAATTCCATACAAAGTTGCTTGCTTCACGTGGTTGCTAGCCAGAAAAGCAGTCTTAACTTAGGATAATCTTACCAAGAGGGGCTTCCACCTATGCTCCAGATGCTACTTATGCGGAGAAGAGGCAGAGACAATCAACCATATTTTTTTACACTACAAGATAACAAAACAAATTTGGAGGATTTTCATTAACTTGAAAGGAATCATGTAGGGAAATGCCAAGAAGTATTATTGAACTTCTAGAGTGCTAGAACAGACTCGGTAGCTCCCCCAATCAGAAAGAGAGATGGAAGATTGTCCTAGCTTGCATTTGGTGGACTGTTTGGAAAGAGAGAAACAAAAGATGTTTTGAAGATAGACATAGTACAATCCAGAGGATGAAAATGCATTATTTAGCTCTTTTTTCTTTTTGGCGTAAGCAAGAGTACATGGAAGATCCAGAATCTTTTGTTGATGTTTTAGGATCCTTGTAAGGACTTGAGAATCTTCCTGTACCACCCTTTGTAATTATGGTTAATTATACCTGTTTTGATACAGTTAATATATATCTAGCAAATGTTACCTTCTCAAAAAAATAAAAAAAATACAATCTAATGTAACTAAGGTTTCACCAGGCTATATATAGCTTATTCTTCACTAGGCATATGACAATGTTAATTTTCTCAATGCTTTTGCTGTTAGAATATCTATCCTAGTAGGAAGATAGAACGAATATAGTATACATTGTAGAAGAGTCAAACAATAGGTATGTTGGAACTTTATCAAGATTTTTGCCGAAAAAGGATCCATATAAACCAATTATCCAACCATTCCCATCGCTTTACGGGCTATATTTGAAGCTTGCAATTAAATTTCTTACATGGTACATACCCAGCTGTTTAGAAGATACATTTCTGCCTAATAAAGTCATTGACAAAAGCTTTTCAAAATTTCTGGGAGGTATAAAACCTTTTCAAAAACTGGAAAGAAAAGTAATGCATTTCTATTGCTCCTAGAGATTGAGAAAACCTATAGGTCGAAGATGAGTTCTTTCCAGAGGTCAGGGAGAGGAGCAGCATAGAATTAACCTCTTTTAATGGGATTCGGAGAATTTATATCATAGAATTGTCTAGACATATCCACAGAGAACTTCTTCTGTTCTTAAAACATCACAGTTTCTTGGTCTTCAGTGACTTGTTAGCATCACCCCCCTAAGCAAAAACCTTAGAACAAAAAGATAGCAATCCAGTACATAACTATCAACTTACAATAGCCACTATATCACCCAGCATACACCATAATACATCTCAACTACGTCTAATTCCCGACTAGTAACTATATGAAACCTTATCTATTTCATTTAATCAATCAAATAGTTATAGTACCACCACAAACAATCCCAGAAATTGACAACATTTTTTTCCATATTTCCAGATAGCACGAACTAGTGAGAATATAAAAATAGTTGTAGCATGAAAATGATGCAAATCAAAATCGAGGTAAACAATAAACAGAAAAGATAAATCAAAATAAATGATAAAAAGGAATACCTGGAGAACGCTGTTACAATAGCAAGTATTGCCAAAATTCTCAAGGCCAAAGTAACGTTCTCCTTCGGGAAATTGGTCACCTAGAGCTTTCTCGAGTTTAGAACCTGCTGCACCCATCTCTCACTTCATTCCTAAATCTCCCTGAATCTGATAATTGATATTAGGGTTTCTGCAAGTTTCCTAAGCAGCGATTTAGTGATGAAAACCTGAATCGGAGAAGGTGAAAATGAGGGCTTTTTTTCCCGATGGAGAAGAAGGATGAAGAAACAAATAAATAAATAGTAATTAATATGTTTGTGTAAATTGGAAAAACAAAATAAATTTTATGGTCCACTATTTGAGGGTTTCACTGTCCAGATCAAATGATGAGTGCCAAGCTGTAAATCTGGTTTACTTCAATTAATCCCATTTTATGGATGAGATGTGATAGCATGCAGTACTAAATATAAAAAACTACCATTATACGTAAGGGTGTTCACGGTTTGACGAAAAACCGGTCCAAACCGAAAACCGAACCAAACCGATAAAATAAACCGATATTTTTTTTATTTGGATTGGTTTTGATTTTAAATTTTAAAAACCGATAATATTTGGTTTGGTTTTGGTTCTATTTAAAAAAACCGAAAAATAAATCGAACCAAACCGATTAATTATATACAAAATTTAATAATTATTTACATACAATATAATATCTTTTTGTTAATAATTTTAATTGTTATTTTTAATTTTGGTTTATCTTGTTATATCTTAAAAGATTGCCTAAGCCCAAAACAATAGAATTCGACCAATTTTCTTTTCATTAATAGACTCTAATTCTCTAACCATCCGCACATACTTTTGCCTAAAAGAAGAGTTAAAAAAAACCACCATAAGAGTAAAGAAAGCACATTCAAATTGCAAGACAACAATGGCTAAAGCTTGAGAAAGCAAACTTTTAGTTTGTTTTTGATTCATTCTTTTCATATAAACATGTAAATAAACTTTTAGTTCTCAAAGAAATGTATAAGAAGCATAAATTTTGCAAATTATTTTCAGATTATTGTCTAGCGTTGTTTTAATATTATATACTTATCATTAGCTTACTAAGAACCGAAAAACCAAACCAAACCGAACCAAACCAACAACAATCAAACAGATGGTTTGTATTTAATTTGGTTTGGTTTTAGTTTTAAAATTTTATAAACCGATTAAATTGGTTTGGTTTTGGTTTTAATCAAAAACCGATCAAACCGAACCACGAACACCCCTAATTATACGTTAAATAATGTCGATATTTAACTACGTTGTTTACATTTCTACAACAACTCGATTAAAAACACAGTCACTCCAATAGTTTTGGATTTTAGACTAAAATGCTGTTTTATCTCTCTAGTTTAGACCGTTGCACATTACCAAGTAGTTTATGATTGTTATTCATTATCTCCCATTTCTATTCGAATTGCTAATAATCTCAACTACCCCTTGGCCGGTCGTTTTCTCATTTTTCTTTTTTTTTTTTTGCGAAAAAGATAATTATATTATAGCTAAACTCGTACAAGATGCCCGGGAGACATTATACTTACAGTAGAAATAGAAAGTATTACTGTCCCTGCAGGAGAACCAACACTACTAAGAGTTACTAAGGATATTACTAGAGTTACTAAGTACCGAAGTAGAAAGTCTTTTTCTCATTTAAGCGTAAGGAAGTACTAATTCCTATTAGACCAATCGACATAATATAATGAATTATAAAACACAGACATTAGTCAAGTAGAAAAACATATCAAACAGCTTCCAGACTTTTACACATTACACATATTACATGTGTGTAATATTTAGTCTGTTTGATCCACTTTGTGCTGCGGTTCGAGTTATTCAACTTTTCGATTTATATATTTAAATAAGTATATCGAACGAAATAAAATTATGGCAACTTAGCGCACATCATAAAATCTCCAACAATATTACCAAAATTATAAAATTCTTCTAAATAAAAAGTATAAAAAGACAACTACTTCTTTCATCTTCTAGCACTTGGAAATATCTTCCAATTAACAAAATACTACCATAATCAGTTGGTCACTCCAACTAATAACTAAGACATACATAATTCTTTCATCCTAGACCTCATCATGTGACTACAAAAATACATCATTTAGTTACAATTGTCTTTGATGAATTTTCATATTTTGAAAACGGTCAATGATGGCATCGATACTTACCTTTTTAAATGATTCATGTTCTATGTAACAAACTAACAATTATTTGAATATTGATCACCAACGATATTTGACACTTTATTTTTTTCCGCATCATGGATGAAAATGCTCTCTCCACATTTGCGGCAGCAACAGACAAAATCAAAGTCAACTTTACGAGTAAATAAACAAGTGCATAAGCCTCACAAGATTTTCTTCAACCAATGCTTTTGCCAAATCTCTAGTTCTTTGCAAATTGGAGAACTTGGGATCATCACCTCGTATATGAATTATGAAGTATCGAGTTGTGTCACGGCTCGAAATCCCAACCCTGGGGTCATGATAGCGCCTAACATCCACTTGCTAGGCAAGTTGACGTGAAATAATTAACTAACCAATTTTAACAGTTTAAAAACACAATAAAGATATTCAATAAGGAATAAAACTATGTTTAACACAGTATTGATATAAATCACGTGATAATATCTACTCCCAAATCTGGAGTCACGTGTACACGAGCAACTAGAAGTTTACAAGCAAAGTGTGAAATAAATATAATTGTTTCGAAAGAAATGAATAGTAAAAGTGAGAAATGGAAAGGGACTTCAAGGTATGGGACGCCAACAGATCTACCTCGAGTCTCCGTATGCAATGATTCGAGTTGATGCACCTTACACACCTGGGACCAAAACCAATATCTAAACAAGAAATGTAGAACTATAGTATGAGTACTACCGACCCAATGTACTTTGTAAGTATTGAGCGTAACCTCGATAAGGTAGTGACAAGGCTATGACAAGACACCTACATAAATAAATATATACAAGAGTATATAAAGCAGCAATATAGAAAGAATTATAACATACTAACTAGGAGGGGACATGTGAAAAGGAAAATATATAATAAATACGACAAGTATGAAAACATGAAATATCCAAGTAAATCACCAAAATTGGAAATCAGTCAAATCAATGATATGAAAATGGCTCAACGTCAACCTTCATACTTTTACTCTCGTCCTCACCATGCAATAATGATAATGTAAAAGAAATGGAACGACATCTTCCTTCATGCTTTTACCCTTTTCCTCAACGTGTAATAATATATGAATTTGAAAAATAAATAATGCAGAGAACAATTTAACTTCAAGTACGGTGCCCTGATATCAAACTTCATCTTCCAAAAATATTAAACAACTTTGAAATAAGCAATACGAAAAGAATAATCAAAGAAGTAATAATCTAACCTAAGCATGAATAACATAATTAACAAAATAATATAATACAAAGAAATAATTTCCAAGGCATGCTTTAACACAAAGACAATGCATAGGTATTTGTCACCTCACATATACGTTATCCTCACACATAAAACATATTCAACCCCGATCCCACTTGGCAAAAACTCGAGATTCGGACAAAATCCAATTACACAATCACCCCCGAGTCGGTTATATGATTAATTTTAAAATCTAGCCTCAATTTGAGATCTAAATCTCAATTTCTCCCTATTTTGACCTAAATCTCTAATTTCTACCATGAAAAAGCATAGATTAAATGTTAAAATCAATGTGTGTTTATGGAAATATAAGGAAACTATGCGACCCGGTTGGTCGTCTTAAGAATTAACGTCCCGATCCCATATTAACTGCTTTTTTGTATTTATTTCTGCTATTTTGATTTGGCAGGATGTTCGATTTTAAGTTTCGGAGAGTTTTGGGACACTTAGTCCCTAAATGAGAGCTTACATGCTTGAAAGTTGACCGTAGTCGGAACAATGTAAAGAATAAGTGACGGCCATCTCAACTCTGCAGGCCGCGTTGGCCGCCTCCTGAAAGGAAATGTCACTACCAACTCCCATGGCCATCTGAATACGGATTTCCTGAATCAATCCTTCAATGAACCTCAGACCCTCTCCCGCTCTGAAGGGAGTATCACAACCGCATGGCGTACCAAATCCACAAATCTAATTTCGTACTGAGTAACGGTCATGGAGCCTTGCTGGAGGTGCTCAAACTGCCTACGAAGTGCTTTCCGCTGAGTTACGGGGAGAAACTTCTCCAAGAATAACTCTGCAAACTGATACCATGTCAAAGCTGGGGACCCTGCTGGTCTAGATAGCCAAAAATCTCTCCACCAAGTCTTGGAAGATCCTGCAAGACTAAAGGTGCAAACATTGACCCCGTTGGTCTCCATTATACCCACAGTCCTGAGAATCTCATGACAACTGAATAGAAAATCCTGGGGATCCTCTGATGAAGCACCGCTGAAAGTGGTGGTAAAAATCTTGGAAAATTGATCAAGTCTCCACAACGCATCCGAAGACATGGCCGTTCCATCTTCGGCCTGAGCTGTAATGCCTGTCTGAGATGCCACTGCGGGCTGAACCACTAGGGCCTAAGCATGGGGAGCTACTTGCTCCGGAGTACGCGTAGCAGAAGTCTGAACCCCTCATTCAGCCTGAGAAGTGGCTAGTGCTACTAGCAGCAAACCTGCTCTGGCGACACTATCCATAAAGCCCGCTATCAGGACTAGAGCATCTTAAAGATCTAGGGTGAACATGACCCCTCCCGAGACTTGAGCTGGGCCCATTGGAGCTATTGAGGCTGGAACCTCCTCACCATTATCAATATGAGGCTCCACCTCTGGAACTGCTACCTGAGGCTGAGCTCTGCCCCTACCACAACCTCCATCACGACCTTGGCCTCTACCCCTCGCGGGAGCTGCCTGGGGCTCGGATTGCTGATCAGCGGATGAGGAAGCGCGCGTTCTCGCCATCTGCGAAAGAATAGAGTAGAAATTCAATCAGCATTTGAGGAACCAAATCACACGGCAAGAAAGAACAAATTAGGGATTTGTTTCCTAACTCAATAGACTCTGGGGAACAAGTACAGACGTCTCCGTACCTACCCCTCAGACTCTACTAAGTTTGTTCGTGAGTTGTGAGATTTATGTAACCTAGTGCTCTGATACCAACTTGTCACGACCCAGATTTTATACCATTGGGATCGTAATGGCGCCTACTCGTGGTAACTAGGCAAGCCAATTTATTTACCATTTCCATTAGTAAAACCGTTCTGTTGTCAATCTATAACATCAGTTATATTAACAACAATAACTGCAGGAGTCTAGTTTTATAAGTCTGAAAATAAATACGAACTGCTCAACAATATCCTCTACCCAAGATTTGGTGTCACATACTCACGAACCACTAAGAATAAACTACATATAAAGGTCTGAAAGAAATATAACAGCTGTCTGTCTCGAAACAATGAGGCAACAGTATATATGAAAAACAAGAAGAGACGCTGGGCCTGCAGACGCCCCGCAAGGCTACCTTAGTCTCGTGATAATAAAGATCCTGCTCCCGAACTACTTTTGCTTCTCAAAACACGGACATGTGCAAAATACACAGAAGTATAGTATCAGCATAACCGACCCTATGTGTTGGTAAGTGCCTAGCCTAACCCCGGTGAAGTAGTGACGAGGCTAGACTTGACACCATATAAACCTGTGCAGTTATAAATATACAGCGGAAATCGAATACCAAGTAAATAACAACACGAGAGGGGGACATGCTATGGGGAAATACAATTAACATTAATCCAGAGTAACCACCCAAATAGCTTAAAGTCCAGAATGAAACAAGAAATCAATATTCAGGCATAACCACAGATATCAACAATTGTTGCGGCGTGCAAGCCGCTCCACAATTACCATTGTTGCAGCGTGCAACCCAACACACATTATTTATCATTTATCATTATTGCGGCGCGCAACCCGATCCTCAGTATCATTTTGTTGCGGCGTGCAACCCGCTCCTCAATATCATTTAACAGTCTGAGTCCCCAAGCAACAGTCACAATTATGGAACACACAATAGACAAATACATAGCAAACATCCTGGCAAGGGAGCACAATTAATAGTTCAATCATCTCAGCAAGGGAGCACAATTAATAGTTCAATCATCCCGGCAAGGGATAATACATTAAATACTTACGTCCCGACAAGGGAATAATCAACAACGTTTCCTTTTTCCTTACTTTACTTAACTTATAATTCACTTTACTATTTTGAGCCAACGCTCCAAAGAATTTAACGATTATTTACTATTCACACGTTATTCACAATATATAGACATCCTCCAATAACATGGAATTCACATCCAGCTCATGATAATCACATTATAAGTACTCACGGTCATGCTAGACACCAATGTATAGATACTCGTCACCATGCCTATACATCGTACTCGATCACATAGCAATTAGCAACAAGACTCAACTCCTATTCCCTCAAGCTAGGGTTAGACCAAACACTTACCTCAAAGCCTTGAAATCCGCTTAACCTTTAACTATTGCTTTACCTCGTGATTCAACCTCTAATTCACTCGAATCTAATCACAATTTGTTCAATTACTTTAATAAACACTATATGAATTGGTTTGAATGCATAAAAATGGTTTTCCCAAAGTTTTACTCAAAAATTCCCAAAATGCACCCGGGCCCACATAGTCAAAACTCGAGGTTCAAACCAAAATCCGGCTACCCATTTCCTCACGAGTTCAAATATATAATTTTTTTGAAATCGGACCTCAAATCGAGGTCCAACTTCCCAATTTATAGAAAATCTAGGTTCTACCCAAAAACCCCAATTTCACCCATGAAAATCCTTGATTTCAAATGGGAAACATGTTTAATGATGTTAAAAGTTGAAAGAATTGAGTAAAAATCAACTTACAAGTGATTTGGGATGAAGTTTGCTATTGAAAAATCGCCTATGGTGTTTGGGTTTTGAAAGAATGGTGAAAAGTTAAAATTTGACTAAGTATAAAATTTGTAGTGCCTCAGATATGGGAATTGCGAACCTTGATAGTTTCGGTGTCTCCCAAATTTACTACTTCGGTTTCGTCCAGGTTGGACTTAGGCTTATTCTAAAAAAATTTTGACGTCCTTAACGATTTCCTCAAGTATCTCATCTTCTTCCTCTGAGTCACTATTCTCATGTTGCATTGCCTTATTACATGTCCAGCTAGTGCTTCTTCTTCTGCAATTCCCCATATTGTGTCGGCCCGATGGAAAGCTTGTTCCAAATGTTGCATTGGCTGCTCAGAAGGGTAATATGGTCTGTGCCATGGAGGCGACCAATTCTTGTACTCTTGCCATGTGTATTGGTACCCGAGCCCAAAAGTGGTACTATGATTTTTCAGTTGTATTTTTTTGGTAATACCTTGGAGGTTCTTTTCCAACCCTCTGCCGGGTTCATATCTGAACCATGGTAGTATGCTTTCTATTTTGTTACTCCACCACCTATTCTTCTCGACAGCATTGACCCACTCAATTTGATGATAGGTTTCTCTGCCTAGCCTCCTTCTATGTCCAATGGCCGAGATTATTTGACTAGTGTAGATGGGTTACTTCTATCCTCGTGAATGATCACCTCTTGATTTTCCATTCGAAATTTACGGCTTGATGTAGTTTGGAAGGCATGGCTCCTACAACATGGATCCATGATCGTCCCAACAGAAGATTGTATGAGGCCGGTATGTCAAGCACTTGGAACTCAATATCAAACCAAGTTTGCCCCATCTGCAAGCAATAGTTGATTTCCCCAATCGTGGCCCTATGGGACCCATCAAAAGCCTTCACATTCATGCTTCCTACCCGTACCTCGTGGAAACCTTTGTCAACCTCTTCACAATATCCAATGGAAAAATATTTAGGCTCGAACCTCCATCAACTAGGATCCTAACAATGAACTTGTCTTCAAATTGCACTATAATATGCAACACGCGATTGTGATCCCAACCTTCGGGCAACAGCTTATCTTTATGAAAGATAATTTTATGGCTCTCCAGCACTTGCCCAACCATGTTGGCCATTTCTCTACCAGTGATGTTATTGGGCACACAAGCCTTGCTCAGCACTTTTATTAAGGCATTTTTGTGTGCTTTTAAATTCTGCAATAGTGACAGGATAGATATTTGAGCGGGGACTTTGTTCAGATGGTCAAAAATAGAATAGTCCTTGGCCTGTACTTTCCTCCACAGGTCATCTGGACAGGTCTCAATAATAGGTTGCATAGTAGTTGCCTCATTACTTGAACCTCCTAGGTGTTCCGTTGTATAGACTCTTCCGATTCTTGTTATTCCTTGTGCGGCATCAGATTCCTTTATCTTAGTCTTCCCTTTTCACCTGGTCTTGGAAAATAATACCAGGGTGTTGCTTTTGAGTTGAACGGGGATGTGGTTGACACCGTCATAACCGTCATAGTAAAAGGTATGACCACTTCTACTTCAAATAGTGTGGTGGTGGCTGCGGGTAGAGCCACTTCCACCTTGAATAGAACTGATGCAGTTACCTCAACATCAATAGGTTTCTGATTCTTAACCACAATAGGAGAAAGTGTGACTGCAACATTAAAGTCATCTCTTTCTCAAATAAGCCTGATTGATCCCTCAGGGTCCCATTTTTCATTTGTCTATATCACATATACACCATCACCTCTGTGATCGAGGAGGGGATTGTTGCGGACATTAGGTGTGGCTTCCTTTGCTTGTATAACCTTGATGTAGATGAGTATTAGGATCTTATCCTTCAATGTTCGACACTCAACGGTGGTGTGCCCTAGCAGTTGCCTATTGGTTTTTAAAGCCTATTAGGATTAGAAGAACATTAAGCAATATAAACAGTTTCAAAGTTGCAATTTTTGAAAACTCCCTACATGCTTGCCTATACACGGAATACTGATGACTATAATTTATATAGTGAAACAAGCTGGGTTTTGAAATAGACTTTATATCCCTATGGGCATGTTGTTTAATAACATATTAAGGCAGTTTTTATAAGAACTCATTTCAGGGAAATATAAACCACTTAATTAAAACAATTCAGAAGTGAACTAAATGTGATCCATAGGCAGAATTTGATATTGTTCCATATAGGCATGATATCAAAGTTTAATACTGATTTTAAAGACTTGATGGCATGGAAACATACATAAACACTTGTTATAATATAATCTGGGTTAAATTACATACTATATGCATGACATCTATTTGTTAAGCGGATTTTAAGACTTGCAGACATGATTTTTATTACTGGATTATTTGAAATCTAGGCGTGGTTTTTAACATGGTGAGATAAACATGAAAAGATGTAAAGCCCTATAAGCATGATTTCTACTAGGTAAGGCAATCCAATAAAAATGTAAAGTCTTATAAGCATGATTTCTACCAGTATTACCCAATAAGCATGTAGCTACCCACCCCTTTCCCTAGTTACCCCAATATTTATTTACAAGTTATTACAAATCATATGAATGAATTACATAAGTAAATAAGGAAATAAGAAGCTATTGTATAAGGATCCTTCAATTAGGCCCAGATTTTCAAAGCCTCCAATAGCCTCAAATGCCTCAATTCTATAGACAATGTCATAGTCTAGGTAAATCAAAGTTCCATAAGGATCTCAAGGATTCTGGGCAATGCTTACACCTAGACATTGTAACAAAAATTAAATAAGTGCAGTGTGGAAGGGCCAGCCTTAGTATGTCAGAGTTAAGAGGGTTCTCAAGAGGATCCCAAGGCAGTACACATACTGGAAGTGAAAGTGTTTGATACAAGTTGAAAAGCTTAATGGAAAAAATGTATTAAAAGGAAGTTTGTTTGAAAATAATTCAGTAAAACAATAGACGAAGTTTCAAAGAGAGTGGAGTAGTCAGCAAAAGTCCAAACACAACATCTTTAAGACATGTTCATCCATAGCTAGTAGTCACAGAACCAAAGCAAGTTCAATAGTAACAAACAAGGGTCAATGGATCTGGGGATACATAGAACATATGATGGCAAGCACATAACAGGTAGAGATGATAGGTATAGACATGCTCAAAAACAATACAGAGGGGTAATACACTGATTCTAAAGAAGGGAAGCATATAACATGCTAATAATGTAAACATATCAACTACAAGTTTCACAACAAAATCATAAATAGAAGCAAACTATAAACAAGATGAACTGAAGCAAAAAAAAGAATCATATTGTTGTTGGAACTTTGAATTGAAACTAGAACATACCAGTAAAGAAGATAGTAAGCAAAGTGAAAGAGCAGGAGAACACAATGGTTAGCCTTGGCTTGCAGCCGGCTAACTTAGAGTAGTGGCCAGTAGCACAAAAAGAGAGCAGCAAGTTTTAATTGAGAGATAGAGTTTTTAAACCAAGAATTTTCGTGTGTTTGTGCTAATAAGAGAGTGTGTATATATAGCTTGAAAGCAGGTAGAAAATAAGGTAAGAAATCAAAGTTCATCAGTAATTATGGGGACCCGAAATCAATCAGCCAAGGTAAGTACTGTCACACCTCCCTTTTCACTACCCCACATAAGCATAAATATACGCTCGTAGGGTATACCCGACGCTCAAATATCCGAAACGGATAAAATAACGTAAGGGAAGGAGTTTTTCCAATTAAAGGACAATCGGTTCGGGATTTTATTGAGATTAATCAGAGTCGCCACTTGGGAATGATAATGGTGTCCCAAGTCACCGGTTAATCCCGAATCCGAGGAATTTTGACTCTTGAAAATGTCTGCGAAGCAAAGATCCGGATAAGGAACTCTGTTAACCCGGGAGAAGGTGTTAGGCATTCCCGGGTTCCGTGGTTTTAGCACGGTCGCTCAATTGTCGTTCCCGACTCTTGTTTGACTCAATTATAGATTTTAAACAACATATAATGCTTTTTACATTAGGTATTATTTTAAAGAATTTGCGGCATCGCGAAAACACTCCTCGAGTCATACCGCAACCAGTACGCCTATGACTTTCGGTGTATTTCGGCTTTGCCGAGATTTGGATTTGAGTCGCACCAAGTGCACACTCGTTCAATGGAAAGTACATTAAAATCGTGCCCTAAATGGTCTATCGGCTTTTAATCGTTTTGGGTAAGACTATGGAATTAACTAGTAGTCTTCCCGAGTCTAATTATGTTAAACCATTACTAAATGGGGGCCCCGGTGTTTGTTATTCGGGCGAGGCTCGTCCCAATTTTCATTAAAGGATTCAATACTAGTATTTGGCTATGTTTTCTATATTTTGTTTTTTCCTTAATCGTATTTCTAATATTAAGCATTCCAGGCCCGTCGATTTTATTGCTTGTTTGGGCCTGGATTCTTCAATCGTTTAAACAAACCCGTAAAGGGCCAGCCCATGCCTCAAAGCCCAGACGGTCTTCGAGCCTTCAATCAGTAGACTAAGCAATTTCGTAGAACAGTTCAGGCCCAACGTTACACAGGGCCCAAACCAGATGAAAATAATAAAGGGAAGAATAGAAAATGTAAAATCCACAGTACACATGATTAAGGAATCAAATACTTTTATTAATCAGAAAGAGAGAAATCAATACACAAGGGTACTAATTCTGATCAAATGTCTATATACATGATTGCTTATTAAACTAGCCATCTTCAATTTCGACCTTCACTAATGAATTTTTGTGGTTATTTTGATTATTTACTAATTGAGAGGCTGTGAAGCTAACTATATGAGCAATGACTTCATAAACCAGTTTTTCAATTAAACAAACCCAGTATCTAAATTCGAATGGCTTCAGGACTTAAGCATTATTAAACCACTGATTTTACTACGATTTAAATCCTGCTATTGACTATGTACAGATTCACGACAGTATGATTAACTATGTGATTTCATTTTACGAAGAAAGTCTACTGTGAATGAATAGTTTAACGATTTTGAAGAAAGAAACAGTGATATTCTAGCTTATGTTTTAAAGTTTTCATCTAATTAAACTAAGTGATATGTTGCTGCTTCTATACTACTACTATTATACTACTTATTCTATCACTAAGTATTACATCATTTTTCTCTCTTTTTCTGCTTCTACATATTGCACTACGATTTAAACTATAGATCTATATCAATACTAAGCAACTAGTGAAAAGCATAAACTACAAATGTATAATAACATATGAACTGCAAACTGGACTTCATTTCATTCAACATTTCATTATTACAGCTGCATTCGAACAGAAATGGTACCTGGTTTTGAAAGGAATGGAAGATGGAAAATCAACAGGGCGGTGAAAATACAGCAACAACAACAGTAACAACCAGCAGTAGCTTCAACACCTCAATCCCGAAAATCCCAGCAATACGGAGAAAAACAAAAACCAATAAAAAATAGAAAAGAAAAATATATTCCAGATTTTCTCTTTGTTTTGTCTTTCTAGCTTTGAACTCTTTTCAATTCTCAAAAGAAACTCTCAAAAATTGAATTTTTTGCCGTGTATACTTCTGTGTCCAGAGTGTATATCGAGTGTATACTACAGCAGAGAATTTTTTTATTTTTTCTTCTCTTCCTATTTTTCCTCTATTTTTTCCCCCTCTTTTTTCATAAATCTTCTCTTCTATTTATAGGCAAGAATTTCGAAAATTTTCAGATTTTTTATTAAAAAGAAAATATTTTTTTAATTTAAAGAAAACCCACTAATCCATGTTTTCCTCTCCTTGTTTTCTTCCTTGATTTCCTTGCCCCCCACTACTTTATGTCATGTAATTATGATTATTTTTTGCTAAAAAAATCTGAAATTTTCTTCTTGGGCCAAGGGGTTTTGGGTTGGGTAAGGTTTCTTAGGATTGGGCTTGTAACTTAATTTGCAAGATGGCCCAATCCAATTTTTTTCTATTTTGTTCTTCTCCATTATTCAACTTCCTAATTAATAAAGCCCAAAATACTAAGATTAATTTATAAAAACTAAAATTATCTTGAAATACTAATCTCATAATAATAATTGTCACCTAATTTTAAATGGTAATTAAAATACAATCACACAATTTGGACATTAAAGGCTAAAATGCAAAAGATGCCTATTTTTGTGATTTTCATTTTTGTAAGATAAAATTAATTATTCCTAATTGTAGAATTAAATCCTAAATGCAAATGCGATATATATATATATATATATATATATATATATATATATATATATATATTGTCATTATTTTTTAAAAATGACACTAAATTCACAACAATTGCAAACAACACAAAACTCTTTTATTTTGAATTTTTGGGAGTAATTCTCATATAGGGCAAAAATCACGTGCTCACAGTCACGACCCAAAAACACGAAGAGTTTTTGTGCAAAGACAAGTGAGCGGATACGAGCGATTTTTGCCCATTTGAGCACTCCGTGAGAAGCATTTTATTTTCAAAATTTTGACCGAACCTTTGCTTCAAGAGGTTTCCTACATATCCCTGGCTAAAAGGGAATCAGGTCAATGTAGTTCGGAAAATTTTGGTAGCTGGGACTACCAATGAAACTGCGATTTTTTGCTGTTACTGTTGCTGCTGTTGCGGTTACTGCTTGTTGACCTCCTTATTACACCGGGGGGAATGTAAAATGAAGAAGTTATTCTAAGCTATGATTCTACAATTACAATTATTCCTATCCTAGCTTTTGTTTGCTTCTCCTTGTCTCTTCTTCTTCTTTGATTTTTTTGAGATGCTCATTCTCCCTTTTTTGTTGATTTTCTTTCTTGTTTTCCTCTTCTTCTTTTTTTTGATTTTCAATGGTACTTCTTGCCCTCGAGCTGAACCTGCTCAAAACAAAACAACAAACTACTTTTTTCTTTTCTGCCCTAGTGTGGGCTTTTAGCTATATAAACCATGATGTGCAGAAATATATTCCCGTATTTGAAGGTGGGCGCCTAACAGAAATTAAACGTGCAATGCGATGCAGAAAAGTATTCCTGTATTCGAAGGTGGGCACCTAACAAAATTTAAACGTGCAATGCGATGCAGAAAAGTATTCCCGTATTCGAAGGTGGGCACCTAACAGAAATTAAACGTGCAATGCGATGCAGAAAAATATTCCCGTATTCGAAGGTGGGCACCTAACAGAATTTAAACGTGCAATGTGATGCAGAAAATTATTCCCGTATTTGAAGGTGGGCGCCTAACAGAAATTAGACGTGCAATGCGAATGCAGAAAATATTCCCGTATTCGAAGGTGGGCGCCTAACAGAATTTAAACGTGCAATGCAATGCAGAAAAATATTCCCGTATTCGAAGGTGGGCACCTAACAGAATTTAAACGTGCAATGTGATGCAGAAAAGCATTCCCGTATTTGAAGGTGGGCGCCTAACAGAAATTAAACGTGCAATGCGAATGCAGAAAATATTCCCGTATTAGAAGGTGGGCGCCTAACAGAATTTAAACGTGCAATGCGAATGCAGAAAATATTCCCGTATTTGAAGGTGGGCGCCTAACAGAATTTAAACGTGCAATGCGATGCAGAAAATATTCCCGTATTTGAAGGTGGGCGCCTAACGAAATTAAACGTGCAATGCGATGCAGAAAAGTATTCCCGTATTTGAAGGTGGGCGGCTAACAGAAATTAAACGTGCAATGCGATACAGAAAATATTCCCGCAGCCTGAGGACTGGGGAGTGGATTTTCAAGGATGCTACCTTCCTCTTTTTGGTATTTTCTTTTACCAATTATCCCTTGCCTGTGAATTTCTCCACTTAAGGTGGGCGCCTAACTGAATTTAAACGTGCAATGCGATGCAGAAAATATTCCCGTATTAGAAGGTGGGCGCCTAACGGAATTGAAACGTGCAATGCGATGCAGAAAAGTATTCCCGTATTTGAAGGTGGGCGCCTAACAGAATTGAAACGTGCAATGCGATGCAGAAAATATTCCCGTATTAGAAGGTGGGCGCCTAACAGAATTGAAACGTGCAATGCGATGCAGAAAAGTATTCCCGTATTTGAAGGTGGGCGCCTAACAGAATTGAAACGTGCAATGCGATGCAGAAAAGTATTCCCGTATTTGAAGGTGGGCGCCTAACAGAATTGAAACGTGCAATGCGATGCAGAAAAGTATTCCCGTATTTGAAGGTGGGCGCCTAACAGAATTGAAACGTGCAATGCGAATGCAGAAAATATTCCCGTATTAGAAGGTGGGCGCCTAACAGAATTTAAACGTGCAATGCGAATGCAGAAAATATTCCCGTATTTGAAGGTGGGCGCCTAACAGAATTTAAACGTGCAATGCGATGCAGAAAAATATTCCCGTATTAGAAGGTGGGCGCCTAACAGAAATTAAACGTGCAATGCGAATGCAGAAAAGTATTCCCTCAGCCTGAGGACTGGGGAGCAGATTTTAAAAGATGTTACCTTCCTCTTTTTGGTATTTTCTTTTTTTTTCTTACCAACTTATCTCTTGCCTGTGAATTTTCTCCACTTATTCGGCAGACTTTCTCTTTTTGGTATTTTAAATTTTCCACATTGGTCACATTCACTTTGAAGTGATTAGTGACAGTTTGTTCCTGCATGAAACAAAATTTATTAGATATAAACTACTGGCAACTGGCATCTGTCGTCCCCACTTCTTATTGCTTCCTTTGTTTTTGCTTTTTCATGTTGCATGGCTTTTGACTTCTCGTCCCTTGCAGACTCTTTTTGTATTTTTCTCATTTCTCCATTTTTGTTTTGTTTTCTTTTTTCTTTGGCCATGTTTGCCAAGCTTCTTTATTCCTTTCCCCAATCTTCTATCCTTTCTGATCCAGTGTTGTTTCAACTTCCGTTATCAGGAGCTGGTAGTTAGCTCTCAAAAGGGTAAACAATGAAATGCGGAAAAAATGAAAGAAAGGTAAGGGTATTTTGGAGAGATGACAGAACTTATCTGGGTATTTGCTGGCTGATTCCGCTGACCATGCCCTGTATTTAAACTCTGACCCAGTTCGTTCCAATCATTATTCAGACTCTGAATTGCCTTTAACCCAAACCGATACTCTCTTTTGTTGCTTTTTTCTCTTTTCTGATAGTCCCCATGATCGCCTTACGGTGCCTCGAAAGGTTTTCACCAATAAGACTCTCTCATTTATTCTCTCAACCTCACAATCGTCTCACGGTGCCGATTAAGGTTTTCACTGATGAGACTCTCTCATTTTATTTCTCTCAAACTCACAGTCGCGTCACAGTGCCGGTTAAGATTTTCACCGATGAGACTCTCTCATTTTTTTTTCATTGTTTCTCATTTTTACCTTTTTGTATTTTGTTTTCTGTACCACGGGTATTATCCGATGCTTCGCTCCTCTTTTGTTGTATTTGTTATCATTTCAAAATTGATCGGAAGGTCTTTCTTTGGACTGTAACGTGGCTTTTGGGTGGGTTAAGAAAGAAAGATATAAAGGCTCAAAATTTCAACGAGGGTTAAAAATATTTACCACTCTCGGAATTATTAAACATAACTTCTGCCCCAGTTTCAATATGTGGGGAATTTTTGGATTTTTTCTTTATTGTGACTGAACCTCAGAGAGGCTGCCTACGTACCCTTTCGGGATCAAGTCGGACGTAGTTCATCCAACTTCATAAGTTAGATGGATTTCTTTTTGACTTTTTCCCGATTTCTTTGTCTTTTTCTCTTTTTCATTCATTTATTCAATTTTTTTCATCATCATTTTTTTTTTCATTTCATTTTTTTTTCATCATTTTTTTTCATTTTCCATCATTTCATTTTTTATTCTGGCAATTTCGATCTTGTTGCACCAGAGCGATTCCGAGAGAGGGATATGAAAGAATTCATTCATTAAGGCTCAAAGGGGCTATCAATGGATAAAGTGTTTGGATAGAGAATAAAATGCCTTCGTCATTTCAATTCCAAAATCACAACAAAATACAAAACATATAATTGAAAAGGAATCATACATAGTATCTTTTGACCGCATCTGAATTGATAGCAGTCTCTACGCACTTTCCCTCAACATCTGTTAAATATAATGCTCCATTGGACAACACCCGTGATACCACGAACGGTCCCTGCCAATTCGGCGCAAACTTGCCTTTTGCCTCTGCCCAATGTGGTAAGATACGCCTCAATACCAGTTGTCCGACTTCAAACTTTCGAGGTCGTACCTTTTTATTATATGCTCTGGCCATTCTTCGCTGATACAACTGCCCATGGCAGACTGCGGCCAACCTCTTCTCATCAATCAAATTCAACTGTTCTAACCGTGCCCTTACCCATTCATCGTCATCTATCTCAGATTCGGCTATAATTCGCAATGACGGTATTTCTATTTCTGCGGGTATAACGACCTCTGTTCCATACACCAGGGTATAAGGTGTGGTTCCGATAGAAGTACGTACCGTCGTGCGGTAACCCATGAGAGCAAAGGGTAACTTTTCATGCCACTGCCTGGATCCCTCCACCATCTTCCGGAGAATCTTCTTGATGTTCTTATTTGCCGCCTCTACTGCACCATTCGCCTTTGGCCTGTAAGGCGTGGAATTGCGGTGCGTGATCTTAAACCTTTCACAAACTTCCGCCATGAGATGGCTGTTTAAGTTGGCTCCATTGTCTGTGATGATCACCTTGGGGATTCCAAATCGGCATATAATATTTTCGTGCACAAAATCCACCACCGCTTTCTTCGTCACTGCCTTGAATGTCTTAGCTTCGACCCACTTGGTGAAATAATCAATTGCAACTAGGATAAACCTGTGCCCATTAGAAGCGGCCGGATCTATTGGGCCGATGACATCCATGCCCCAAGCAACAAAGGGCCAAGGTGCTGACATTGTGTGCAACTCATAAGGCGGAGAATGGATTAGATCTCTATGTACCTGCATTGATGGCATTTCTTTACATACCTGATACAATCACGCTCCATCGTGAGCCAGTAGTACCTCGCTCTCAAAATCTTCTTTGCTAAAACATATCCGCTCATGTGGGGTCCGCATACTCCAGCATGTACTTCAATCATAATTTCATCTGCTTGTTGTGCACCTACACACCGCAATAAACCCAAATCTGGTGTTCTTTTGTATACCACTCCTCCACTGAAGAAAAATCCATTGGCTAGACGCCCGATGGCTCTCTTCTGGTCTCCGGTGGCTTGCTCCGGGTATTTGCCAGCTTTCAAGTATTCTCTAATATCATGATACCACGGCTCTCCATCCGACTCTTCTTCCACGACGAAGCAATAAGCATTCTGATCTCGGACTTGGATCTGGAGCGGATCTATGTATGTCTTGTCCGGATGATGCAACATAGAGGACAATGTGGCCAAAGCATCTGCAATCTCATTGTGCGTTCTTGGGATGTGTTTGAACTCTATAGACCGGAATCTTTGGGACAACTCGTGCAAACAATACCGATAAGGTATCAATTTCAAATCTCGTGTCTCCCATTCCCCTTGAATTTGGTGTACCAAGAGATCCGAGTCACCCATGACCAAAATCTCTTGAACACCCATGTCAATCGCCATCCTTAATCCCAAGATGCACGCCTCATATTCGGCCATATTGTTGGTACAAAAAAATCGAAGCTGAGCTGTGACGGGATAGTGTTGACCCGTACTTGAAATGAGTACCGCTCCGATACCAACGCCCCTGCTGTTGACAGCTCCGTCAAAGTACATTTTCCATCCCGGCCTCTCCTCTTGCTCCATCTCCTCGACAAGCATTGCCTCTTCATCCGGAAAGTATGTCTTCAATGGCTCATATTCATCATCCACCGGATTTTCGGCTAAGTGGTCCGCAATAGCTTGTGCCTTCATTGCCGTACGAGTTACATAGACAATGTCGAATTCTGTGAGCAGAATCTGCCATTTGGCCAGTCTTCCCGTAGGCATAGGCTTCTGAAATATATATTTGAGAGGATCCAACCGTGATATCAAGTACGTGGTGTATGCTGACAAATAATGCTTTAGCTTATGAGCCACCCAGATCAATGCACAACAAGTTCTCTCCAGTTGGGTATACTTCACCTCGTAGGATGTAAACTTTTTGTTGAGGTAGTAGATGGCTTGTTCTTTCTTGCCTGTCTCATCATGTTGACCCAGTACACAACCGAAAGAGTTATCTAGCACCGTCAAATACAAAATCAGAGGACGCCCTGGTTCCGGAGGAACTAACACCGGAGGATTGGCCAAATATTCCTTGATCTTGTCAAAGGCTTCCTGACACTCGTCGGTCCATTTCACTGCTGCATCTTTCTTCAACAACTTGAAGATCGGTTCGCATGTTGATGTCAATTGAGCAATGAACCGACTAATGTAATTCAACCTTCCTAATAAGCTCATGACCTCCTTCTTGTTCTTCGGCGGAGGTAGACTTTGAATAGCCTTGATCTTTGATGGATCCAGTTCAATACCTCGCCGACTCACAATAAACCCCAGTAATTTCCCTGAAGGTACTCCAAAAGCACACTTCGCCGGATTGAGCTTTAGATTGTACCTCCGGAGTCTTTGGAAAAACTTCCTCAAATCTTTCACATGATCAGGTTGTTTTCCGGACTTTATGATGACATCGTCCACATATACTTCAATTTCTCGATGCATCATATCATGAAACATCGTGGTCATTGCCCTCATGTAAGTTGCCCCGGCATTCTTCAATCCAAACAGCATTACTCTGTAACAATACGTTCCCCGAGGTGTAATGAAGGCGGTTTTCTCAACGTCTTCTTCGTCCATCAGGATCTGGTGATAACCTGCATAACAGTCCATAAACGAACCGATTTCATGCTTGGCGCAATTATCGATCAATATGTGAATGTTTGGCAATGGGAAGTCATCCTTCGGACTAGCTTTGTTGAGGTCTCTATAGTCTACACACACTCTGGTTTTGCCGTCTTTCTTCGGGACCAGCACAACATTTGCCAACCAGGTGGGGTATTTGGTAACTCTTATGACCTTTGCCTCGAACTGCTTATTCACCTCTTCTTTTATCTTCACGCTAATGTCCGTTTTGAATTTTCTCAGCTTTTGTTTTACTGGCCGGCATTCCGAGTAGATAGGCAACTTGTGTACCACTAAATCTGTGCTAAGCTCGGGCATGTCATCATAGGACCAGGCAAAGATGTCCTTAAATTCATGTAACAACCCTATCAATTCATCCCTGAGGGGTGCCTCCAAATGCACACTAATCTTTGTTTCTCGGACATCATCTTCGCTCCCCAAGTTTACAGATTCTGTATCACTCGGATTCGGCTTGGGTTTTTCCTCGTATTGTTTCATGTCCTTACTTATTTCCTCCAGGGCTTCCTCATCCTCACATTCTATTTCACTATCTTCCTCGATTTCTTGTATAGTAGCGTGATTGTCGGAACTGGGTCTAGAATCCTTCACGCATGACATGGCATTGGAATCAACACATGCAAAACTGTACAAAAGGAAAAATAAAGAAAAATAAGGCAAAAGTGAAGAAAAAGGAAAAACTGCATTTCATTAATAAAAGAAACGAACAATGTTCGGGATACATGGTGATTTTTTCATGAGGGGAATGGGGAAATTATAAAATAACAACTTTCGGGGAAACAATGATGAAATTTTGAGCTAACTACCAAGACTCCTTCCGGATAAGGAAAGGAGTAGCTTCCCAATTGTTCAATGTGACTCTAGGCCCCACAAATTGCACGTCCATTCTGCTCGTGCCTTTCCCTGCTTCAATCGTGTTCACCTCCCAAAACATTTTTGCAAAACCAAGCATTTCTTCATCAAGTTGGGTCTCAATGCACTTTGTTGCAGCAGATGGTTGATATTTTGTACCAGGCCTGATAAAGATGTCGGATAATTTGGGTATGGGTTTGGGCAAGGTCCAGTTTTTCTTGGCTTTAGAGGCTCTTTGGATATCGGCAAAGGTGGGTTTGAACCCTAAGCCGAATGTACCTTTATTCTCCGGAAGTTGAACTGGTTGAGTGACTCCCTGCAGTGTTTTGCCTAATCCCCTCCCCGGTGCAAATCCATTTTTCAGCATTTCTCTGTCCACCATTATAGCAGTTGGTGCGATCATCGGGGTTGGTAACTTTTCTCCTTCAGCAACTTTGTTCACTTCTATAGCATCCGTCACTTGGTAGACCCAAGGACCCCTATCCCCATCAGTACCATCGAAAGGTGCTACCACATTACAAGCATTTTCCTCTCCGTGTACAACAATCTCTTGCTGCTCCCATTCAAACTTGACCATCTGATGTAGAGAAGATGGTACCGCTTTGGCCGCATGAATCCAGGGTCGACCTAACAGCAAGTTATACGATACGGCGATGTCGAGCACCTGGAACTCCATCGTAAAATCAACGGGACCGATGGTCACTTCCAAAATAATATCTCCCAACGTGTTCTTACCTCCGCCGTCAAACCCTCTCACATTGATACTGTTTCTCCGGATCCTGTCCGGGTTAATGTTCAGCTTCCCTAGAGTTGACAGCGGGCAGATGTTCGCGCTCGATCCATTGTCAATCAATACCCTGGTCACGACCGACTCTTCACTCTTTACCGTGAGGTACAATGCTTTATTGTGTTCAGTTCCTTCCACCGGCAGCTCCTTATCAGAGAAGGTGATTCTATTAGACTCGAAAATTTTGCTGGTAATCTTCTCCAAATGACACACTGAAATCTTCTCCGGAACATGAGCCTCATTTAGAATCTTCATAAGAGCCTTCCGGTGCTCCTCTGAATGTATCAACAAAGATAACAAAGAAATTTGGGCTGGGGTCTTTCTTAACTGCTCAACCACTGAGTACTCTTGTGACTTCATTTTCTTAAGAAATTCTTCGGCTTCCTCCTCCGACACTGGCTTTTTCAATTGACTTTCTCTTACCGTCTTCATCTTTCTCAGTTCCTCTGGAGCAAAACACCTTCCAGATCGGGTAAGTCCATGCGTTTCGTTAATTTCACCAGAAATCTCTTTTCCCTTGTAAACTACTGTTACCTTGTTATAGTTCCAAGGCACAGTCTTTGTATTCACCACTGGCATTTGCACTACTGGTTTTATGATCACTGGCTCTGCACTTTCACAGTCACGGTCGTCTTTGCACCTGGAACTACCACCTTTAAACCTCCCATCACTACTGGCTTTGGTTTCTCAACAATTGCTTCCTCTTTCACAATTTCTTTCTCTAACTTGTCACTCGACTTTATCATCATGACGGCTTGAGATGGTTTTTGATTGCCATCACCCTGCACCAATTCTATCATATTCGTTTCGTGGTGATTCGGCAATGGATTCTGGGTAATGTTTGGGGCCTCGGGAGCCTGCACTTCAATTCTCCTCTCATCGATAAGATCTTGAATGGCATTCTTTAATTGCCAACACTTCTCAGTATCGTGGTCCAATGTTCCCGAACAGTATTCACATCTGACAGAAGAATCAAGATTTTTCGGGGGTGGGTTTGGATTTTTGGTGCGATTGGTCTCAACATCCCCAATTCTTTCAACCTGTGGTAAAGACTGGTATATGATTCTCCGAGAGGAGTGAATGTCTTTCTTGCTTTGTTTCTCCAATCAGCGTCCGGCCTGGGTCTATTCTGGTTTCGGTAAGGTTTAAGGGTTGGGTATGTGTTCTGGGTGTGGTATACATTGTGTGGAGCTTGAGCTCTCCACACGTGGGGTGGTGGTGGTGGGTAAGTTTGGGCTTGAGGGTGGTGGTAATGTGGGACAGTTGGTGGGTATGGTGGTGGTGGTGGGTTATATGGGCTTGGTGCATTGTAGGGGTTTGGCGGGTAAGATGGGAGTGGTGGATTATATGGAGTTGACGGGCTTGGTGGGTGTTGGCGGTAGGGTCTCGGTGGATTATAATGTGGGTTGCGACTCCATGACCTACTTTCAATGGTTGACACTTCTTCTTTCTTCTTCTTTCCCATCACTCCTCCATTTCCACTCTGTATAGCTTGATTGGTGGCTTTGATAGCCGAAAAACTCATAATTTTGTTTGTCTTCAAACCCTCTTCTACAAAACTTCCCATTTTTACAACTTCGTTGAAACTCTTTCCAATTGCCGACACTAGATGGCCGTAGTATGTTGGATCCAAAGCTTGCAGAAAACAATCCACCATCTCTCCCTCTTTCATTGGTGGATCCACTCTAGCGGCTTGTTCCCTCCATCTAAAACCGTATTCTCTAAAGCTCTCTCCTGGCTTTTTCTCCATCTTGGTAAGGGATAACCTGTCGGGTATGATCTCCAAATTGTACTGAAAGTGACTAGCGAAAGCTTGCGCTAAGTCATCCCAAACGAACCATCTTGTATGGTCTTGTCGGGTATACCATTCCAGAGCTGATCCACTCAAACTTTGGCTGAAGTACGCCATCAACAATTCATCTCTACCTCCCGCGCCTCTCATCTTACTACAGTATCCTCTTAGATGAGCTACAGAATCCCCGTGTCCGTTGTACATGTCGAACTTTGGAAACTTAAATCCTGCAGGAAGCTGCACCTCAGGGAACAAACACAGGTCTTTGTAGGCTACACTTACTTGCCCTCCCAGTCCTTGCATATTGCGGAAAGCATTCTCAAGGCTTTTCACTTTCCGAGCCATCTCTTCTTGCCCGGCACTTGCTTCCATCATCGGAGCATGAGATTCGTGTTGTCTGAAAGTCGGCTCCGGAGGGTAGTAGTGAGAATCCTGGATATGAAACATTGGTTCGCTAGAGGATTTGTGGATAACAGCGGGCGGAGGTGCCACATATACAAGAGCAACTTGTGGAACCTGAGGTGGTGTTTGCTTGGCTGGAGGTGGTGGTATCTGGGAGGTGGAAGCATAGTAGTGAGGGTAATCGGGGTAGGTGGAGGATGAGTTCGGTGTTGGTGGCTCGGGGTTAGGATTGGCTGGAGGGACATATGCAGGGTTGGCAAGGTAGGCTGGTAGTGGTTGACCTCTTGACCAAGCCTGGTACATTTCAGCCATCTGTTGTCTTAACTTGTACATTTCTTCTTTCATCCCTGCCACATCCACGATCTCTTCTTCGTGAGCGGGGTCTACAATGGTTGCCTCGATCTCCTGGGACACAGCCTTTGTCATCTTTTTAGATCTGGTGTTGTATGGGTGGGTAGCCAGTATGCCAGTTGCCTAGAAAATCTGAACTCACAAACATCAACACTTGTTAGTTGTTAGCGCATGAATAAGATGTAACGACTTTAAAAACAAACATATTTGCTCGAATCGTTATGCATCATCCCGGCCGCTGCTCACTTCGATCATCTTTTTCTTTTTCCGCTCTTTAGTTTTCTTTCTTTCTTTTCTTCTTTTCTTTTCTTTTCTTTTTTTCTTTTTCTCTTTTCTTGCTTTTTCTCTTCTTTTTTTTTTCTTGCCGTTTTCATAATCATGCTCCTATTTATTTGCCTAGCGGATATAAAGGAAATGACATAAAGCAAAAGAATTGGTAACAACACTTTGTTTTCTCATTGATAATTCAAAACCTTGATTACAAAGTGATGTTTAAGAAAAAGAAAAATAAAAGATGATGCATGACCTAAGAGTACATTAATGCACCTAGTGCCCGCGAGGCATCGTTCGGCCTTGCCGCGGGCCTATATGCTAAACCCCTTTGAAGCCTATCCAGGTCGGCCATGACTTGTTGTACAAAAAACTTCACTGCAGATACAAAAGTCCTCCGAGTCATATCTTCACAAAGCTGAGTCTTTCGGGTGATGTATTGGGCGATGCGAACAACCTTTTCTCTGATGACCCCTTTTTCTTGCAATAGTCGACTTATTTGTTGAGCGCGAGCATCCAAGGTATGTTGGTTGTCCTTTTGCACCTGTTGCAGCTTCAATTCCAATCTAGCCATAGTCGTGTAGCAGTGCTCTCTTTCTTCTTCAAGATCTTTGATAATCTTGTTACTTTTGACTGTGGCTGAGATTATTTTCTTTCTAAGCTGAGCTATTTCAACATCATGCTTGTCTTGTAGCTGCCGAACCAACTTAACTCTTTCATCGGCGTCTCTGCCCATTTGCTTCCGAGCCTTGACTAACTCTTTTTCAACTACGTCCAAATCAAAGCTATAGTCATTTACTTTCTGCCGGAGAATCTCAATTAACTTTTCATCGCGGGCTGAACGAACCGGGGTCTCGGATGCAATTTTCATTTGAGCTATTTGAGCCTTCAACACATCATTTTCTTTCTTCAGTTGTTTCTTTTCTACTTCATCGGATGCTGCTTGCAAGCCACTTTCGAAATGAAGATTTCTCAGTTTATCTTCCAACAGACTGATTTTGGCCTTATATTCTTTCTCCTTGGCCGCCCATTTCCGATTTTCCTCGGATTGCTCTATCAGGTCTTGCAAGTGAGGTCTCTTTGAAAGACGTTCGTGTTCAACCCCTCGTCGGTACCATGTGGAGTATCCGGGTGATATCTCCCCCTTTGCTCTATTCGGCGCACAAGTATCAATCTTCAAATTTTGGCACTCATTCCAGATTTGCCGGATTTTTGCTTCCGGGAATTGCCCGTCCGGACCAATCTTCTATAGCTTGCGAACTGAGGTCTCCGTCTCTCGGAACAACTTGACATCTACCCAACTGTCGCAGGGCCCTGTATGGGGCATAAGGTTGGATGCTTTTCAAGCCCATGATAAAAAATGGCGACCCTTCTGTCGGCATATATATTACCTCGTCAAGAGGTAGCCAATCATATGTCCAATCGATTTGGCCATCAGTTAATGATCGAAGATGCAAAATCCAATTTTTGACTCCCTCCGGCAATTTCACTTCTTTTGTTCTCGTACAGAATTCTTCCAAACATGTTCGTTCAGCTGAACCATAACTTGAGAACGAAGGATGATGGCATAGATGTTCAATTAACCAAATCTCCAAGATCAAATTACACCCTTCAAAGAAGTTGGCTCCCGCTTTGCACGCAGTCAGAGCACGGTAGATGTCAGCTACAATCATTGGAGCTAGAGTACAATTATCTTGTACTATCAATGTGCAAGCTACCCCGGCAACCTTTATACTGATATGCCCATCTTTTCTCGGAAATATGACAATTCCGAGAAATGCCACTAAGAAAGCAAACCTCCGGTGCTCCTCCCATTTTGCTCGGTTGGACTTGCTTCATAACTTGTTCGTGGGGTCATTGAAACCCCCGATGTGTCCATACCTACTATAGATGAAGTTTAAGGAGCAAAACCCGTTGGCTAGATCTTCGTTATGAACATTCCTGGCAATTTTCAAAGAGTCCAGAAAACGATGCACCGTTACCGTCCTTGGAGATACCGGGTATTTTCCTTTTAACGGAACCTCAGTCTTCCCGATATAGAAAGCAATTTCCTCTAGAGTAGGAGTGAGTTCAAAATCCGGGAGATGCAATACATTGTGTGTTGGATCCCAAAATGTGACCAACGCTCTAATTATGTCGCCTCGGGGGATTATGTCCAATAATCCTGTAAGATCTTTCAAATAACCTTTGACCCAGTCCTGACCATCTGATCCCATGTCTTGCCACCATAATTTCAGCTCCAAAGGGATTTTATTTAGGGAAAAATGCTCATTCATCATTGTGCTCGTCCTGCACATTTATTAAGGCGATTTTATTTAGAAAAAAGGAAAATCTTTTTTGAATGCAAGTTTTCATTTTTGAAGGAAAGGAAAGAAAATGACTTTCGAAGTGGCCATTTTTGCCAAAACAGCCTTCCGGCGTCCTTTCGGAACATTCGGCCATTTCCAAAAATAGCGATTACCTCGATTATTTGAAAGGAAAATCTTTTTGGTCTTTTTTTTTTCTTAAAAGTGTGGTTGGACCCGTTTAAAGGTTGCCTACGTATCTCACCTAATGGCGAGAATCAAACCTGCGTAGTTCGGTCAGATTAATCGACCAATTTATTTCAACAACAAAACCATTTTTTCAATTTTTTTTTTTTTTTTTTTTGATACCCATTTTCACTAACTCTTATTTCTCTCTTTTTTTTCAATAATTTTTCTACCCTTGGGATTTTTGCCGGTCCGCATAATGATCAAGGACAATTAAAAATGCAACACATAATATGCTCGGTCTTAATTATCGGGTCACCTGTCCTAGACGGACCCAACCCCCATGTTGAGTCCCCTAAGTCAGATATGATGCAAATAAACGTCCTAGACCTAGGTTCAATATCCTGAAGTTTTCATATGGTGCTAGACCGTGTACCCGAGCGGACAACTCGGATCGAGGAGGGGGCTACGTACCGGTGACCCGCGGAGTCAATCGGCTTTGTAACTTGTCCGGCCTCTTTTTCTTATTTTTGGTATTGACACTAACAGAAAGGGGAGTCTCAACCAGTAAGCACATCCCCAGAGATAAAAAGAGAAGGGTTTTCGGCACAGTTTTATATATACAGTTCACGCAATATCAAAGCGATAATCATGTAGCACATTAATCAAAACATATAATGAAATCAGATATAAGCAAAAACATCAATTTTAACTGAGCTCGAATTCTTAAACCCTGAACCGAAGTTCTGGGTTACTTGTCCCCAGCAGAGTCGCCAGAGCTGTCACACCTCCCTTTTCACTACCCCACATAAGCATAAATATACGCTCGTAGGGTATACCCGACGCTCAAATATCCGAAACGGATAAAATAACGTAAGGGAAGGAGTTTTTCCAATTAAAGGACAATCGGTTCGGGATTTTATTGAGATTAATCAGAGTCGCCACTTGGGAATGATAATGGTGTCCCAAGTCACCGGTTAATCCCGAATCCGAGGAATTTTGACTCTTGAAAATGTCTGCGAAGCAAAGATCCGGATAAGGAACTCTGTTAACCCGGGAGAAGGTGTTAGGCATTCCCGGGTTCCGTGGTTTTAGCACGGTCGCTCAATTGTCGTTCCCGACTCTTGTTTGACTCAATTATAGATTTTAAACAACATATAATGCTTTTTACATTAGGTATTATTTTAAAGAATTTGCGGCATCGCGAAAACACTCCTCGAGTCATACCGCAACCAGTACGCCTATGACTTTCGTTGTATTTCGGCTTTGCCGAGATTTGGATTTGAGTCGCACCAAGTGCACACTCGTTCAATGGAAAGTACATTAAAATCGTGCCCTAAATGGTCTATCGGCTTTTAATCGTTTTGGGTAAGACTATGGAATTAACTAGTAGTCTTCCCGAGTCTAATTATGTTAAACCATTACTAAATGGGGGCCCCGGTGTTTGTTATTCGGGCGAGGCTCGTCCCAATTTTCATTAAAGGATTCAATACTAGTATTTGGCTATGTTTTCTATATTTTGTTTTTTCCTTAATCGTATTTCTAATATTAAGCATTCCAGGCCCGTCGATTTTATTGCTTGTTTGGGCCTGGATTCTTCAATCGTTTAAACAAACCCGTAAAGGGCCAGCCCATGCCTCAAAGCCCAGACGGTCTTCGAGCCTTCAATCAGTAGACTAAGCAATTTCGTAGAACAGTTCAGGCCCAACGTTACACAGGGCCCAAACCAGATGAAAATAATAAAGGGAAGAATAGAAAATGTAAAATCCACAGTACACATGATTAAGGAATCAAATACTTTTATTAATCAGAAAGAGAGAAATCAATACACAAGGGTACTAATTCTGATCAAATGTCTATATACATGATTGCTTATTAAACTAGCCATCTTCAATTTCGACCTTCACTAATGAATTTTTGTGGTTATTTTGATTATTTACTAATTGAGAGGCTGTGAAGCTAACTATATGAGCAATGACTTCATAAACCAGTTTTTCAATTAAACAAACCCAGTATCTAAATTCGAATGGCTTCAGGACTTAAGCATTATTAAACCACTGATTTTACTACGATTTAAATCCTGCTATTGACTATGTACAGATTCACGACAATATGATTAACTATGTGATTTCATTTTACGAAGAAAGTCTACTGTGAATGAATAGTTTAACGATTTTGAAGAAAGAAACAGTGATATTCTAGCTTATGTTTTAAAGTTTTCATCTAATTAAACTAAGTGATATGTTGCTGCTTCTATACTACTACTATTATACTACTTATTCTATCACTAAGTATTACATCATTTTTTCTCTCTTTTTCTGCTTCTACATATTGCACTACGATTTAAACTATAGATCTATATCAATACTAAGCAACTAGTGAAAAGCATAAACTACAAATGTATAATAACATATGAACTACAAACTGGACTTCATTTCATTCAACATTTCATTATTACAGCTGCATTCGAACAGAAATGGTACCTGGTTTTGAAAGGAATGGAAGATGGAAAATCAACAGGGCGGTGAAAATACAGCAACAACAACAGGTAACAACCAGCAGTAGCTTCAACACCTCAATCCCGAAAATCCCAACAATACGGAGAAAAACAAAAACCAATAAAAAATAGAAAAGAAAAATATATTCCAGATTTTCTCTTTGTTTTGTCTTTCTAGCTTTGAACTCTTTTCAATTCTCAAAAGAAACTCTCAAAAATTGAATTTTTTGCCGTGTATACTTCTGTGTCCAGAGTGTATATCGAGTGTATACTACAGCAGAGAATTTTTTTATTTTTTCTTCTCTTCCTATTTTTCCTCTCTTTTTTCCCCTCTTTTTTCATAAATCTTCTCTTCTATTTATAGGCAAGAATTTCGAAAATTTTCAGATTTTTTATTAAAAAGAAAATATTTTTTTAATTTAAAGAAAACCCACTAATCCATGTTTTCCTCTCCTTGTTTTCTTCCTTGATTTCCTTGCCCCCCACTACTTTATGTCATGTAATTATGATTATTTTTTGCTAAAAAAATCTGAAATTTTCTTCTTGGGCCAAGGGGTTTTGGGTTGGGTAAGGTTTCTTAGGATTGGGCTTGTAACTTAATTTGCAAGATGACCCAATCCAATTTTTTTCTATTTTGTTCTTCTCCATTATTCAACTTCCTAATTAATAAAGCCCAAAATACTAAGATTAATTTATAAAAACTAAAATTATCTTGAAATACTAATCTCATAATAATAATTGTCACCTAATTTTAAATGGTAATTAAAATACAATCACACAATTTGGACATTAAAGGCTAAAATGCAAAAGATGCCTATTTTTGTGATTTTCATTTTTGTAAGATAAAATTAATTATTCCTAATTGTAGAATTAAATCCTAAATGCAAATGCGATATATATATATATATATATATATATATATATATATTGTCATTATTTTTTAAAAATGACACTAAATTCACAACAATTGCAAACAACACAAAACTCTTTTATTTTGAATTTTTGGGAGTAATTCTCATATAGGGCAAAAATCACGTGCTCACAAGTACTCCCTTAATTGAGGAGTTAACTTCAAATGGTAATAAACAAGTAACAAATAAGGGAGGAAATCGTATAAGTCTGAGCATAATAACAACAACAACAACAACAACAACCCAGTATAATCCCACTTAGTGGGGTCTGGGGAGGGTAGTGTGTACGCAGACCTTACCCCTACCCTAAGGTAGAGAGGCTGTTTCCAAATAGACCCCGGCATCCTTCCCTCCAAGAACTACCCACCTTGCTCTTGGGGAGACTCGAACTCACAACCTCTCGGTTGGAAGTGGGGGTTGCTTACCATCAGAGCAACCCCTCTTGAGCATAATAAATAAGGAAATATTTTCAGCATAGTACAAGTGCACAACATATAATAAAGGCTAGGTTCAACATGTTTCAATCAAAGAAAAGACTTACTAAATCAATTAAAAGCATAATTGGCCGTAGAATAAGGTCATAAAACATTATAATAGGTAAAATTCAATATAGATATATGCAGAATCAGTGAAAGATCATTCACAAAGACTCAAGGATCCAAAAGTAGCAAATAACGCTGATTTAGCACAACTTTATAAGACCAAGCACATAGTAAGCAAAAAAATCAGAACTCTAAGAGGTTGAGTAGGACAAGAATCATATATAAATTAGGGATTCATGTAGAGCATAGTCTAGATTAGTAGAATAGGCATGATACAAGTAGAATAAGTGACAATCAGAAACATTGGTGAACAAAACGGGGCAAATGACACAATAGGCAGGGATAACCATAATTAGGAACCCTAACAAGCAAACATAGGTCAAAAATCACATAATCATTGAAACATATAAATTAATTGAACACATTACCAAAACAAAACTCAGAAACCCAAGATTAGAACTAAGAAATTAGGGTTTTCAACATAGGCGAGTTGAAAAGGGAGTAAAATCATAGAATAAGTCAAAATATGCAAGAGATAGAAGTTTAAACATAAAGAATTATATAAACAAAGTTTTGGAAGAAGTTCCAAAACTCTAATTTGAGAAGAAGGTAAAAAATACTTTGAAACTTGTGATTTTTGTAAAGAGTTACAAGGATAGTGTAAAACATCAAAGAAATACACTCAAATTATTTTAAAATCGTACATATCTAGGAGTTGTAAGCAAAAATTAGGGATTCAGAAGAAACCCAAGTATAGATGAAAGAACCTGTCAAAATCTCAAGGATCGTAACAATTACAACAGAATTTCACTTGGAATCATATTGAAGTAGCCAAGAACATACCAGATGGCAAACCCTAGATGCAAGTCAGCATGGACCAGGAGCTTTGAAGGCCTCAGAAAATATGAGCATGGAAATAGATGAGCCATTAGAGGCTCAGGAGTTGAAAGGTGGTCACCGGAGAAGACCGGAGAAGGGTGGCGGTAGTTGAAGGGAGCTAGGGTTAGGTTGGGAGAAGAGAGAATACATGGCGAAATTTGGAAATGAGTTAGATTTAGGGTGTAAACGAAATTAAAAAAGGAAAGGTAGGCGGGTTCAGGGTTTTGGTCAGGTAGTTTGATATGAAACTGGGCTGGGGTTGGGTTCGATTTACGCTATAATTGAAAGAAAACTTGCCATATTTTAAATAGCCACTTTTTCCCTATATAATTTATAATAAATGATCTCTACTAAAATGATTTAAAATAGATATTATTCATTTTAAAATATAGGAGACCAATTTTACACATATAAAATGTAATTATACATTAATGAGCATATGCAATTTAGTTAAAAAATACCAAATGTAATTATAAAAATGAACATAAAAATATATTAACTATATTTTGGCATAAATATAGAAATTAAATAATTAAATTACCATAACAATAATTTGGAAAATAATTATTGGGAATTTTATTAATAAAAAGGGTAGGAAATAAATAAATTTAAATCCCTAATATAATGGAAAATTATAAAAATGTTGGGCGTGCTTATATATGCATGTATATGCTATTTAAAATATATAGGAAAAACTTGGGTATCAATAGGGAGTAAGGTGGATTTTATATCGCGATTTGACTTTAAACTGAGAAAGATTTGGTGATTATGTGATGTTTATGGCGGTGGAAGGGTATAAAGAGAAGTTAGTTTGAGGCGGAGCATGTGGGTTATCTCCTGCAGAGTGTTCTAAAGTTGTGTGATCCCTATGTTGTTTGTTGAAAGTCCTCTGTTACCACTGAATTATATGTGCTGCAATTTAAGTTTCTATCGCGTATGAGTTGTCTCGACTGTTGCGAGGATGAATGTTAGATTTGCAGATAATTTGAGGTACTAGATGGCTTGTGTTGCACGATATTATGAATAATTTGGTTTAACCTCACCATGGTATTATGGCAGTAGTAGAGTATGGGCATTGTGAGTTCTATGTGTTTTGACTTATGGCTTTTATCCAAGTGGGGGAGCATGCTATTGATTATTTGATTGCACGGTTATGCGTTGTATTGGTTTTAGTTTGAGGTATAATAGTGAATTGGTTGTGTCTTGTAGGGGTTGAGATCAAGTAAAGGAAATTTTAATAAAGGTTATGTCATGCTTTATGGGTGAATGAGAGTCATGGAATGACTTGAGTTTCTAATGGTGAATGATGTACAATGCATAGAGCATGAATTTATTTGGTTGCATTAAGGTGGGGTTTACTTTCATAGGTGTTGATCTTCTAATGGGGAACATGACATTCTATTCGTTTTATCAGTGTAATTTAAATCTGAGTAGAATGTATGAATCCCAAGAATGGTTTTAATGGATTCAATACTTATATGTAACAATTGGAGATCTTCAGGAAGTTTATTTTAGAAACCGAGTTTTACATTTGAGGGTGTCAATACTTGTGGCATTTCTATATCAATATTGATTCTACATATTAGTATTAGGAAGGGGAGGGTAATGACTTTAGATCCACGGGAAGTCTCTTCAGGGTAAGTATTTTGAATTTGGTACTTTAGGAATATTTAAGAGAGTATTCGAAGGCTTATGAGCCTTAGACAATGTGATTTCATGCTTGAGTCTCGTGTGGTGCATCTGGTTTGAGGATTCTGATATAATGGCAAGGGAAAATATCAATTTGAAGGACATTTAAAAGTAACATGGATAAATATAGTAGCTTGTTAGAATGTAGGATCAGTATTGTAATGGGTATGATCAGTTCTTTGGGTGCTTATGAGGTAATGATTTTCTACAGATGTCTCGTAGCAATGCTCTTGGGTTTTTTTGTAAACCTGTGCAACTTGGTTGAGTTAAAATGATTCAGTCCCGACAGTTTGGTTTTGTGAAAATGGGATTCAGAGAGTTCTTGATGGTTTTCTACCATAGTTAGAGATGTATATCTTCTACTGGCATGAGAAGCATGTGATGTATAGTGATTTTCTTCTAAATGGGATCAAATGGAAAGTTATTGGCTAGTTGAGTACGTATTTGCTGGTGGCTCAAAATGGATTATAAATTCCTCATATTTAATATAGGATGGAAGGGTATAAACGGTATGTTGTGTAGGGTTGAGCTAGCGTATGTAAAGTCACAGTTTAGTTTTGAAAGGAAGGTCATAAATTCTTAGGCTGCACATGAAGTTTTAGAAGATTAGGGAATGATATTACAGTTTGATATGGCTTGATGAGGGTGTACATTTTAGAAAGGGCAGTGTGTTTGAGTTATGGATACTTTATTGGTATTGCGGCAGTATTATGTCTGGTTGACTGTTGATATTTACAATTGCTTGGTAGAATAGAAGAATTCTAGGAGTATCACTCATAGAATGATTGGGTATTAGAGGTGTGTTATATATTCAGACGGTAGAAATGGAATCGAATATGGTGATTCGTGTGCTATATGGATTTGGAGATTGTGAGTTATCATAAAAGGTTATGTTGTGGTTGTGGGTCGTATGTGTCGATCTTGTGTGGTGACTATCGGGGGGTTTGGAGACCCGAGTGTACCTTTTGCTGCTTAGTATGGTGGATGTTGACGTGATATTGGTATGGGTTGGTTGTCTCTATGTCATGTTATTTTGGATTGTTGCACTAAGACATCGGCGTTGGCTATGCTGGGGATGCCACTGATTGAGTAGCGAGATTCGACAGGTTATGTCCTAGCAGAGTGATTTTATTTTTAAAGGCCCATCTAATGGTTAGGAATATGCTATCTTTCTTATTTGGCCTTCGTGAGGGATTTCAGTGCAGAGACTCCTACCATTAATTTAGTTTTGGTGGTGAGGGATTTTTCAAATATATTCCTCGCTGTCGGGCATGTCGCTGGATAGGGTTGCAGATTTTGGTATTAATTTGGTGACCGGGCATTGTATCATATGGCACCGGCGAAGTTAAAGGAGTTGAAGGAGCAGCCTTAGGAACTCCTTGGTAAGGGGTTCTTCGGTAGGCCAATATGGATGTGTGTTCTGCATCGAGTCGGCTTGTCGACTCCAAGTTGCTATTGTTGAGGGATGTGTTGATTTGGTTGTTATTAAGCTTGTGAGCACATGATTTTTGCACTGAGCAATTAATTCCAAAATTAAAATAAATATGTTTTTGAGTGCAATTACTTGCTTTGTTTGGAATTAGCTATACTTTTGTGTTTGAATAAGTAGAAATTAGAAGAAAATCAAAGAAAATAGGCTAGGTAATTAATTTGTTAGTTTAATTAGTTAGATTTTAAGAAAAATGGCGAAAATAGTGTTAAGTAGTAGAAATTAGGAAAAAATAGTAGAAAATTGCCAAAAAATATTAGATAATTAGAGTAAGTAGGAAACTAGGTTTTATAATTTTTCATAAAAGAAAAAGAAAAAAAAAATATAAAGGAAAATACATAAAAAATAAGAAAATCGGAAAAATACAAAAATATAGGTGGTTGGGTTGATTTTAGTTGAAATTAGAGGCCCAGTCTGCTGAGCCCAAGACTTTGGCCCGCCTGGTATTCTAATTGTTTTGATCATAGCCGTCCATTTTTATAAATCCAACGGCCGAGAATATTAGGTGAATTATTGGTTTAATTAATAATTGAGAGTTGATCTGAGCCGTTCGTTTGGATTGATCTTAGGGTGTGAGACTTTGGTCTCCCAGGCAACAATACGACGCCGTTTTAGTAACGGTGATGAGAACCGTCGATCTTGATCAATTGGACGGTTGAGATTACCTCAGACTCACTGGCTATATAAAGCCTTTGTCTGAACAAATTTGCCATTCTCTACAAAACCCTAGAGACCAGCCGCCCCAAACCCCTCTCTTCTTCTCCCTGCTTCACCATCTTCAAACCTAGCCGGCCATGGCGGCCACCACTCCCACGGTGGTCGCCGGCCTCTTCTAACTCCCCTTTCATCTCTCTCTTCTTCTATTTCTTCTTCTCCATCAAAAAGCCCCCAAGAACTCCCCTTCTCCAGAACTCCGGTCACCGGAACCTTCGCCGGTGAACCACCAAACAACGAGAAACCACATAAAACCAACGCCAAAAGAATCCTCTCCACCTGATCTATCACCCTACCCCACTGGTTCCCCTCGAATCTACCCCAATCGTCTCGAATATCCCAAAAAGGGTCGTCGGAACCCTAACTCTGGCGACCCCCGAACTTAAAACCACCCAAAGGCCTCGCCTTTTACTCCCCCAAACACCCCTTTACAACTCAAAATCCCAAAAGGCTTCGTCTTTAAGCCTTAAAAAAAAGACCAGGAAAAGAAAAGTAAAAAAAGGGGATCTGAAAAGAATAAAGAAAAAAAAAGAAAACAAGAAGAAGAGAGTAAAGTCTGAAGAGAAAGAGAGTGAAAGAGAGAATAGGAAGCTCGGGGGACAGGCCCCGCTAAGCTAAGTCCCCTCACTCTGTGAATTTGTTTGCTTTCCTTTCATTTTTAGTTTCAAAATTCTTTCTTCTGTGTTACATTCTTGTTCTGTTTGTTTTTGTTTCCCTGCTTTGAAAGATCCTGTTTAGTATTAGGGTTTTATTTTCATCTCATTCATCTTCATATGTGTTCTCCTGTTTGTTTGTTTTAAATCATGTTCTGTTTCTTCTGAGTTAAAAAAAATCTATCTTTTCTTCTTCATCTTCTTAGTATTGTGGTTGTCGATCTGTTAGTTTTCAACAAGCATGACTGCTCCTCTCTTTATGATTCCTTACATGTCTAGTTGTTTAGTCATTATTATTCATTAGGTTTATCTGGCTTGTTTGGATTTTTGTTCGGTTTCTCTGTTTTGAAGACTTGACTTGGATATCTCTCTTTTTCTTTGACCTTTGTTAGTATTAGGCTACTTCATCTTGTTAGTTTTCGATATTTCTTCTGTGATTTTGCATGTTTTGGTTCTGATACTATGTTTAATTGTTTGTCTCTCATTCTCGCTCAGCTTTGTATTAGATTATCTTTGGTTAGCTTGCAATATCTCGACTGTTTCTCTTTCTGCATGTTTAGTCTTAGTGAAAGTTTGGCCATCTCTATTCATCTCTTATATCAGAGTTATCCTGTGTTTAATCTGGGGTTCACTTCTCTGCTCTAGAGATCTTCACATCCTTTGTTTACATTTTGGTTGTCCTATTTGTTGGTTTTTCAATATTACTTATGTTTATTTTAGTGCAAGTCTAGTTTCATGTCATATCACCTCTCATGTGCTTTTATTTGCTGAATAAGTATGCCAATCTGAGTCTGTTTCTCTTCATGTCACCCTCACATGATAGATTTAGGTTTCTCCTTCACTGTTTCTCCATATTCTTCTTTTCTTCATCTCCATGTTCTTCTTTCCTTCATTTTCATCTTATCTGTCATGCACTTGTGTTAGATTTAGGTTGGTTGGTTACTATTCCCATATTACTCTGTTAGACCCATTCTTCTCATGTTTGATATAAGCCTTATGTCATATCTTGCTGACTATTATAGTCTTTACTGTACCTATATCATGAATCCTGGTGGTTTTTGAAGTTTTTCAAACTATTTTGGGGACTTGAACTGGTAGTAATTAGATCTGAAGTTGACATGAATTCATACTGTATTGCATGTAGTCTGATGATGTGAATTAATTGACTGAAATTCAACCATATCAATTGTTTCCCCTGAGTTTAAGTTAATTAATGCATGTTGATTTGATCATATGTGTTCCTGTGTGCAACAAATGTTGAAGGATGATTAAGTTCTGCTAGTTCCTGTAAAGCATGATTGTTTGATTAATTGATTGAACTTTAGGAGGATTGGTTATAGCTGTAGTGCTAGGTTTCATAAATGGCTAGTTTCTAAATAGGTTAAAACTGAAAAATGAACAAAATAGGTTATAAGCTGAATAATTGGTCTAAGAATGGTCAACCTTGCAAAGGGTTGACCTATTCTATAAGGCCCTAACACACAGTCCACTTTAAAAGTGGCCGGTTGTGCAAAATGGCTATGTCTGCAAATGCAGACTAGCCCAGGCTCTCTTTAGAGCCCTGAACAGCAAAGTGGCCAAACCTGTAAAGGTTTTGGGCCCAGCTGTTCAGTAATTGGCTTTAATAGCCAAAGTTAAGTCTCAACTTGAGACTGGCTAAATTTTAAAGAGTTACTTTTAATAATAAAGCAGGCTATGCCTGCAATTAGCTTAAATTTGAAATAACTTAGTCTTAATTAACTGAAATAGATCCAGAAGTGGCTAAAATTGAAATAGTCCCTTAAAATAAATCTGGCCAGCCCTTAAATACTAATGCCAGGGCCGGCTATTAGTTAAATAGGTTCAAAGGATGCTGAAATTTAACCTAGGTAAGCTAGTAAATAAGCAGTGCCCTTAGGGGCACAATTGGGAATTAAAAAGGTGAAATAGTAAATAGTTAGAACCTAAGAGGGTAAGGGAGTCCTTTGTACCCCCGATTTCTGCAATTTTGCAGAGATTTAAGGGTATAATGGTCTCCCTAAAAGGAAAATTTGTAAAAATCTCAAACCCCTAAGGTCACATTGGTAAAAAGCCCCTAAAGGAATCTTTAGAACCTTCGAGCACATGCTGGAAGGATTTTTGTTAACAGAAATTGGGGCTAAAGTGTAGATTTTATAGTTTTAGGAGGGGGAGAAGTGGGATTAATCCCATACTTTCTCCCCAAGTCTTCAGCCCTCAATACAACTATAAATACCTTTAGAAAGGGGCTAAAGAAGGGGGTTCCAATTTAAGCAATCTGAAATATATATCTAGGCTGAAAAATACAGTAGTCTGGAGAGTGAAATAGCAATAGAATAGTAGTGTTCTTCTGGTATTTTGGAGCGAGCACTCGGTTTAACTTCTTCTGGTTCTGGGTTTTTGCTCTAATCATCTGGATTTCTATTTGCTGTTGGCTTTGCTGTTGCTGTGTTGCTGTGCCTTCATCTCTCTGTTGCATTGCTGTTTGAGTCCTGTTGTGCTTATTGCTTATCCCCCTTAGACTCATTGGTTTTCTTTCCATTTGATCCAGGTACATTCCCTATTCTATTGAAGATGTAATTGCTGAAACGTTGAAATGAAGTTCCTGCTTTAATTCGTTTTGTCATTTTGTATTATTGAATTAGTAGTTTAATTGTAGTAGTATGTAGTAGCTGAAAAACAGAAAATAAACACAAGAGATGTAATAACGGTAGTATAGTAGCAGTGTAATGGTAGTGTAGTCGTAGATCACTCATCACTTAGTTAAATAGGAATACCATTAAAACCAGAGTCAATCAACTCACTCGCATGCATTAATAATAATAAGCTCACTTAGTTAACTTGTTTCGTTAACCAATTTCAAAGTTTGAGTAAGTTTAAAAGATGAGGAGTAAAATTGGCTATAATGATGTTAAAACGGGTTTTGGGAATATCAAGTAAGTTTGATTCATATCAGTGTTAGTAGTAGATCACGACTGTAAATCAGTACGTAGAAACAAGCAAGTTTAAAGGGAGACTCACGAATTAGAGAGTATAATAGATCATCTGCAACTAGGAAATGTGATACCAAAAATAGAAGCAAACAATAAAAATCCAATGCAAATATACAATCATTTAGTATAGTAATAATCTTGTAACATAGCAAGTAATTAGACTATAGATCTTACTTCCCATAGCTAATTTATTTATTATTGATCTCCTAGTTTTAAAACTTCAGTGTTAATATATGTTAGTTCAACATAAATAAAGGTGAAAGTAGTCGGTTAGTTTAGTTCTCATTAATTAGTGGTTAATCTAGAAGTAATGTTAATCTTTAGACTTCATCCATAATCAAACCGTTTACCCAGAATTAGTATGAACCTCAATTGTTAGTATAAAAGCTAGAAGTAGCCTGTTAAACTCCATGTACATAGATATTGAACTTAAAGTTAGTACTTTGTGTATTGAATCTCCTCTTTCTGATTAATAAAAAATGTTCAAATTTTACCTCTTAATTATGTGTATTTATCGTACTGTGAAATTGTGTTTCTGTTTGTTATTATTGATTCATTCGGTTTGGGTCCAAAATGTAACGTGGGCATGAACTATGGTGTTACTCGACTAGGCTGCCCAAATATAAATCTGAAGACCGTTCCAAGATCCAGGCCCAATAACGAAATTCGACGGGCCTGGAATGTTTAATGATACAAAATCGGCTAAGGCAAAAACAATATAGCAAATGTAGTACACACAAAATAGGATTGGACTTTAATAAATTAAATTGGGACGAGCCTCGCCCGAATGACAACGGGCCCCCATTTAGTTATAAGATGACATAGTAGAATCGGAGAAGCTAATAGTGAATTCCATAGCCTCTCCCAAAGTTAAAAGCCGATATAGACTATCTTAAGGCACGATTTTAATATACTTTCCTATGAACGAGTGTGCACTTGGTGCGACTCAAATCCAAATCTCTGTAGAGCCGAAATACACCAAAAGTTATAGGCGTACTGGTTGCGGTATGACTCGAGGCGTGTTTCCGCGATACCACAAATTCCTAAGAAATAATATTTAACGTAAAAGCACATTATGTTGTTAAAACCTATAATTGAGTCAAACAAAAGTCGAGAACGACAGTGGAGCAACCGTGCTAAAACCACGGAATCCGGGAGTGCCTAACACCTTCTCCCGGGTTAACAGAGTTCCTTATCCAGATCTCTGCTTCGCGGACATTTTTAAGAGTCAAAATTCCTCGGATTCGGGATTAACCGGTGACTTGGGACACCATTATCATTCCCAAGTGGCGACTCTGATTAATCTCTAATAAAATCCCGAACCGATTGTCCTTTAATTGGAAAAACTCCTTCCCTTACGTTATTTTATCCGTTTCGGGTATTTGAGCGTCGGGGTATACCCTACGAGCGTATTCATATGGTATAAGTATGTGGGGTAGTAAAAAGGGAGGTGTGACAGCTCTGGTGACTCTGCTGGGGAACCAACCCCGAACTTCGGTATCAGGGTTTAAGAACTCGAGCTCCTTAGAACTGCCGTTCGCGTTATTGTTTGACTTCATTATGTGATTTGAACAACATGCTATGTGCTTTATCGCTTTAATATTTATGTGAACTGTATATAAAATTGTGCTGAAAACCACTCTCTCTTCTCCCCCGGGGATGTGCTTACTGGTTGAGACTCCCCTTTCTGTTAAAAGTCACCCTAAATTAAGAAAATAGAGGCCGGATAAGTTACAAAGCCGATTGACTCCGCGGGTCACCGGTACGTAGCCCCTCCTCGATTCGAGTTGTCCGCTCGGGTACACGGTCTAGCAATCTATGAAACCGTAAGATTTTGAACATAGGTCTAGGACGATTATTTGCATCATATTTGACTTAGGGGACTCAACACAGGGGTTGGGTCCGTCTAGGACAGGTGATCCGGTATTGAAAAGACCGAGCATGTTATGTGTTGCATTTTATTGTCCTTGATCGTTATGCGGACCGGCGGAAATCCCGAGGATAGAAAAATTGTTGAAAAAGAAAAAAAAAAAAAAGAGAGAGGAAAATAAAAGTTGTAAGAAATAGGTACCCGGAAAATTTGAAAATTGGAAAAAAGAATAGGTGGAACATTTTGTTGAAATAATTGGTCAAATAATCTGACCGAACTACGCAGGTTTGATTCTCGCCATTAGGTGGGATACGTAGGCAACCCCTAAACGGGTCCAACCACACTTTTAGAAAAACAAAAGACCAAAAAAGATTTTCTTTTCAAATAATCGAGGTGATTGCTATTTTTGGAAATGGCCGAATGTTCCGAAAGGACGCCGGAAGGCTGTTTTGGCAAAAATGGGCACTTCGAAAGTCATTTTCTTTTCTTTCCTTCAAAAATTGAAAACTTGCATTGAAAAAAGATTTTTCTTTTTTTTCTAAATAAAATCACCTTAATAAATGTGCAGGACGAGCACGATGATGAATGAACACTTTTCCCTAAATAAAATCCCTTTGGAGCTGAGATTATGGTGGCGGGACATGGGATCCGATGGTCAAGACTGGGTCAAAAAGTACTTAAAAGGCCTTACGGGGTTACTAGACATGGTTCCTCGAGGTGATGTGGTTAGAGCGTTGGTCACGTTTTGGGATTCGGCACACAACGTATTTCATTTCCCAGATTTTGAACTTACCCCAACTTTGGAGGAGATTGCCTTCTACATTGGGAAGACCGAGGTCCCGCTGAAAGGAAAATACCCGGTATCTCCGAGGACGGTGACAGTACATCGCTTCCTCGACTCTTTGAAAATTGCCCGGAATGTTCATAATGAAGATCTGGCCAACGGGTTTTGTTCTTTAAGCTTCATCTACAATAGGTTTGGACACGTTGGGGGTTTCAACGACCTCACAAACAAGTTATGCTGTAAGTCCAACCGAGCGAAATGGGAAGAACACCGGAGGTTTGCATTTTTGGTGGCATTTCTTGGAGTTGTTGTATTCCCGAGGAAAGATGGACATATCAATATAAAAGTTGCCGGGGTAGCTACCACACTGATAGTACAAGATAACTGTACTCTGGCCCCGATGATTGTGGCGGACATCTACCGTGCTCTAACTGCGTGCAAAGCAGGGGCTAGCTTCTTCGAAGGGTGTAACTTGATCTTGCAAATCTGGCTAATTGAGCATCTATGCCACCATCCTTCATTCTCGAGCTATGGTTCGGCCGAACGGACATGTTTGGAAGAGTTCAATACGAGGACAAAAGAAGTAAAGTTGCCGGAGGGAGTCCAAGGTTGGATTGTGTATCTTCGATCACTAACTGACGGTCAAATCGATTGGACGTATGACTGGTTACCTCTTGACGAGGTGATATACATGCCAACGGAAGGATCGCCAAGCCAAAATTTGAAAATTGATACTTGTGTGCCGAATAGAGCAAAGGGGGAGATATCACCTGGATACTCCACATGGTACCGACGAGGGGTTGAACACGAACGTCTTTCAAAGAGACCTCACTTTCAAGACTTGATAGAGCAATCCGAGGAGAATCAGAAATGGGTGGCCAAGGAAAAAGAATACAAGGCCAAAATCAGTCTGTTGGAGGATAAATTGAGAAATCTCCATTTCGAAAGCGGTTTACAAGCAGCATCCGATGAAGTGGAGAAGAAACAGCTGAAGAAAGAAAATGATATGTTGAAGGCTCAAATGGCTCAAATGAAAATTGCATCCGAGACCCCGGTTCGCTCGGCCCGGGATGAAAAGTTAATTGAAATTCTCCGGCGAAAAGTAAATGACTATAGCTTCGATTTGGACAAAGCTGAAAAAGAGTTAGTCAGGGATCGGAAGCAAATGGACAGAGATGCTGAGGAAAGAGCCAAGTTGGTTCGACAACTGCAAGACAAGCACGATTTTGAGGTAGCTCAACTTAGAAAGAAAATAATTTCGGCCACGGTCAAGAGTAACAAGATTATCAAAGATCTTGAGGAAGAGAGAGAGCACTGCTACACGACTATGGCTAGATTAGAATTAGAGCTGCAACAAGTGCAAAAAGACAACCAACATACCTTGGATGCTCGCACTCAACAAATAAGCCGGTTATTGGAAGAAAAGGGGGTCATCAGAGAAAAGATTGTTCGCATCGCCCAATACATCACCCGGAAGACCCAGCTTTGTGAAGATATGTCTCGAAGGACCTTTGTATCTGCAGTGAAGTTCTTCGTACAACAAGTCATGGCCGACCTAGATAGGCTTCAAAGGGGATTATCATATAGGCCCGCGGCAAGGCCGAACGATGCCTCGCGGGCACTAGGTGAATTAATATACTCATAGGGCATGCATCATCTTTTATTTTCTTTTAAAACATCACCTTGTAATCAATGTTTTGAATTATCAATGAAAAACAAGTGTTGTTATCAATTCTTTTGCTTTATGTCATTTCCTTTAAATCCGCTAGGCAAATAAATAGGAACGTAATTATGAAAACGACAAGGAAAAAGAGATGAAAAGAAAAAGCAAGAAAAGAAGGAAAAAGAGAAAGCAAGGAAAAAAAAAAGAAAAAGCAAGAAAAAAGAGAAAAAGAAAGAAAAAGAAAGAAAAAAAAATAAAGAAAAGAAAAAGAGCGGGAAAAGAGAAAAGTGATTGGTCCAAATAAGCAGCGGCCGGGATGATGCATAACGACTCGAGGAAATGTGTCTGTTTTTAAAGTCGTTGCATTTTATTCATAACAACTAACGGGTGTTGATGCTTGTGAGTCCAGATTCTCTAGGCAACTGGCATTCTGGCTACCCACCCATACAACACCAGATACAAAAAGATGACAAAGGCTGTGTCCCAGGAAATTGAGGCAACTATCATGGATCCTGCTCACGAAGAGGAAATTGTGGATGTGGCAGGAATGAAGGAGGAAATGTACAAGCTGAGGCAGCAGATGGCCGAGATGTACCAGGCCTGGTCTAGAGGTCAACCACTACCAGCTTACCCTGCCAACCCCGCATATGTCCCTCCAGCCAATCCTAACCCTGAACCGCCAACAATGAACTCATCCTCCACCTACCCCGATTACCCTCACTATTATGCCTCCACCTCCCAGGATACCACCACCTCCAGTCAAACAAGCACCACCTCACATACCACAAGTTGCTCCTGTGTATGTGGCACCTCCACCCGCTGCTATGCACAAATCCTCCAGTGAACCGATGTTTCATATACATGATCCTCACTACTACCCCCCAGAGCCAACTTTCAGACAACACGAGTCTCATGCTCCGATGATAGAAACAAGTGAAGAAAGGATTGCAAAGAGTGCTGGGAAGGAAGAGATGGCCCGAAAAGTAAAAAGTCTGGAAAATGCTTTCCGCACTATGCAAGGACTAGGAGGGCAGGTTAGTGTAGCCTACAAAGATCTGTGTCTATTCCCCGAGGTGCAGCTTCCCGTGGGATTCAAATTGCCAAAATTCGACATGTATAGCGGACACGGGGATCCGGTAGCTCATCTCAGAGGATACTGTAGCAAGATGAGAGGCGCGGGAGGCAAAGATGAGTTATTGATGGCATACTTCAGCCAGAGTCTGAGTGGTTCAGCTTTAGAGTGGTATACCCGACAAGACCATACAAGGTGGTTCGTCTGGGATGACCTAGCACAAGCCTTTGCAAATCACTTTCAGTACAACTTGGAGATCATACCTGACAGGTTATCTCTTACAAAAATGGAGAAGAAGCCAGGGGAAAGCTTTAGGGAATTCGGTTTCAGATGGAGGGAGCAGGCCGCGAGAGTAGACCCACTCATGAAGGAGGAGGAGATGGTGGATTGTTTTCTACAGGCTTTGGAGCCTACATACTACGGTCATCTAGTGTCTGCGATCGGGAAGAGTTTCAATGAAGTCGTGAAAATGGGAAGCTTTGTAGAGGAGGGTTTGAAGACAAATAAAATCATGAGTTTTTCGGCTATCAAGGCCACCAATCAAGCTATACAACCTGGAAACGGGGGAGTAATGGGAAAGAAGAAGAAGGAAGAGGTGGCAACTGTAGAGAGCAGGCCATGGAGTCGCAACCCACATTATAACCCACCAAGACCCTACCGCCAACACCCACCAAACCCGTCAACTCCATATAATCCACCACCGCCATCTTACCCGCCAAACCCATACAACACATCAAGCCCATATAACTCACCACCACCACCATACCCACCAACAGTCCCACATTACCACCACCCACAAGCTCAAGCCTACCCACCACCACCACCCCATGTGTGGAGAGCCCAAGCTCCGCACAATGTTTACCACACCCAGAACACATACCCGACCTCTAAACCTTACAGAAACCAAAATAGGCCCAGGCCGGACTCCGAGTGGAGAAACAAGGCAAGGAAAACATTCACCCCACTCGGGGAATCATATACCAGCCTTTATCATAGGTTGAAGGAGTTGGGGATGCTAAGCCCAGTTGCACCTAAAGTTCCAAACCCACCCCCGAAAAATCTTGATCCTTCTGTTAGATGTGAATACTGTTCGGGAACATTGGGTCATGATACCGAAAAATGTTGGCAGTTGAAGAACGCCATTCAGGATCTCATTGATGATAGGAGAATTGAAGTTCAGGCTCCAGAAGCCCCGAACATTACCCAGAATCCGCTGCCAAATCACCACGAGACACACATGATAGAATTGGTGCAAGGTGATAGCAGTCAGAAACCATCTCAGGCTGTGATGATGATAAAGTCAAATGGCAAAACGGAGAAGGAAGTCGTGAAAGAGAAAGTGACTGTTGAAGAACAGGCAGGAAAGCCAGTAGTGGTGGCAGGTTTGAAAGTGGTAGTGCCAGGCGCAAAGACGATTGTGACTGTGAAAGGCGCAAGTACAGAGCCAGTAATTATAAAGCCGGTAGTGCAGATGCTGGTGGTGAGCACAAAGACTGTACTTTGGAACTACAACAAGGTAGCAGTGGTTTACAAAGGAAAAGAGGTGTCTGGGGAAATTAACGAAACCCATGGTCTCACCCGGTCCGGAAGATGCTTTGCTCCAGAAGAATTGAGAAAGATGAAAGCAGTAAAAGAGAACCAATTGAAGAAACCAGTGTCGGAAGAAGAAGCGGAGGAATTCCTCAAGAAGATGAAGTCACAAGATTACTCAGTGGTTGAGCAGTTGAGGAAGACCCCTGCCCAGATCTCTTTGCTATCTTTGCTAATACACTCAGAAGAGCACAGGAGGGCTCTGATGAAGATTCTAAATGAGGCTCATGTTCCGGAAAAGATTTCAGTTTGCCACTTGGAAAAGATTACTAACAAAATTTTCGAGTCTAATAGGATCACATTCTCTGATAAGGAGTTGCCTGTGGAGGGAACTGAGCACAATAAGGCATTGTACTTTACGGTAAAGAGTGAAGAGTCAGTAGTGACCAGGGTATTGATAGATAATGGATCAAGCGCTAATATTTGCCCGCTGTCGACTTTGGGGAAGCTGAACATCAGTCCGGACAGAATCCGGAAGAACAGTATAAACGTGAGAGGGTTTGACGGTGGGGGTAAAAACACATTGGGAGACATCATTCTGGAGGTGACTATCGGTCCTGTTGATTTTACTATGGAATTCCAGGTGCTCGACATTGCTGTATCATATAACTTGTTGTTAGGCCGACCCTGGATTCACGCGGCCAAGGCAGTACCATCTTCTTTACACCAGATGGTCAAATTTGAGTGGGAACAACAGGAGATTGTAGTCCATGGGGAAGAAAATGCTTGTAATATGGTGACACCGTTTGATGATACTGATGGGGATAGAGGTCCTTGGGTCTACCAAGTGACAGATGCTATTGTGGTAAACAGAATTGCTGAAGGGGAGAAATTGCCAATCCCTATGATGGCACCAACTGCTGTGATGGTGGCCAAAGAGATGCTTAGAAATGGATTTGCACCGGGGAAGGGACTGGACAAAGCATTGCAGGGAGTTATTCAGCCAGTTCAGCTTCCAGAAAACAAAGGAACATTCGGCTTAGGGTCCAAACCCACCTTTGCCGATATCCAGAGAGCCTCAAAAGCCAAAAAGAACTGGACCTTGCCCAAACCCATACCCAAATTATCCGACACCTTCGTCAGGCCTGGTACAAAATATCAGACATCTGCTGCGACAAAGTGCATTGAGACCCAACTTGACGAAGAAATGCTGAGTTTTGAGAAGATGTTTTGGGAGGTGAATATGGTCGAAGCGGGGGAAGGCACAAGCAAAATGGATGTGCAGTTTGTGGGACCTGGAATCATGTTGAACAATTGGGAAGCTACTCCTTTCCCTATCAGGAAGGAGTCTTGGTAGTTAGCTCCAAAATTTCATCATTGCTTTCCCAAAAGTTGTTATTTTTATAGTTTTCCCATTCCCCTCATAAAAAGAAAATCACCATGTATCCCGAACTTTGTTCGTTCTTTTTATCAATGAAATGCAGTTTTCCTTTTCTTCACTTTTGCCTTATTTTTCTTTATTTTTCCTTTTGTACAGTTTTGCATGTGTTGATTCCGATGCCATGTCATGCGTGAAGGATTCTAGACCCAGTTCTGACAATCACGTTACTATACAAGAAATTGAGGAAGATAGCGAAATAGAATGTGAGGATGAGGAAGCCCTGGAGGAAATAAGCAAGGACATGAAACAATATGAGGAAAAACCCAAACCGAATCTAAGTGATACGGAGTCTGTAAATTTGGGGAGCGAAGATGATGTCCGAGAAACAAAGATTAGTGTACATTTGGAGGCACCCCTCAGGGATGAATTGATAAGGTTGTTACATGAGTTTAAGGACATTTTTGCCTGGTCCTATGATGACATGCCCGGACTTAGCACTGGTTTGGTGGTACACAAGTTGCCTATCTATTATGAATGCCGGCCAGTAAAACAAAAGCTGAGGAAATTCAAAACGGACATTAGCGTGAAGATAAAGGAAGAGGTGAACAAGCAGTTTGAGGCAAAGGTCATAAGAGTTACCAAGTACCCCACCTGGTTGGCAAATGTTATGCCGGTCCCGAAGAAAGATGGCAAAACCAGAGTGTGTGTAGACTATAGAGACCTCAACAAAGCCAGTCCGAAGGATGACTTCCCATTGCCAAACATCCACATATTGATCGACAATTGTGCCAAGCATGAAATAGGTTCATTTGTGGATTGTTATGCCGGTTATCACCAGATTCTTATGGACGAAGAAGACGCTGAGAAAACCGCCTTCATTACACCTTGGGGAACGTACTGTTACAGAGTAATGCCGTTTGGATTGAAGAATGCCGGGGCAACTTACATGAGGGCGATGACCACAATGTTCCACGACATGATGCATCGTGAAATTGAAGTGTATGTGGACGATGTCATCATAAAGTCCAGAAAACAACCTGATCATGTGAGAGATTTGAGAAAGTTTTTCCAAAGACTCCGGAGGTACAATTTAAAGCTCAATCCGGCAAAGTGTGCCTTTGGAGTACCTTCAGGGAAATTACTGGGGTTTATAGTGAGTCGGCGAGGTATTGAACTGCATCCATCAAAGATCAAGGCTATTCAAAGTTTACCTCCGCCAAAGAACAAGAAGGAGGTCATGAGCTTACTGGGAAGGTTGAATTACATTAGTCGATTCATTGCTCAATTAACATCAACGTGTGAGCCGATCTTCAAGTTGTTGAAGAAAGATGCAGCAGTGAAATGGACCGACGAGTGTCAGGAAGCCTTTGACAAGATCAAGGAATATTTGGCCAATCCCCCGGTATTAGTTCCTCCAGAACCAGGGCGACCTTTGATTTTGTATCTGACAGTGCTGGATAACTCCTTCGGTTGTGTATTGGGTCAACATGATGAGACAGGCAAGAAAGAACAAGCCATATATTACCTCAGCAAGAAGTTTACATCCTATGAGGTGAAATACACTCAACTTGAAAGGACTTGTTGTGCGTTGATTTGGGTAGCTCAGAAGTTAAAGCATTATTTGTCAGCATATACCACATACTTGATATCACGACTGGATCCTCTCAAGTACATATTTCGGAAGCCCATGCCTACGGGAAGATTGGCCAAATGGCAGATTCTGCTCACAGAATTTGACATTGTCTATGTGACTCGTACGACAATGAAGGCACAAGCTATTGCAGACCACTTAGCTGAGAATCATGTGGATGATGAGTATGAACCATTGAAGACGTACTTTCCGGATGAAGAGGCAATGATTGTCGAGGAGATGGAGCAAGACGAGAGACCAGGATGGAAAATGTACTTTGACGGAGCAGTCAACAGCAAGGGCGTTGGTATCAGAGCGGTACTCATTTCAAGTACGGGTCAGCACTATCCCGTCACAGCTCAGCTCCGATTTTTCTGCACCGACAACATGGCTGAATATGAGGCGTGCATCTTGGGATTAAGGATGGCAATATATGGGTATTCAAGAGATTTTGGTCATGGGTGACTCGGATCTCTTGGTACACCAAATTCAAGGGGAATGGGAGACACGAGATTTGAAATTGATACCATATCGGTATTGTTTGCACGAGTTGTCTCAAAGATTCCAGTCTATAGAGTTCAAGCACATCCCGAGAATGCACAATGAGATTGCAGATGCTTTGGCCACATTGTCCTCTATGTTGCATCATCCTGACAAGACATATATGGATCCGCTCCAGATCCAAGTCCGTGATCAAAATGCTTATTGCTTCGCTGTGGAAGAAGAGTCAGATGGAGAGTCGTGGTATCATGATATTAGGGAATACCTGAAAGCTGGCAAATACCCTGAACAGGCCACTGGAGACCAAAAGAGAGCCATCAGGCGTCTAGCCAATGGATTTTTCCTCAGTGGAGGAGTGGTATACAAAAGAACACCAGATCTGGGCTTATTGCGGTGTGTGGATGCACAACAAGCGGATGAAATCATGATTGAAGTACATGCCGGAGTATGTGGACCCCACATGAGCGGATATGTTTTAGCAAAGAAGATTTTGAGAGCTGGGTATTACTGGCTCACTATGGAGCGTGATTGTATCAGGTATGTAAAGAAATGCCACCAATGCCAGGTACATGGGGATCTGATCCACTCCCCGCCTTATGAGTTGCATACAATGTCAGCACCTTGGCCCTTTGTTGCTTGGGGCATGGATGTTATCGGCCCAATAGATCCAGTTGCTTCTAATGGGCACAGGTTCATTCTGGTTGCAATTGATTATTTCACCAAGTGGGTTGAAGCTAAGACGTTCAAGGCGGTGACGAAGAAAGCGGTGGTGGATTTTGTGCATGAGAATATTATATGCCGATTTGGAATCCCCAAGGTGATTATCACGGATAATGGAGCCAATCTAAACAGTCATCTCATGGCGGAAGTTTGTGAAAGATTTAAGATCACACACCGCAATTCCACACCTTACAGGCCAAAGGCGAATGGTGCAGTAGAGGCGGCGAATAAGAATATCAAGAAGATTCTCCGAAAGATGGTGGAGGGATCCAGGCAATGGCATGAAAAGTTACCCTTCGCTCTCATGGGTTACCGCACGACAGATGCGTACTTCTATCGGAACCACACCTTATACACTGGTGTATGGAACAGAGGCTGTTATACCCGCAGAAATAGAAATACCGTCATTACGGATCATAGCCGAAGCTGAGATAGATGACGATGAATGGGTAAAAGCCCGTTTGGAACAGTTGAGTTTCATTGATGAGAAGAGGTTGGCTGCAGTTTGCCATGGGCAGTTGTATCAACGAAGAATGGCCAGAGCGTATAATAAGAAGGTACGACCTCGAAAGTTTGAAGTCGGACAACTGGTCTTGAGGCGTATCTTACCGCATTGGGCCGAGGCAAAGGGCAAGTTTGCGCCAAATTGGTAGGGACCGTTTGTGGTATCACGGGTGTTGTCCAATGGAGCATTGTATTTAACAGATGTTGAAGGAAAATGCGTAGAGACTGCTATCAATTCAGATGCAGTCAAAAGATACTATGTATGATTCCTTTTCAATTATGTGTTTTGTATTGTGTTGTGATTTTGGAATTGAAATGACGAAGACGTTTTATTCTCTATCCAAACACTTTATCCATTGACATCCCTTTTGAGCCTTAATGAATAAATTCTTTCATATCCCTCTCTCGGAATCGCTTTAGCGCAATAAGATCGAAATTGCCAAAATGAAAAATGAAATGATGGAAAATTGAAATGAAAAAAAATGAATGAAAAATGAATGAAAAAAAAAGAGAAAAGACAAAGAAATCGGGAAAAAGTCAAAAAGAAATCCATCTAACTAATGAAGTTGGATGAACTACGTCCGACTTGATCCCGAAAGGGTACGTAGGCAGCCTCTCTGAGGTTCAGTCACAATAAAGAAAAATCCAAAATTCCCCACATATTGAAACTGGGGCAGAAGTTATGTTTAATAATTCCGAGAGTTGTAAATATTTTTGAACCCTCGTGAAAGTTTGAGCCTTTATACCTTTCTTTCTTAACCCATCCAAAAGCCACGTTACAGTCCAAAGAAAGACCTTCTGATCGATTCCGAAATGATAACAAATACAACGAAGGAGGAGCGAAGCATCGGATAATACCCATGGTACAGAAAACAAAATACAAAAAAGGAAAAATGGAAAAATGAAAAAAAATGAGAGAGTCTCATCAGTGAAAACCTTAACCGGCACTGTAAGGCGATTGTGAGTCTGAGAGAAATAAAATGAGAGAGTCTCATCAGTGAAAACCTTAATCGGCACTGTGAGATGATTGTGAGGTTGAGAGAATAAATGAGAGAGTTCTATTGGTGAAAACCTTTCGAGGCACCGTAGGGCGATCGTGAGGACTATCGAAAAAGAGAAAAGGCAACAAAAAAGAGTATCGGTTTGGGTCAAAGGCAATTCAGAGTCAGAATAATGATTGGAACGAACTGGGTCAGGAGTTTAAATACATGGCATGGTCAACGGAATCAGCCAGCAAATACCCAGATAAGTTCTATCATCTCCCCAAAATACCCTTACCTTCCTTTCATTTTTCCGCATTTCATTGTTTACCTTTTGAGAGCTAACTACCAGCTCCTGATAACGAACGTTGAAATAACACTGGGTCAGAAAGAAGGAAGATTTGGGAAGGAAATAAAGAAGCTTGGCAGAAATGGCCAAAAGAAGAGAAAACAAAACAAAAATGGAAAAATGAGAAAATACAAAAAGAGTTTGCAAGGACAAGCAGTTGAAAGTCATGCAGCATGAGAAAAGCAAAAACAAAGGAAGCAATAAGAAGTGGGGACGGCAGATGCCAGTTGCCAACAGTTTATATCTAATAAATTTTATTTCATGCAGGAACAAATTGTCACTAATCACTTTAAAATGAATGTGACCAATGTGGAAAATTGAAAATACCAAAAAGAGAAGTTCGCCAATAAGTGAAGAAATTCACGGGCTAGAGATAATTGGTAAGAAGAAAATACCAAAAAGAGGAAGGTAACATCTTTCAAAATTCACCCCCCCAGTCCTCAGGCTGCGGGAATACATTTGCACTTGCACGTTTAAATTATGTTAGGTGCCCACCTTCTAATACGGGAATATTTTCTGCATTTGCATTGCACGTTTAAATTCTGTTAGGTGCCCACCTTCTAATACGGGAATATTTTCTGCATTTGCATTGCACGTTTAAATTTTGTTAGGTGCCCACCTTCAAATACGGGAATATTTTCTGCATTCGCATTGCACGTTTAAATTCTGTTAGGTGCCCACCTTCTAATACGGGAATACTTTTCTGCATTCGCATTGCACGTTTAAATTCTGTTAGGTGCCCACCTTCTAATACGGGAATATTTTCTGCATCGCATTGCACGTTTAAATTCTGTTAGGTGCCCACCTTCTAATACGGGAATACTTTTCTGCATCGCATTGCACGTTTAAATTCTGTTAGGCGCCCACCTTCTAATACGGGAATACTTTCTGCATCGCATTGCACGTTTAAATTCCGTTAGGTGCCCACCTTCAAATACGGGAATATTTTTCTGCATTCGCATTGCACGTTTAATTTCAGTTAGGTGCCCACCTTCTAATACGGGAATACTTTTCTGCATTCGTATTGCACGTTTAATTTCTGTTAGGTGCCCACCTTCAAATACGGGAATGTTTTTCTGCACCGCATTGCACGTTTAATTTCTGTTTGGTGCCCACCTTCAAATACGAGAATACTTTTTTGCATCGCATTGCACGTTTAATTTCAGTTAGGTGCCCACCTTCAAATACGTGAATACTTTTCTGCATTTTCATTGCACGTTTAATTTCAGTTAGGTGCTCACCTTCTAATACGGGAATATTTTTCTGCATCGCATTGCACGTTTAATTTCAGTTAGGTGCCCACCTTCTAATACGGGAATATTTTTCTGCATCACATTGCACATTTAATTTCAATTAGGTGCCCACCTTCTAATACGGGAATATTTTCTGCATCGCATTGCACGTTTAAATTCTGTTAGGCGCCCACCTTCAAATACGGGAATACATTTCTGCACATCATGGTCTATACAGTTAAAAGCCCACACTGGGGCAGAAAAAGAAAAAAAAAGGGTAGTTTGTTGTTTTGTTTTGAGCAGGTTTCAGCTCGAGGACAAGAAGTGCCATTGAAAATAAAAAAAAAAACATAAAGAGGGGAAAACAAGAAAAGAAATCAACAAAAAAGAGAGTCAGCATCAAAGAAAATCAACGAAAAGAGAGTCAGCATCAAAGAAAATCAACAAAAAAGAGAGTCGGCATTACCGAAAATCAAGAAAAGAAGGAAGAAGAGCAAAAGCTAGATTAGGAACAATTGTAATTGTAGGATCATAGCTTGGAATAGCTTCTTCATTTTACATTTTCCCCCCGGTGTAATAAGGAGTAAGTCAGCAAGTCTCGACAGTGTCAATGCAACAGTGAGTCTGGTAGTTTTAAACTGCCAGACCTTCCCGAACTACACTGACCTGATTCCTGTTTAGCCCAGGATATGTAGGCAACCTCTAAAGCAGGGTGCGGTCAAAAGGTTTTCAAAAATGCTTTCACGGAATGTGCCGATGTGCAAAAATCTCTCATTATTGCTCACTTGTCTTTGCACTGAAACTCTTCGTGTTCCCGAGCAAAGAGGGGCAGCTGTGAGCACATGATTTTTGCACTGAGCAATTAATTCCAAAATTAAAATAAATATGTTTTTGAGTGCAATTACTTGCTTTGTTTGGAATTAGCTATACTTTTGTGTTTGAATAAGTAGAAATTAGAAGAAAATCAAAGAAAATAGGCTAGGTAATTAATTTGTTAGTTTAATTAGTTAGATTTTAAGAAAAATGGCGAAAATAGTGTTAAGTAGTAGAAATTAGGAAAAAATAGTAGAAAATTGCCAAAAAATATTAGATAATTAGAGTAAGTAGGAAACTAGGTTTTATAATTTTTCATAAAAGAAAAATAAAAAAAAAATATAAAGGAAAATACATAAAAAATAATAAAATCAGAAAAAATACAAAAATATAGGTGGTTGGGTTGATTTTAGTTGAAATTAGAGGCCCAGTCTGCTGAGCCCAAGACTTTGGCCCGCCTGGTATTCTAATTGTTTTGATCATAGCCGTCCATTTTTATAAATCCAACGACCGAGAATATTAGGTGAATTATTGGTTTAATTAATAATTGAGAGTTGATCTGAGCCGTTCGTTTGGATTGATCTAAGGTGTGAGACTTTGGTCTCCCAGGCAACAATACGATGCCGTTTTAGTAACGGTGATGAGAACCGTCGATCTTGATCAATTGGACGGTTGAGATTACCTCAGACTCACTGGCTATATAAAGCCTTTGTCTGAACAAATTTGCCATTCTCTACAAAACCCTAGAGACCAGCCGCCCCAAACCCCTCTCTTCTTCTCCCTGCTTCACCATCTTCAAACCTAGCCGGCCATGGCGGCCACCACTCCCACGGTGGTCGCCGGCCTCTTCTAACTCCCCTTTCATCTCTCTCTTCTTCTATTTCTTCTTCTCCATCAAAAAGTCCCCAAGAACTCCCCTTCTCCAGAACTCCGGTCACCGGAACCTTCGCCGGTGAACCACCAAACAACGAGAAACCACATAAAACCAACGCCAAAAGAACCCTCTCCACCTGATCTATCACCCTACCCCACTGGTTCCCCTCGAATCTACCCCAATCGTCTCGAATATCCCAAAAAGGGTCGTCGGAACCCTAACTCTGGCGACCCCCGAACTTAAAACCACCCAAAGGCCTCGCCTTTTACTCCCCCAAACACCCCTTTACAACTCAAAATCCCAAAAGGCTTCGTTGTTGGAACTTTGAATTGAAACTAGAACATACCAGTAAAGAAGATAGTAAGCAAAGTGAAAGAGCAGGAGAACACAATGGTTAGCCTTGGCTTGCAGCCGGCTAACTTAGAGTGGTGGCCAGTAGCACAAAAAGAGAGCAGCAAGTTTTAATTGAGAGATAGAGTTTTTAAACCAAGAATTTTCGTATGTTTGTGCTAATAAGAGAGTGTGTATATATAGCTTGAAAGCAGGTAGAAAATAAGGTAAGAAATCAAAGTTCATCAGTAATTATGGGGACCCGAAATCAATCAGCCAAGGTAAGTACTCCCTTAATTGAGGAGTTAACTTCAAATGGTAATAAACAAGTAACAAATAAGGGAGGAAATCGTATAAGTCTGAGCATAATAAATAAGGAAATATTTTCAGCATAGTACAAGTGCACAACATATAATAAATGCTAGGTTCAACATGTTTCAATCAAAGAAAAGACTTACTAAATCAATTAATAGCATAATTGGCCGTAATAAGGTCAGAAAACATTATAATAGGTAAAATTCAATATAGATATATGCAGAATCAGTGAAAGATCATTCACAAAGACTCAAGGATTCAAAAGTAGCAAATAACGCTGATCTAGCACAACTTTATAAGACCAAGCACATAGTAAGCAAAAAAATCAGAACTCTAAGAGGTTGAGTAGGACAAGAATCATATATAAATTAGGGATTCATGTAGAGCATAGTCTAGATTAGTAGAATAGGCATGATACAAGTAGAATAAGTGACAATCAGAAACATTGGTGAACAAAACGGGGCAAATGACACAATAGGCAGGGATAACCATAATTAGGAACCCTAACAAGCAAACATAGGCCAAAAATCACATAATCATTGAAACATATAAATTAATTGAACACATTACCAAAACAAAACTCAGAAACCCAAGATTAGAACTAAGAAATTAGGGTTTCCAACATAGGCGAGTTGAAAAGGGAGTAAAATCATAGAATAAGTCAAAATATGCAAGAGATAGAAGTTTAAACATAAAGAATTATATAAACAAAGTTTTGGAAGAAGTTCCAAAACTCTAATTTGAGAAGAAGGTAAAAAATACTTTGAAACTTGTGATTTTTGTAAAGAGTTACAAGGATAGTGTAAAACATCAAAGAAATACACTCAAATTATTTTAAAATCGTACATATCTAGGAGTTGTAAGAAAAAATTAGGGATTCAGAAGAAACCCAAGTATAGATGAAAGAACCTGTCAAAATCTCAAGGATCGTAACAATTACAACAGAATTTCACTTGGAATCATATTGAAGTAGCCAAGAACATACCAGATGGCAAACCCTAGATGCAAGTCAGCATGGACCAGGAGCTTTGAAGGCCTCAGAAAATATGAGCATGGAAATAGATGAGCCATTAGAGGCTCAGGAGTTGAAAGGTGGTCACCGAAGAAGACCGGAGAAGGGTGGCGGTAGTTGAAGGGAGCTAGGGTTAGGTTGGGAGAAGAGAGAATACATGGCGAAATTTGGAAATGAGTTAGATTTAGGGTGTAAATGAAATTAAAAAAGGAAAGGTAGGCGGGTTCAGGGTTTTGGTCAGGTAGTTTGATATGAAACTGGGCTGGGGTTGGGTTCGATTTACGCTATAATTGAAAGAAAACTGGCCATATTTTAAATAGCCACTTTTTCCCTATATAATTTATAATAAATGATCTCTACTAAAATGATTTAAAATAGATATTATTCATTTTAAAATATAGGAGACCAATTTTACACATATAAAATGTAATTATACATTAATGAGCTAATATTATAATTATATGCAATTTAGTTAAAAAATACCAAATGTAATTATAAAAATGAACATAAAAATATATTAACTATATTTTGGCATAAATATAGAAATTAAATAATTAAATTACCATAACAATAATTTGGAAAATAATTATTGGGAATTTTATTAATAAAAAGGGTAGGAAATAAATAAATTTAAATCCCTAATATAATGGAAAATTATAAAAATGTTGGGCGTGCTTATATATGCATGTATATGCTATTTAAAATATATAGGAAAAACTTGGGTATCAATAGGGAGTAAGGTGGATTTTATATCGCGATTTGACTTTAAACTGAGAAAGATTTGGTGATTATGTGATGTTTATGGCGGTGGAAGGGTATAAAGAGAAGTTAGTTTGAGGCGGGGCATGTGGGTTATCTCCTGCAGAGTGTTCTAAAGTTGTGTGATCCCTATGTTGTTTGTTGAAAGTCCTCTGTTACCACTAAATTATATGTGCTGCAATTTAAGTTTCTATCGCGTATGAGTTGTCTCGACTGTTGCGAGGATGAATGTTAGATTTGCAGATAATTTGAGGTACTAGATGGCTTGTGTTGCACGATCTTATGAATAATTTGGTTTAACCTCACCATGGTATTATGGCAGTAGTAGAGTATGGGCATTGTGAGTTCTATGTGTTTTGACTTATGGCTTTTATACAAGTGGGGGAGCCTGCTATTGATTATTTGATTGCACGGTTATGCGTTGTATTGGTTTTAGTTTGAGGTATAATAGTGAATTGGTTGTGTCTTGTAGGGGTTGAGATCAAGTAAAGGAAATTTTAATAAAGGTTATGTCATGCTTTATGGGTAAATGAGAGTCATGGAATGACTTGAGTTTCTAATGGTGAATGATGTACAATGCATAGAGCATGAATTTATTTGGTTGCATTAAGGTGGGGTTTACTTTCATAGGTGTTGATCTTCTAATGGGGAACATGACATTCTATTCGTTTTATCAGTGTAATTTAAATCTGAGTAGAATGTATGAATCCCAAGAATGGTTTTAATGGATTCAATACTTATATGTAACAATTGGAGATCTTCAGGAAGTTTATTTTAGAAACCGAGTTTTACATTTGAGGGTGTCAATACTTGTGGCATTTCTATATCAATATTGATTCTACATATTAGTATTAGGAAGGGGAGGGTAATGACTTTAGATCCACGGGAAGTCTCTTCAGGGTAAGTATTTTGAATTTGGTACTTTAGGAATATTTAAGAGAGTATTCGAAGGCTTATGAGCCTTAGACAATGTGATTTCATGCTTGAGTCTCGTGTGGTGCATCTGGTTTGAGGATTCTGATATAATGGCAAGGGAAAATATCAATTTGAAGGATATTTAAAAGTAACATGGATAAATATAGTAGCTTGTTAGAATGTAGGATCAGTATTGTAATGGGTATGATCAGTTCTTTGGGTGCTTATGAGGTAATGATTTTCTACAGATGTCTCGTAGCAATGCTCTTGGGTTTTTTTGTAAACCTGTGCAACTTGGTTGAGTTAAAATGATTCAGTCCCGACAGTTTGGTTTTGTGAAAATGGGATTCAGAGAGTTCTTGATGGTTTTCTACCATAGTTAGAGATGTATATCTTCTACTGGCATGAGAAGCATGTGATGTATAGTGATTTTCTTCTAAATGGGATCAAATGGAAAGTTATTGGCTAGTTGAGTACGTATTTGCTGGTGGCTCAAAATGGATTATAAATTCCTCATATTTAATATAGGATGGAAGGGTATAAACGGTATGTTGTGTAGGGTTGAGCTAGCGTATGTAAAGTCACAGTTTAGTTTTGAAAGGAAGGTCATAAATTCTTAGGCTGCACATGAAGTTTTAGAAGATTAGGGAATGATATTACAGTTTGATATGGCTTGATGAGGGTGTACATTTTAGAAAGGGCAGTGTGTTTGAGTTATGGATACTTTATTGGTATTGCGGCAGTATTATGTCTGGTTGACTGTTGATATTTACAATTGCTTGGTAGAATAGAAGAATTCTAGGAGTATCACTCATAGAATGATTGGGTATTAGAGGTGTGTTATATATTCAGACGGTAGAAATGGAATCGAATATGGTGATTCGTGTGCTATATGGATTTGGAGATTGTGAGTTATCATAAAAGGTTATGTTGTGGTTGTGGGTCGTATGTGTCGATCTTGTGTGGTGACTATCGGGGGGTTTGGAGACCCGAGTGTACCTTTTGCTGCTTAGTATGGTGGATTTTGACGTGATATTGGTATGGGTTGGTTGTCTCCATGTCGTGTTATTTTGGATTGTTGCACTAAGACATCGGCGTTGGCTATGCTGGGGATGCCACTGATTGAGTAGCGAGATTCGACAGGTTATGTCCTAGCAGAGTGATTTTATTTTTAAAGGCCCATCTAATGGTTAGGAATATGTTATCTTTCTTATTTGGCCTTCGTGAGGGATTTCAGTGCAGAGACTCCTACCATTAATTTAGTTTTGGTGGTGAGGGATTTTTCAAATGTATTCCTCGCTGTCGGGCATGTCGCTGGATAGGGTTGCAGATTTTGGTATTAATTTGGTGACCGGGCATTGTATCATATGGCACCGGCGAAGTTAAAGGAGTTGAAGGAGCAGCCTTAGGAACTCCTTGGTAAGGGGTTCTTCGGTAGGCCAATATGGATGTGTGTTCTGCATCGAGTCGGCTTGTCGACTCCAAGTTGCTATTGTTGAGAGATGTGTTGATTTGGTTGTTATTAAGCTTGTGAGCACATGATTTTTGCACTGAGCAATTAATTCCAAAATTAAAATAAATATATTTTTGAGTGCAATTACTTGATTTGTTTGGAATTAGCTATACTTTTGTGTTTGAATAAGTAGAAATTAGAAGAAAATCAAAGAAAATAGGCTAGGTAATTAATTTGTTAGTTTAATTAGTTAGATTTTAAGAAAAAGGGCGAAAATAGTGTTAAGTAGTAGAAATTAGGAAAAAATAGTAGAAAATTGCCAAAAAATATTAGATAATTAGAGTAAGTAGGAAACTAGGTTTTATAATTTTTCATAAAAGAAAAAGAAAAAAAATATAAAGGAAAATACATAAAAAATAATAAAATCGGAAAAATACAAAAATATAGGTGGTTGGGTTGATTTTAGTTGAAATTAGAGGCCCAGTCTGCTGAGCCCAAGACTTTGGCCCGCCTGGTATTCTAATTGTTTTGATCATAGCCGTCCATTTTTATAAATCCAACGGCCGAGAATATTAGGTGAATTATTGGTTTAATTAATAATTGAGAGTTGATCTGAGCCGTTCGTTTGGATTGATCTTAGGGTGTGAGACTTTGGTCTCCCAGGCAACAATACGACGCCGTTTTAGTAACGGTGATGAGAACCGTCGATCTTGATCAATTGGACGGTTGAGATTACCTCAGACTCACTGGCTATATAAAGCCTTTGTCTGAACAAATTTGCCATTCTCTACAAAACCCTAGAGACCAGCCGCCCCAAACCCCTCTCTTCTTCTCCCTGCTTCACCATCTTCAAACCTAGCCGGCCATGGCGGCCACCACTCCCATGGTGGTCGCCGGCCTCTTCTAACTCCCCTTTCATCTCTCTCTTCTTCTATTTCTTCTTCTCCATCAAAAAGCCCCCAAGAACTCTCCTTCTCCAGAACTCGGGTCACCGGAACCTTCGCCGGTGAACCACCAAACAACGAGAAACATCATAAAACCAACGCCAAAAGAACCCTCTCCACCTGATCTATCACCCTACTCCACTGGTTCCCCTCGAATCTACCCCAATCGTCTCGAATATCCCAAAAAGGGTCGTCAGAACCCTAACTCCGGCGACCCCCGAACTTAAAACCACCCAAAGGCCTCGCCTTTTACTCCCCCAAACACCCCTTTACAACTCAAAATCCCAAAAGGCTTCGTCTTTAAGCCTTAAAATAAAGACCATGAAAAGAAAAGTAAAAAAAGGGGATCTGAAAAGAATAAAGAAAAAAAAAGAAAACAAGAAGAAGAGAGTAAAGTCTGAAGAGAAAGAGAGTGAAAGAGAGAATAGGAAGCTCGGGGGACAGGCCCCGCTAAGCTAAGTCCCCTCACTCTGTGAATTTGTTTGCTTTCCTTTCATTTTTAGTTTCAAAATTCTTTCTTCTGTGTTACATTCTTGTTCTGTTTGTTTTTGTTTCCCTGCTTTGAAAGATCCTGTTTAGTATTAGGGTTTTATTTTCATCTCATTCATATTCATATGTGTTCTCCTGTTTGTTTGTTTTAAATCATGTTCTGTTTCTTCTGAGTTAAAAAAAATCTATCTTTTCTTCTGCATCTTCTTAGTATTGTGGTTATCGATCTGTTAGTTTTCAACAAGCATGACTGCTCCTCTCTTTATGATTCCTTACATGTCTAGTTGTTTAGTCATTATTATTGTAACGACCCGACCGGTCGTTTTAGAAAATTTTGCCCCAATCCCCAATTTAACTGTTCCCCTAAGTTCATTTCTGCTATTGTGGTTTGCCGGGAGAGTCGGTTCTGAAATTTGGAGTATTTTGGGACACTTAGTCCCTAAATGAGAGCTTTAAAGTTAGAAAATGGCTCGTAGCCGGAACAATGTTAAGACGACCTCGGAATGGAAATTCGATGGTTCCATTAGCTCCGTTAGGTGATTTCGGGGTTGGGAGCGTGTTCGGAATGTATTTTGGAGGTCCGTAGCTCAATTAGGCTTGAAATGCCGAAGTTTGAAATTTTGGCGAATCCGAACGTTAGGTGAGATTTTGATCCGGGGGTCGGAATGGAATTCCGACAATTTCTGTAGCTTCGTTATGTGATTTTGGATATGTAAATTTTCAGGTCATTCGGACGTCATTTGGTCGGGTTTTTGATTGAATGTTAGTTTCGAAAGTTTTGAAGAAACTTAGGCTTGAATCCGTGTGTAATTGGTGATTTTGATGTTTAGGATGGTGTTTTTATGATTGGAACAAGTTCGTATCATGTTTTGGAGTATGTTGGTGGTTTTCGTTGGGGTCCCGGGGCCTCGGGACGATTTCGGATGCCTAACGGGTCATTTTTGGAAGTTTTTGGACTGCTGTTCTGGTATCTGGTATTGTTCTTCGCGTTCGCGAGGGTCCTATCGCGTTTGCGAAGAAGAATTTGGCCTCTAAGACTTTGTTCTTCGCGTTCGCGATGGAGGTATCGCGTTCGCGAAGAAGGATTTTCCATCAGGGACTTTGTTCTTCGCGTTCGCGAACAGTACCTCGCGTTCGCGAAGAAGGATTTTTCTGTCGCACAAGTCCTACTTCGGAAGCTCATATCTTTTTATATACAAGGAATTTTGAGGTGAGTCAAAAACGAAGGTTGTAGATCTTTGAATCTAGTGTTCAGAAACATATTATAATAGTCATTTGGAGTTTTGTGGAAAAGGTTATGACCATTGCAATAGAGGCTGTCCGAGCAAAGTTGGAAAATGTATTTTTGGGAGTTTGTTCTTCGCGAACGCGAGAGAAGGACCACGAACGCAAAGAACAAATACCTGGGCAGCAGAATAAAGTTCAAACTTCGTCCCATTTGCCATTTTTGACGATTTGGAGCTCGGGTAAGGCGATTTTTCGGGAGATTTTTGGAGAAATCAAAAGGGTAAGTACTCTTAACTCAATTTTGGTTGTATAGCTCGAATCTAATGCAAGTTTTAGTCTTTAATTTGAGAATTTTTGTTAAAAATGGTAGAAAACCCTCTTGGATAGAATCAAGGATTTGATGGGCCATTTGTGGTCCGATTTGGGTGTTCTTGGTATGGTTAGACTCGTGTTGAGATAAGGAATCCGAAAATGTAACTTTCGTAATTTTTCGAGAAGCGTACCGAAAGTCGGGTTTTGGAAACTTTGTGGTTTTGGTGTAATTCGATTGTTTTGATTGGGTAATGCCCAATTGGCCTATTTTGATGTGATTCCATTGATTTTTATCAGATATTACACATGTGGAGGCCGACATTCGCGGCAAGAGAGTTATTTCTTAGCGGTTTTGTACCGGAATTGAGGTAAGTGGCTTGTCTAACCTCGTGTGGGGGAACCTTTACCCCTAGGATATTATGTGATAGTTTAAATGCCTTGTACGCGAGGTGACGGGCGTGTACATGTGCTAGTTGTTGTAACTCACTTTACTCGAATTGTCCAGTCCGTGATATTTCTGTTCTTAGATTATTAAGTTATGACATTTACCTGGTATTCGTTAGGGAAGCATGATTAGGTAGGATTTATCTGTCTAATTGCCTAATTGTCCTACTTGAGAATTGTTGGCACCAGTCCTCGGTGAAGTTATAGTTAAGCGTATTATGTTTTCTGTGTGCGTTTCCTTTATTTGTTGTGTTGGTGGACTACGGGTTCAATTCCCGGAGATCCCAGGGCTGTGGGTTCGATTCCCAGAGACCCGGATTTGCTATTGTTTGTGGACTGCGGGTTCAATTCCCGGAGATCCAAGGGCTGCAGGTTCGATTACCGGAGACCCGAAGTTTATTGATATATTATTGAGATACGGACTGCGGGTTCGATTCCCGGAGATCCTGAGATCATTGAGATACACCCTGAGGTATTGAGACACGGGCTGCGGGTTCGATTCCCGTAGACCCAAAGATACCGTTATTGGGTCTGCGGGTTAAATTCCCGTAGCTCCTGGACTGTTGATTATAGAATGGGACTGTGGGTTCAATTCCCACAGGTCCGGACTTGTTAATTGAATTTGTTACTTGTTGTTAACTTAATTGTAGACGGTTGTAGTAATCGTTTATTGTTGTTATTTCGGGATTATTATCATTTAAACTGCTTATTATTATGATTATTATTATTATTATTATTATTATTATTATCATCTTGTAATTGTTTTCTCTCAGTAGGGCCCTGACCTTCCTCGTCACTACTCCATCGAGGTTAGGCTTGGCACTTACCGAGTACCGCCGTGGTGTACTCATGCTACTCTTCTGCACACTTTTGTTGTGCAGATCCAGGTACATCAGGACAGGCTCACACCAGGTGATTCAGCAGCATTTTGGGAGACCTCGAGGTATGATCTGCTACGTCCGCGGATCCGGAGGCCTTCCTTCTATTCTAGTGCTAGTAGATGTTTTTCCTTCATTCTGTTGTTAGATACTCCTTATACATAGAGCTACGGTTGTATGTTCTCTTTTAGTCTGTGCTACCCGTGGGATTCCGGGTCTTGGTGGTGTTTTATACAGTGTGTTTGACGGGTGTATGTGCCAAGCGGCGTGGATTACATCTCCTTTTTATATTATTTTCCGTTATTTCTTATTTAATGTTTATAAACTGGTATATTCCGCAACGTGTTAGGCTTACCTAGTCGTGGGGACTGGGTGCCGTCATGACATGTTCACGATTGGTGAACTAGGGTCGTCACAAGTTGGTATCAGAGCTCTAGGTTCATAGGAGTCACGGGACACGTACCGGTTACTTAGAGTCTCGCTGATCAATACAGAGACGTCTGTATTTATCTACGAGGGGCTATGTAACTGTTTAGGAAAACTCTTCATTTCTTTTGGATTCCTTGTCGTGCGACATTTTTGGCATCAAAATCTAAACTATTGCTTTCTATTCTCTCACGGATGGTGAGGACACGAGCTACTCGCGACGATCAGGTACCCGCGCCCCTGTTGCCGCCGTTCGAGGCCGGGGCCGAGGTAGAGGACGAGGACGCGCCCGAGGTGCAGCCCATAGCACCCGCGCGCGCCGCCGCCGAGGTGCCACGGGTAGACCAGGTGTTGGAGCGCGAGCACCTGGTACACCGACTACGACTGCTACTACTCCAAAGACTACGAGAGACCCTGGCCCAGCTCACGAGTATGTATACCACTCTAGCTCAAGCGAGGTTGCTTCCTCTCACTACAACTACATCTCAGGCGGGGGAGGGGCCCGGACTCCCGCAGCTAGCACACCTGAGCAGCGAGTGCCGCTGGGACAAGTCCCGAGATTATTGTTATGCCTCCGGCCGCCCCAACACAGCCCGGAGGTGGGCCACTTGCCTCCGAGGACGAGCAGCGTAGGTTGGAGAGGTTCAAGAAATATGATCCTCCAGTGTTCAAGCGGTCTGGCTACAGATGATGCATTGGGTTTTCTGGAGGGTGTCACCGTATTCTTCGTACCATGGGGATAGTGGAGACCAGGCGGGGTTTCCTTCACCGCTTTTCAGCTTCGTGGAGCCGCTTATGATTGGTGGCGCACGTACGAGTTGGATAGTCCGGAGGAGTCTGCTTCATTGACCTGGACGCAGTTTTCAGATCTGTTTTTGAGGGAGTTTGTTCCACACAGCCTTAGGGATTCTTGGCGCTCGGAGTTTGAGCGGTTACGACAGGGCTCCATGTCAGTATCGGAGTATGCTATCAGTTTCACCCGTCTAGCCAGGCATGCACCGGCCTTGGTAGCCACGGTTTGGGAGAGAGTGCGGAGATTTATTGAGGGCCTTATTCCGCCGATCCGGTCCAGCATGGCCAGAGAGTCGGGGACAGATATATCTTATCAGCAGGCAGTTAGCATTGCTAGGAGGATCGAGAGTATGCTCCCTAGAGAGCGGGGAGAGAGAGGCCAAGAGGTCTCGTGAGTCGGGCCATTTCTCTGGTGCCCGCACTTCAGCAGCCGGTCATTTTGGTAGGGGTTATTCCGGTCGTCCAGTTCATTCAGCATTGCCAGCGGCCGGTAGTACTCCAGCTCTTCCAGCACCTCAGGAGCCTTATTATGCTCCCCTTGTTTCCAGTGCACCTCCTGCGCGGGGTCCTTCCAGGGGTCAGACTAGTGGGGGTGAGGCCGGTCAATCACAGCCACCATGTCATCCCAGAGCTTGCTCTGAGTGCGGGGATACTCGCCATCTGGTTAGGGAGTGCCCCAGGCGTAGGAGGGGAGCACCTCATCGCTCTTCGCGGCCTCGGCCGTAGTTCTCGTGGCCGGCAGGCTATCATTCCGGCTCCGGCTGCTATTCCACCTGCCCGGCCAGCCAAGGGCGGGGGTCAGGGGTTCCGGAGGCCGCCCTCGAGAGAGGGGACAGCCGGATTCTATGCTATTCCTGATCGCGCCGCGGCTGTTGCATCTGACTCTGTTATCACAGGTATTATTCTGGTTAGTCACAGGGAGGCATCGATTCTATTCGACCCTGGTTCCACTTTTTCATATGTGTCTTCTTACTTTGCTTCTCATCTGGGTGTGCCTCGGGATTCTTTGAGTGCCCCCATTTATGTTTCCACTCCGGTGGGTGATTCTTTGGTCGTGGACCGTGTATATCGGTCGTGTTTGGTTACCATTTGTGATTTTGAGACCAGAGCGGATCTATTGTTGCTCGGGATGGTCGATTTTGATATTATTCCGGGCATGGACTGGTTGTCGCCCCATTATGCTATTTTTGATTGTCACGCCAAGACCGTGACGCTGTCTATGCCAGGCATTCCACGTATTGAGTGGAGTGGTGCCCTAGATCACACCCCCAGCCGTGTTATTTCCTTTCTCAGAGCTCGGCGTATGGTTGAGAAGGGGTGTGCGGCTTATCTAGCCTATGTGCGGGATGTCAGTATTGACACTCCCTCTATTGATTCTGTTCCTGTGGTACGTGACTTTGCTGATGTATTTCCAGCTGATCTCCCGGGCATGCCGCCCATTTCTATTCCACCGTACCGTATGGCTCCTTCTGAGTTGAAGGAGTTGAAGGATCAGTTACAGAAGTTATTGGGTAAAGGTTTCATTCGACCCAATGTTTTGCCTTGGGGAGCTCCTGTGTTGTTTGTGAAGTAGAAGGACGATTCTATGCGTATGTGTATTGACTATCGTCTGCTGAACAAGGTTACAGTGAAGAACCGGTATTCTTTGCCCCGTATTGATGATTTATTTGACCAGCTACAGGGCGCACAGGTGTTTTCTAAGATTGATTTGCACTCTGGGTATCACCAGCTGAAGATTCGGGAGCCAGATATCCCGAAGACTACCTTCAGGACTCGGTATGGTCACTATGAGTTCCTCGTGATGTCTTTTGGGCCGACTAATGCCCCAGCAGCCTTTATGCATTTGATGCACAGTGTGTTCAGGCCTTATCTGGACTCGTTCGTGATTGTTTTCATTGATGATATTCTAGTATATTCCCGGAGTCGGGAAGAGCACGAGCAACATTTGAGGATAGTGCTTCAGATTCTGAGGGAGAAGCAACTTTATGCCAAGTTCTCTAAATGTGAATTCTGGTTGAGTTTAGTGGCATTTTTGGGCCACGTGGTGTCGAGTGATGGTATTCGAGTAGATCCGAGGAAGGTGGAGGCCGTGCAGAGTTGGCCCAGACCCTCCTCCGCTACTAAGATTCGCAGTTTCCTTGGTTTGGCGGGCTATTACCGTCGTTTTGTAGAGGGTTCTCTTCGATTGCAGCACCTATGACCACATTGACCCAAAAGGGTGCCCCTTTCCAGTGGACAAACGAGTGTGAGGCGAGCTTTCAGAAGCTCAAGACGGCTTTGACTTCGGCCCCTATATTGATGTTGCCTACAGGTTCGGGGTCCTATACTGTATATTGTGATGACTCACGAGTTGGACTCGGTGCGGTATTGATGCAGGACGGTAGGGTGATTGCCTACGCGTCGAGACAGCTGAAGGTGCATGAGAAGAATTACCCCGTTCATGATTTGGAGCTAGCTGCCATTGTTCACGCCTTGAAGATTTGGCGTCATTACTTATATGGGGTTCCTTGTGAGATCTACACTGATCACTGTAGCTTGCAGCACTTGCTTAAGCAGAAGGACCTGAATATGCGTCAGAGGAGATGGTTGGAGTTACTGAAGGACTATGATATTACTATTCTCTATCATCCGGGCAAGGCTAATGTGGTTGCTGATGCCTTGAGTCGTCGGGCAGAGAGTTTGGGGAGTTTAGCATATCTACCAGCTTCGGAGAGGCCTATGGCGATGGATGTTCAGGCTTTAGCCAGACAGTTTGTTAGATTGGATCTTTCGGAGCCCAGCCCGGTTCTAGCTTGTGTGGTTTCTCGGTCTTCTCTATTTGACCGCATCAGGGGAGCGTCAGTTCGACGACCCTCATTTGCTTGTCCTTCGGGATAGAGTTCGGCGTGGTGATGCTCGAGATGTTACCATTGGGGATGATGGAGTTATGAGGATGCAGGGGCGTATCTGTGTGCCCAATGTAGATGATCTTCGAGAGCTGATTTTAGTAGAGGCCCATAGTTCGCGGTATTCCATCCATCTGGGTGCCGTGAAGATATATCAAGACTTGAGGCAGCACTATTAGTGGAGGCGAATGGAGAAATATATAGTTGGTTATGTGTTAAAATGCCTCAACTGCCAGTACGTGAAGTATGAGCACCAGCGACCTGGTGGGTTGCTTCAGTAGATAGAGATTCCGCAGTGGAAATGGGAGCGCATCACCATGGATTTTTTACCGGGACTCCCATAGACCTTGAAGAAGTTTGATGCCACTTGGATCATTATGGATCAGCTGACCAAGATAGCTCATTTCATTCCTGTTATGTACCACTTATTCATCGGAGCAATTGGCAAAGGTTTATATCTGGGAGATGGTCCGTCTGCATGGTATTCCAATTTCTATTATTTCGGACAGAGGTGCTCACTATACATCACGGTTCTGGAGAGCCGTACAGCAAGAGTTGGGTACTCGGGTGGAGTTGAGCACAACGTTTCATCCCCAGACTAATGGTCAATCCGAGCGCACTATTCATATTTTGGAGGATATGCTCCGTGCGTGCGTGATTGAGTTTGGAGGTTCATGGGACCACTTCTTGCCACTGGCGGAGTTTGCTTATAACAACAGCTACCAGTCCAGTATTCAGATGGCACCGTATGAGGCCCTATATGGTAGGAGGTGCAGGTCTCCCGTGGGTTGGTTCGAGCCGGGCGAGGCCAGGCTGCTAGGTACTGATATGGTTCAGGATGCAATGGACAAGGTCAAGGTGATTCAGGACAGACTTCGTGCAGCCCAGTCTAGACAGAAGAGTTATGCGGACAAGAAGGTTCGCGATGTGGCTTTTATGGTTGGTGAGCGGGTTCTGCTTCGAGTCTCGCCCATGAAGGGCGTTATGAGGTTTGGGAAGAAAGGAAAGCCGAGTCCTAGGTTTATTGGCCCTTTTGAGATTTTAAGGCGTGTTGGGGAGGTTGCTTATGAGTTGGCCTTACCTCCCAGCCTAGCCGGAGTTCACCCCGTATTTCATGTCTCCATGCTCCGGAGATACCATGGTGACCCGTCGCATGTGTTGGATTTCACTTCTGTTCAGCTAGACAAGGATCCGTCTTATGTTGAGGAGCCGGTAGCCATTCTAGACAGGCAGGTCAGAAAGCTAAGGTCAAAGAACATCGCTTTGGTAAAGGTTCAGGCGGGGCCAGCCGGTCGAGGAGGCGACTTGGGAGACTGAGCAGGATATGCGTAGCCAGTACCCTCATCTTTTCACTACTCCAGGTATATTTTCTATGCTCGTTCGAGGACGAACGAATCTTTTAAGGGTGGGAAGATGTAACGACCCGACCGGTCGTTTTAGAAAATTTTGCCCCAATCCCCAATTTAACTGTTCCCCTAAGTTCATTTCTGCTATTGTGGTTTGCCGGGAGAGTCGGTTCTGAAATTTGGAGTATTTTGGGACACTTAGTCCCTAAATGAGAGCTTTAAAGTTAGAAAATGGCTCGTAGCCGGAACAATGTTAAGACGACCTCGGAACGGAAATTCGATGGTTCCATTAGCTCCGTTAGGTGATTTCGGGGTTGGGAGCGTGTTCGGAATGTATTTTGGAGGTCCGTAGCTCAATTAGGCTTGAAATGTCGAAGTTTGAAATTTTGGCGAATCCGAACATTAGGTGAGATTTTGATCCGGGGGTCGGAATGGAATTCCGACAATTTTTGTAGCTTCGTTATGTGATTTTGGATATGTCCGCAAATTTTCAGGTCATTCGGACGTCGTTTGGTCGGGTTTTTTGATTGAATGTTAGTTTCGAAAGTTTTGAAAAAACTTAGGCTTGAATCCGTGTGTAATTGGTGATTTTGATGTTTAGGATGGTGTTTTTATGATTGGAACAAGTTCTTATCATGTTTTGGAGTATGTTGGTGGTTTTCGTTGGGGTCCCGGGGGCCTCGGGACGATTTCGGATGCCTAACGGGTCATTTTTGGAAGTTTTTGGACTGCTGTTCTGGTTTCTGGTATTGTTCTTCGCGTTTGCGAGGGTCCTATCGCGTTTGCGAAGAAGAATTTGGCCTCTAAGACTTTGTTCTTCGCGTTCACGATGGAGGTATCGCGTTCGCGAAGAAGGATTTTCCATCAGGGACTTTGTTTTTCGCGTTCGCGAACAGTACCTCGCGTTCGCGAAGAAGGATTTTTCTGTCGCACAGGTCCTACTTCGGAAGCTCATATCTTTTTATATACAAGGAATTTTGAGGTGATTCAAAAACGAAAGTTGTAGATATTTGAATCTAGTCTTCAGAAACATATTATAATAGTCATTTGGAGGTTTGTGGAAAAATGTATGACCATTGCAATAGAGGCTGTCCGAGCAAAGTTGGAAAATGTATTTTTGGGAGTTTGTTCTTCGCGAACGCGAGAGAAGGACCGCGGACGCGAAGAACAAATACCTGGGCAGCAGAATAAAGTTCAAACTTCGTCCCATTTGCCATTTTTGACGATTTGGAGCTCGGGTAAGGCGATTTTTCGGGAGATTTTTGGAGAAATCAAAAGGGTAAGTACTCTTAACTCAATTTTGGTTGTATAGCTCGAATCTAATGCAAGTTTTAGTCTTTAATTTGAGAATTTTTGTTAAAAATGGTAGAAAACCCTCTTGGATAGAATCAAGGATTTGATGGGCCATTTGTGGTCCGATTTGGGTGTTCTTGGTATGGTTAGACTCGTGTTGAGATAAGGAATCCGAAAATGTAACTTTCGTAATTTTTCGAGAAGCGTACCGAAAGTCGGGTTTTGGAAACTTTGTGGTTTTGGTGTAATTCGATTGTTTTGATTGGGTAATGCCCAATTGGCCTATTTTGATGTGATTCCATTGATTTTTATCAGATATTACACCTGTGGAAGCCGACATTCGCGACAAGAGAGTTATTTCTTAGCGGTTTTGTACCGGAATTGAGGTAAGTGGATTGTCTAACCTCGTGTGGGGGAACCTTTACCCCTAGGATATTATGTGATAGTTTAAATGCCTTGTACGCGAGGTGACGGGCGTGTACATGTGCTAGTTGTTGTAACTCACTTTACTCGAATTGTCCAATCCGTGATATTTCTCTTCTTAGATTATTAAGTTGTGACATTTACCTGGTATTCGTTAGGGAAGCATGATTAGGTAGGATTTATCTGTCTAATTGCCTAATTGTCCTACTTGAACTACTTGAGAATTGTTGGCACCAGTCCTCGGTGAAGTTATAGTTAAGCGTATTATGTTTTCTGTGTGCGTTTCCTTTATTTGTTGTGTTGGTGGACTACGGGTTCAATTCCCGGAGATCCCAGGGCTGTGGGTTCGATTCCCAGAGACCCGGATTTGCTATTGTTTGTGGACCGCGGGTTCAATTCCCGGAGATCCAAGGGCTACGGGTTCGATTTCCGGAGACCCGAAGTTTATTGATATATTATTGAGATACGGACTGCGGGTTCGATTCCCGGAGATCCTGAAATCATTGAGATACACCGTGAGGTATTGAGACACGGGTTGCTGGTTCAATTCCCGTAGACCCAGAGATACCGTTATTGGGTCTGCGGGTTAAACTCCCGTAGCTCCTGGACTGTTGATTATAGAATGGGATTGTGGGTTCAATTCCCACAGGTCCTGGACTTGTTAATTGAATTTGTTACTTGTTGTTAACTTAATTGTAGACGACTGTAGTAATCGTTTTATTGTTGTTATTTCAGGATTATTATCATTTAATTCTTACTTATTCTTGCTTATTACTATTTTGATCATTATGTTATTGTTCTCTCGGTAGGGCCCCGACCTTCCTCGTCACTACTCTATCGAGGTTAGGCTTGGCACTTACTGAGTACCGCCGTGGTGTACTCATGCTATTCTTCTGCACATGTTTTGTTGTGCAGATCCAGGTACATCAGGGCAGGCTCACACCAGGTGATTTAGCAGTGCTTTGGGAGACCTGGAGGTATGATCTGCTACGTCCACGGATCCGGAGGCCTTCCTTCTATTCTAGTGCTAGTAGATGTTTTTCCTTCATTCTGTTGTTAGATACTCCTTATACATAGAGCTACGGTTGTATGTTCTTTTTTAGTCTGTGCTACCCATGGGATTCCGGGTCTTGGTGGTGTTTTATACAGTGTGTTTGACGGGTGTATGTGCCAAGCGGCGTGGATTACATCTCCTTTTTATATTATTTTCCGTTATTTCTTATTTAATGTTTATAAACTGGTATATTCCGCAACGTGTTAGGCTTACCTAGTCGTGGGGACTGGGTGCCGTCATGACATGTTCACGATTGGTGAACTAGGGTCGTGACAAGTTGGTATCAGAGCTCTAGGTTCATAGGAGTCACGGGACACAGGACCGGTTACTTAGAGTCTCGCTGATCGATACGGAGACGTCTGTATTTATCTACGAGGGGCTATGTAACTGTTTAGGAAAACTCTTCATTTCTTTTGGATTCCTTGTCGTGCGACATTTTTGGCATCAAAATCTAAACTATTGCTTTCTATTCTCTCACAGATGGTGAGGACACGAGCTACTCGCGATGATCAGGTACCCGCACCCCCTGTTGCTGCCGTCAGAGGCCGGGGCCGAGGTAGAGGACGAGGACGCGCCCGAGGTGCAGCCACAGCACCCGCGCGCGCTGCCGCTGAGGTGCCACAGGTAGACCAGGTTGGAGCGCAGGCACCTGGTACACCGACTACAGCTGCTACTACTCCAACACTACAAGAGACCCTGGCCCAGTTCATGAGTATGTATACCACTTTAGCTCAGGCAGGATTGCTTCCTCTCGTCGCAGCTACATCTCAGGCCGGGGGAGGGGCCCAGACTCCCGCAGCCGCTACACCTGAGCAGCGAGTGCCAGTGGGACAGGTCCCAGAGATTATTGTTATGCCTCCTGCCGCCCCAGCACAGCCCGGAAGTGGGCCAGTTGCCTCCGAGGACGAGCAGCGTAGGTTGGAGAGGTTCAAGAAATATGATCCTCCAGTGTTCAGCGGTTTGGATACGGATGATGCATTGGGTTTTCTGGAGGGGTGTCACCGTATTCTTCGTACCATGGGGATAGTGGAGACCAGCGGGGTTTCCTTCACTGCTTTTCAGTTTCGTGGGGCCGCTTATGATTGGTGGCGCACGTACGAGTTGGATAGTCCGGAGGAGTCTGCTTCATTGACCTGGACGCAGATTTCAGATCTGTTTTTGAGAGAGTTTGTTCCTCAGAGCCTTAGGGATTCTTGGCACTCGGAGTTTGAGCGGTTGCGATAGGGCTCCATGTCAATATCGGAGTATGCTATCAGTTTCACCCGTCTCGCCAAGCATGCACTAGCTTTGGTCGCCATGGTCCGGGAGAAGGTGCGGAGATTTATTGAGGGCCTGATTTCGCCGATCCGATCCAGCATGGCAAGAGAGTTGGAGACAGATATATCTTATCCGCAGGCCGTGAGCATTGCCAGGAGGATTGAGAGTATGCTCCCTAGAGAGCGGGGAGAGAGGGAGGCCAAGAGGTCTCGTGAGTCGGGCCATTTCTATGGTGCTTGCACTTCAGCAACCGGTCATTTTGGCACGGGTTATTCCAGCCGACCAGTTCACTCAGCATTGCCAGCAGCCGGTAGTACTCCAAGTCTTCCAGCCCCTCAGGAGCCTTATATGCTCCCCCAGTTTCCGGTGCACCTCCTACACGGGGTAGTTCCAGAGGTCAGACTAGTGGAGGTGAGGCCGGTTAGTCACAGCCACCGCGTCCTCCCAGAGCTTGCTTTGAGTGCGGGGATACTCGCCATCCGGTTAGGGAGTGCCCCGGGCGTAGGAGGGAGCACCTCATCGGTCTTCGCGGCCTCGGCGTAGTTCTCGGGGCCGGCAGGCTATCATTCCGGCCTCCGGTTGCCACTCCACCGCCCGCCCGGCCAAGCGGCGGGGGTCGTGGTTCCGGAGGCCGCCCTCGAGAGGGGGACAGAGCTAGATTCTATGCTATTCCTAATCGCGCTCGCGGCTGTTGCATCCGATTCCGTTATCACGGTATTATTCCGGTTAGTCACGGGGAGGCATCGGTTCTATTCGACCCCGGTTCCACTTTTTCATATGTGTCCTCTTACTTTGCTTCTCATCCGGGTGTGCCTCGGGATTCTTTGAGTGCCCCCATTTATGTTTCCACTCCGGTGGGTGATTCTTTGGTAGTAGACCGTGTATATCGGTCGTGTTTGGTTACCATTTGTGATTTTGAGACCAGAGCGGATCTATTGTTGCTCGGGATGGTCGATTTTGATATTATTCCGGGCATGGACTGGTTGTCGCCCCATTATGCTATTCTTGATTGTCACGCCAAGACCGTGACGCTGGCTATGCCAGGCATTCCACGTATTGAATGGAGTGGTACCCTAGATCACACCCCTAGCCGTGTTATTTCCTTTCTCAGAGCTCAACGTATGGTTGAGAAGGGGTGTGCAGCTTATCTAGCCTATGTGTGGGATGTCAGTATTGACACTCCCTCTATTGATTCTGTTCCTATGGTACGTGACTTTGCTGATGTATTTCCAGCTGATCTCCCGGGCATGCCGCCTGACAGAGATATTGATTTTGCCATTGATTTGTTGCCGGGCACTCAGCCCATTTCTATTCCACCGTACCGTATGGCTCCTCCTGAGTTGAAGGAGTTGAAGGATCAGTTACAGGAGTTATTGGGTAAAGGTTTCATTCGACCCGGTGTTTCACCTTGGGGTGCTCCTGTGTTGTTTGTGAAGAAAAAGGACGGTTCTATGCGTATGTGTATTGACTATCGTCAGTTGAACAAAGTCACAGTGAAGAACCGGTATCCTTTTGACCAGCTACAAGGCGCACAGGTGTTCTCTAAGATTGATTTGCATTCTGGTTATCATCAGCTGAAGATTCGGGAGCCAGATATACCGAAGACTGCATTCAGGACTCGGTATGGTCACTATGAGTTCCTCGTGATGTCTTTTGGGCTGACTAATGCCCCAGCAGCCTTTATGCATTTGATGCACATTGTGTTCAGGCCTTATCCGGACTCGTTCGTGATTGTTTTCATTGATGATATTCTAGTATATTCCCGGAGCCGGGAAGAGCACGAGCAGCATTTGAGGATAGTGCTTCAGATTCTGAGGGAGAAGCAGCTTTATGCCAAGTTCTCTAAATGTGAATTCTGGTTGAGTTCGGTGGCATTTTTGGGCCACGTGGTGTCGAGTGATGGTATTCGAGTAGATCCGAGGAAGGTGGAGGCCGTGCGAAGTTGGCCCAGACCCTCCTCCGCTACTGAGATTCACAGTTTCCTTGGTTTGGCGGGCTATTACCGTCATTTCGTAGAGGGGTTCTCTTCGATTGCAGCACCTATGACCAGATTGACCCCAAAGGGTGCCCCTTTACAGTGGATAGATGAGTGTGAGGCGAGCTTTCAGAAGCTCAAGACAGTTTTGACTTCGGCCCCTATATTGATGTTGCCTACAGGTTCGGGGTCCTATACCGTATATTGTGATGCCTCACGAGTTGGACTCGGTGCGGTATTGATGCAGGACGGTAGGGTGATTGCCTACGCGTCGAGACAGTTGAAGGTGCATGAGAAGAATTACCCTGTTCATGATTTGGAGCTAGCTGCCATTGTTCACGCCTTGAAGATTTGGCGTCATTACTTGTATGGGGTTCCTTGTGAGATCTACACTGATCACCGTAGCTTGCAACACTTGCTTAAGCAGAAGGACCTGAATATGCGTCAGAGGAGATGGTTGGAGTTACTGAAGGACTACGATATTACTATTCTCTATCATCCGGGCAAGGCTAATGTGGTTGCTGATGCCTTGAGTCGTCGGGCAGAGAGTTTGGGGAGTTTAGCATATCTACCAGCTTCGGAGAGGCCTATGGCAATGGATGTTCAGGCTTTGGCCAGGCCGTTTGTTAGATTGGATCTTTCGGAGCCCAGCCGGGTTCTAGCCTGTGTGGTTTCTCGGTCTTCTCTATTTGATCGCATCAGGGAGCGTCAGTTCGACGACCCTCATTTGCTTGTCCTTCAGGATAAAGTTCGGCGTGGTGATGCTCGAGATGTTACCATCGGGGATGATGGAGTTATGAGGATGCAGGGGCGTATCTGTGTGCCCAATGTAGATGATCTTCGAGAGCCGATTCTAGCAGAGGCCCATAGTTCGCGGTATTCCATCCATCCGGGTGCCGCGAAGATGTATCAGGACTTGAAACAGCATTACTGGTGGAGGCGGATGAAGAGGGATATAGTTGATTATGTTTCTAGATGCCTCAACTGCCAGCAGGTGAAGTATGAGCATCAGCGTCCGGGTGGATTGATGCAGCGGATTGAGATTCCAGAGTGGAAATGGGAGCGCATCACCATGGACTTTGTATCTGGGCTTCCACGGACTGTTAGGAAGTTTGATTCCATTTGGGTTATTGTGGATCGGCTGACCAAGTCCGCCCATTTTATACCGGTGAGCACTACTTATTCATCGGAGCGACTGGCGGAGATCTATATCAAGGAGATAGTTCGGCTGCATGGTATTCCAGTTTCCATCATTTCAGATAGAGGCACTCAGTTCACTTCACGGTTCTGGAGAGCTGTACAGCAAGAGTTAGGTACCCGGGTGGAGTTGAGCACAGCATTTCCCCCCCAGACTGATGGGCACTCCGAGCGCACTATTCAGATTTTGGAGGATATACTCCGTGCGTGCGTGATTGAGTTTGGAGGTTCATGGGACCACTTCTTGCCACTGGCGGAGTTTGCTTATAACAACAGCTACCAGTCTAGTATTCAGATGGCACCGTATGAGGCCCTATATGGTAGGAGGTGCAGGGTCTCCCGTGGGTTGGTTCGAGCCGGGCGAGGCCAGGCTGCTAGGTACTGATATGGTTCAGGATGCAATGGACAAGGTCAAGGTAATCCAGGACAGACTTCATGCAGCCCAGTCTAGACAGAAGAGTTATGCGGACAAGAAGGTTCGCGATGTGGCTTTCATGGTTGGTGAGCGGGTTCTGCTTCGAGTCTCGCCCATGAAGGGCGTTATGAGGTTTGGGAAGAAAGGAAAGCTGAGTCCTAGGTTTATTGGCCCTTTTGAGATTTTGAGGCGTGTTGGGGAGGTTGCTTATGAGTTGGCCTTACCTCCCAGTCTAGCAGGAGTTCACCCCGTATTTCATGTCTCCATGCTCCGGAGATACCATGGTGACCCGTCGCATGTGTTGGATTTTACTTCTGTTCGGCTAGACAAGGATCTGTCTTATGTTGAGGAGCCGGTAGCCATTCTAGACAGGCAGGTCAGAAAGCTAAGGTCAAAGAACATCGCTTCGGTAAAGGTTCAGTGGCGGGGCCAGCCGGTCGAGGAGGCGACTTGGGAGACCGAGCGGGATATGCGCAGCCAGTACCCTCATCTTTTCACTACTCCAGGTATATTTTCTATGCTCGTTGTGAGCACGTGATTTTTACCCTATATATGAGTTATTCCCATAAAATCCAAAATAAATAAATAATTTTTCCTTATTTTTTACAATTCGGTGCATGAAAAATCATATAAAAAATACAAAAAATATGCATTTGCATTTAGGAAATTAATTTTGCTAGTAGGTATTAATTCATTTTAGAACAATTAAAGAAAAATCAAAAAATAACATTAGTTAGCTTTTTAAAATGAAAATTGCCAAAAAAGAAGGTAATTAGCTTAATTTTAATTAGTTCCAAATAATTACAAAGTAGGAAGAATATAAAAAATACAAAAACAACAAAAAATAGTACAAAAGAAAATACAATGCAAAAGATCAAAGGGAAAAACAAAGAACAAAGATTTGGGCCAAAGAAATGCCTAACACCCAGGCCCAGACGGAAACCCCAACCCCAGCCACCCAACAACCCAACGCCTCAGCCCAAATTTACCCACGCCCAACCCACACATTACCGGAGCCCAACCCATTACCCTGTTAAATATCAGAGTTTTATCCAATATTAGGGACACGGAATTACCGTGTCTCTATCTTCTTCATTCTGGAGCAAGGCTTGAGGCGATAAAACAGAGAGAACGAGGGCGAAAATGGAGGGATTTTTGGAGCGAAAATTCAGAGAAAATTGATAGGAGGAAAACTAGGGTTCAAAAATATTCTTCTTCTTTTCGATTGTGTTTCTTCATTTTTGGTCTTAGCACAAACAAAAAAGGGGGATATTCGAACAGAAATTCTCGTCTCCTCTTTCAAATTCTATTTCCAGTTGTAAAAAAATGGAATACAAGTGAAATTTCGATTTGAGTTCGCATTTGATTCGTGATTCACAGTGCCGAGTTGAGTTCTAAGCTTTTGTTCGAGGTTCGAGTTGAGATTGTTGTTCTGTGTTTCCGGTTGAGTTTTGTTGCTATCTCGAAGCCGATTGTAATCGAAGTGTTACTCTGTTGGTGTGACTATTGGAATTCTCATTCAAGGAAAGCACATTTCAAATTGAGGCGAAGTTATTTTCGATTCCAAACTTTCTGTTTGAAGAATTGTTTTAGATTTGGTTTGCGATTTCTGCTCGATACCGTTGTTGTATATTGAGCTAGCTGTTCTCTCTTGGCTCTGTGGTGCTTTCATTCCCGGAAAACAGATTCGTATTCTTTTCGTTTTGCTGTGTTGCTAGCAAGGTATGAACTCCGATCTTTTGTATCAAGTGTATTAAGAATGTTATATCTTTGAAAACTGTACCTATGGTCCATTTATAGGATAATGAACTTCTCTTGTGTTGGCTTGCCATCTCTAATTTCGAATGAATGCACGTTTGAACCTCGAGTGGCCAAAGTTCTGTGTTCAACAAGCATACTATAGAATCTGGTTTTTCCTTAATGATGTTCTATACTCTTGTTTGCTGGGTTAAAAGATTAAATTGTTGGTTTAAGTCGGATATAGCTTAAATTTGATGGCTGAAGTTCTATGCTAAGGTTTATTGTAAAAACACTAGCTATGAATCTGATGTTTGTGTTCGATCATGGGCAGCTTTGCTCTCAGTTTAATGTACTGGAATGCTGAAAGTGATCCAGGTGTTGTAATGAGAAATGAATCAAACCTAAGACTACTTGTCTATCATTCAAGTTCAAGTTAAAAGGCTAGCTCAATTTGATCCCAGGCTCATTACTGTATTCCCTGTCCAGTTTTTGTTTTAGTTAACTTCAATTTCCTTTTGTTGCTGGTATTCTGTTTCATTTTTGTGCTTAGATGGTTGTGCCTCTGTTGGATATGTTGGATCACAATCTGATTTGTTTGGTAATGTCGTACTCTCTCTTTAGTTGCTGTGATTGTAATATATGAGAAGCTCGTCGAGACAAATGCATACGTTAAGCTTTTCTTTATATAATTTTGTTCGACGTGCTCTTTTCAGTATGTTTAGTTTATTTTGTCACCTTTAGTTTGCAATTTGATATCATTACTGGGGTAACAACATTGTGTGTGAGTTGTGGAAGTTTGGTTCAAAATGTTATTGTGTTTGCTGGATGTGATTCTTATCAGTGTTAAGGCTCTATGTGGATTATGTCCAGTTGTCATTAGAGGTTTAATTCTAGCTTTTCTGAGGTTATACCTGTTTGAAATATTAACATTTGATTAGAAGTTAGTGAACAAGACAATCACCGGCATACCATCCTATTCAGAAAATAGCAACAGGTGTAGCCTTAAAATACTGCTGAAACTGTTACCTATCAAAAATCTACCACAGTGTTCCTATGCAAGAGTTCAAAAGAGCTTTGAGGTTTGATTATCCCATAATCAAACCAAAAAAAAAAAAAAAAAACACTAACCAGCGGGTATCTGCTTCTTTGTAGTCATAGATCTTGGCTATTACACGATCATGCAGGTAGCAACATGAATGTTATTTCTGCGTTAAAGCAGCTAAATAAGACTAGCGGTTAGATTGCATAAAGATCATATTGCATAGAAGCAGCCACAACACAATTGTAGGGCCCTCAAATAAATTATTATAAAAAACTTAGACTCGGGAAGACCGTTTAGCGAATTTCACGGTCTTTCCCAAAGTTAACAACACGATAGACTCTTTGGGCATGACTTTAATAAAAATTACTTTCCTAAATACGGGTGCGCATTTATGTGACCCAAATCTTACTCTCGGCGAAACTGAAACGCATTAAAGTCACAGGCGTACTGGTTGCGGTGTGACTCGAAATGTGTTTTCGTGACGTCGCAATTCTTCTAAAATTAAAAAACGGAACATTAATAGCACATATTTAAAATATATAAAGAAATCAGATAGAAACAAAGATTGCAGTTGAGCGACCGTGCTAAAACCACGGAATCCGGGAGTGCCTAATACCTTCTCCCGGGTTAACAGAATTCCTTATCCAGGTTTCTAGTTTCGCAGACCGTATACAGAGTCATAAATTTCCTCGGTTCGGGATTAAACCGGTGACTTGGGACACCATTATTTTCCCAAGTGGCGACTCTGAATAATTAAATAAATTGATCCCGTTCCGACTGTCCTTTAAGTGGAAAAACTCCTTCACTGATTATTATTATATCCCTTCTCGGGGTGTAGTATTAAATAGTGGCACATTTACATGTATTTACGTTTTTTTACGTGTATGTGCGGTAAAAAAAAAAAGGAGGTGTGACACTCGTTCGAGGACGAACGAATCTTTTAAGGGTGGGAAGATGTAACGACCCGACCGGTCGTTTTAGAAAATTTTGCCCCAATCCCCAATTTAACTGTTCCCCTAAGTTCATTTCTGTTATTGTGGTTTGCCGGGAGAGTCGGTTATGAAATTTGGAGTATTTTGGGACACTTAGTCCCTAAATGAGAGCTTTAAAGTTAGAAAATGGCTCGTAGCCGGAACAATGTTAAGACGACCTCGGAACGGAAATTCGATGGTTCCATTAGCTCCGTTAGGTGATTTCGGGGTTGGGAGCGTGTTCGGAATGTATTTTGGAGGTCCGTAGCTCAATTAGGCTTGAAATGCCGAAGTTTGAAATTTTGGCGAATCCGAACATTAGGTGAGATTTTGATCCGGGGTCGGAATGGAATTCCGACAATTTTTGTAGCTTCGTTATGTGATTTTGGATATGTCCGCAAATTTTCAGGTCATTCGGACGTCGTTTGGTCGGGTTTTTTGATTGAATGTTAGTTTCGAAAGTTTTGAAGAAACTTAGGCTTGAATCCGTGTGTAATTGGTGATTTTGATGTTTAGGATGGTGTTTTTATGATTGGAACAAGTTCTTATCATGTTTTGGAGTATGTTGGTGGTTTTCGTTGGGGTCCCGGGGGCCTCGGGACGATTTCGGATGCCTAACGGGTCATTTTTGGAAGTTTTTGGACTGCTGTTCTGGTATCTGGTATTGTTCTTCGCGTTCGCGAGGGTCCTATCGCGTTCGCGAAGAAGAATTTGGCCTCTAAGACTTTGTTCTTCGCGTTCGCGATGGAGGTATCGCGTTCGCGAAGAAGGATTTTCCATCAGGGACTTTGTTCTTCGCGTTCGCGAAGAGTCCCTCGCGTTCGCGAAGAAGGATTTTTCTGTCGCACGGGTCCTACTTCGGAAGCTCATATCTTTTTATCTACAAGGAATTTTGAGGTGATTCAAAAACGAAAGTTGTAGCTATTTGAATCTAGTTTTCAGAAACATATTATAAGAGTCATTTGGAGTTTTGTGGAAAAATGTATGACCATTGCAATAGAGGCTGTCCGAGCAAAGTTGGAAAATGTATTTTTGGGAGTTTGTTCTTCGCGAACGCGAGAGAGGACCGCGAACGCGAAGAACAAATACCTGGGCAGCAGAATAAAGTTCAAACTTCGTCCCATTTGCCATTTTTGACGATTTGGAGCTCGGGTAAGGCGATTTTTCGGGAGATTTTTGGAGAAATCAAAAGGGTAAGTACTCTTAACTCAATTTTGGTTGTATAGCTCGAATCTAATGCAAGTTTTAGTCTTTAATTTGAGAATTTTTGTTAAAAATGGTAGAAAACCCTCTTAGATAGAATCAAGGATTTGATGGGCCATTTGTGGTCCGATTTGGGTGTTCTTGGTATGGTTAGACTCGTGTTGAGATAAGGAATCCGAAAATGTAACTTTCGTAATTTTTCGAGAAGCGTACCGAAAGTCGGGTTTTGGAAACTTTGTGGTTTTGGTGTAATTCGATTGTTTTTATTGGGTAATGCCCAATTGGCCTATTTTGATGTGATTCCATTGATTTTTATCAGATATTACACCTGTGGAGGCCGGCATTCGCGGCAAGAGAGTTATTTCTTAGCGGTTTTGTACCGGAATTGAGGTAAGTGGCTTGTCTAACCTCGTGTGGGGGAACCTTTACCCCTAGGATATTATGTGATAGTTTAAATGCCTTGTACGCGAGGTGACGGGCGTGTACATGTGCTAGTTGTTGTAACTCACTTTACTCGAATTGTCCAGTCCGTGATATTTCTGTTCTTAGATTATTAAGTTGTGACATTTACCTGGTATTCGTTAGGGAAGCATGATTAGGTAGGATTTGTGAGCACGTAATTTTTACCCTACACATGAGTTATTCCTATAAAATTCAAAAATAATTGATTTTTCCTTATTTTCTAAATTTTGTGTGAATTTTGTGTTAGTTGTTTGCATGTTATTTGCGTGTGATAAATGAAAATACAAAAAAAAAAAAAATTGCTTTTTTAGGAAATTAATTCATTTTTTAACAAATTAAAGAAAAGAATCAAATAAATAACATTAGTTTGTTTTTAAAATTAAAAATTGTCAAAAAAGAGGTAATTAGTTTAATTTTTAAATAAGTGCCTAATAACTACAAAGTAGGGAAAATATAAAAAATACAAAGAAAATAAAATACAAAAAAGAGGAGGAGGAAAAATACAATACAAGTTATAATAGAAAACAAGAGGAAAAAGAATAGCAATAATTTGGGCCATTTAATCCAATTTGCCTTTAATCCTAGCGGCCCAACACACCAGCCCCAACCAGCCCAGACGGGTACCCAACCGCCCAAGCCCCGCAGCCCAATACCCAGTCCATTTCCCTTTTAATCTCAGCCTTCCAAATCTTAATCCAATGGCTACAATTTGTTCTTACAACCTAAGTGTTAACTAAAGCCTCAAACCTTAAAACATTTGCAACCATTTCACTTCATGTCCAAACAGCCGCAATATCTCGTCTTCTTCAACCTCTCTTGCCGCCGCTAGGGTTCCGCCTCCCACGGCGGTGGCCGGCATCCAATTCCGACAAAATTCACACCAAAATACTCCCCTCACCCTCCCCGTCCTAACCATACTACCCATCTCTTTCAAAACCAACCGAAATACCCTTAAAAACTAAACCCTAATGCGCCGCCACCCCCCTCCCATGGCGGCGCCGCCACCCAAACCACCCCAAATCTTCACCTCGCCCTTCTTTTAACCCCCGCATGTCCGTGACAATAATTTTGAGTCAAAATGATGCTGGAAACTCAAGAACAATTCGAGGGTTGCCGAAAATTTCAAGAGTGATGCCGGGTTGTCGAAACGTGAAGAGATTCAAGAAAAACTACCGAGAACAAGAATTTGAAAGAAAGTAGAAGAAGAAAACAGAAAAGAAAAAAAAAGGAAAAACAGAAATAAAAGGGACGGCGGATTAAGCTAAGTCATTTTCTTATACATGTTTCTTTTGTTTTATGATTTTTTGGCGTGTTCTTTCTTACATGTATATATCATTTGTCATGTTTTTATTTGATTTGTTTTCTTGTGAATTTTAAAGCGGATAATAGTGAGAAAATGTTTCCATGTCTATCTGTAGTACATGAATAACAATGAATTGCTATGCAATATGAAATAGGATGATTTTGTGGAGAGGATGGAAAATCTACTTGTTTGCTATTGTTTTCAGACGCTTGCTCCATGTCATTTACTGCCGCTACTATAGCTTTAAGTTTACACGCACAAGACCCTGTAGTTGCAATGTGCCCTTTTTATTGCTTTTTAGTGAATTAGGCAGACTGAAAGTTTTGTTGTTTAGTCCATGATTTTAGTTTAATTACTAGTTCAAGCAATTGCATTAGTTGGACTAGTGGATCTTGTTTTTGCATTTTTAATAACACATTACTTTTGTTGAGAAGTTAGTGATAATATTTGTTTTAGACTTTGTTATGAATTGATATTAGTTTCTGTTTTTGTTTGATTTTCATTTTTTCTGCCGAATTCTGTTTATATTTGTTGACATGGTTACCTAGTAGTTTTAATTAGTCAGTCGATTCAATAGGATGTATTGGTTATAGCTGCAGTTATTGATTAAGCTCGATTAGTGAATTCGTCCTTAGACTAATTAAGATTCAAGTTAGATCGATAGTTAAAATCACATAATTCATAGCAACCTAAGTTGTTTTACTAAATAGAATCAATTGCGACTAGTTAGCTCGAGTAATAAGACTCACCATCTATCAATTGTTCCCCCGAGTCTTGTTAATCGGATAATTAATCATAAGTGGCTATATTTGTAAATTGCTTAGGGTTGGTTATAGGAGAAATGTGATTTTGATTAATTGAATTAAGTTGAATTTAAAGTAGTTAGTGCCAATTGGCTAATTGAGCAATAGTCACTTAATTGTGGCTATTTGATAAATACAATCTGAAAATGGGTTAAAATAGGGATAAATTACAGAATTTAGGAATGTAATTAGCCTTAAGAAATAGGGGTGAATTGGGAAAAGGGAGTTGGTATAGTTGTAATAAGTTTAGAAGGAAAAGGGTGCAATTGGAATAGGAAATGGTAAATTTGTTATAAATATAGAGCATTAAGGGCAGCTTGGGGATAAAAAAGGTAGAATTAGTAGTTGTCCTTAACAAGTGAGGGCACAATAGGAATTCTAAGGGAAATGGAACATGGTAGACTATTCTAGAAGGGGTCTTAGTGTAGTTTTCACTAGAATAATTGCACTAACTTGTGCAACAAGCTAAAAATTGAAGGGGTTTTAGTGAAATAGTAATTTTCAGATTTTTTCTCTTTTAGGCCTATAAATAGGTAATTTCAGCTTCAATAATGGGGGTTCAATCTGATTTTTAGAGGACTCTTTTAGAATTTAGCCATAGGAACCCAAGAAAAATCCCAAAAAATATTTGTTAAAATTTCAGATCTGAAATTAACATTTCAGATTCATTTTTCTTCTGTTTTGCCTTCAAAATCATATCAAAAAGTCCAAAAACAGTGGTAGATTCATCATAAATCAGTGAAGAACAGTCTTAATGTGAAAGTGGGTTTTGCAACAACTTGAAATTCTGAAAATCATCTCCTGGGTTTAATGCTTGGTTTCATTGCTGCTGTTGATCTCCTTGACTGTTTACTGCTGGAATTTGACTGCCGTTGCTGTATTTGCTGTTGATTCTTTCTTCTCCTACTCACAATTTACAATTTTCAGGTACTTACTTCTAAACTTCACCATGTAAGACTACAGCTTGAAATGGAAATGAAATCGAAGCCTATTTTGTCGAGGATCTGTTGTTGCCTTGTTTATTTGCAATTAATTAGTTTTTCTTTTGTAACTTGATTAGCTATTTAGTGTAGTTAAAATTGGGACTATAATTAATACTATTTCTTCGGAATTGATAGCTGGTTTGGTGTTGCAATATCTAGCTATTGAATCTTATCTTTAAATTGTGATAGAATTAAGGTTTAGTTTTAATTGCTACATAGGTCTTGGAATTGTTTTCACAGGGATATAGAGATTAACGCATGATGTGATAATTAGATTCAACTATTAAAATTTGCTAGTTTAGTAAAATCTGTTAGTTAGTTAATTGTATATTAGTTAAAATCTGTCAGTTAGTATTAATTTGATAATAATTTCAACTGCTTTTGGTAAGAAAACCTGCGAATTCCAGTGGCAAGATTTGATATTTAATATTTTAGTTTATTTGAACAAAAAATGCAAATGCTTCACTGTAAACTTCCAGCGTGACTACTGTAAGTTCACCTGACCAGGCTGCCTCATTCGAATTTAAGAAATCAAAATTTCAAAAGATGTTTGCTATAATAATGACACTGTCTTCTTTAGTTATGGGTGTTTGAAGCATTTTTGATTATTTCATAATAACAGTGCTCATTGAGCCTACTCCATCAGGCTGTTTGGTTTTGACCCCTTACATTTAGGTTATGGTATAGTCATGTGGGTTGTATGCAAGCCCAAAGTGAAAGGCACAAGTCCTATTGATCTCGTGGCCCAAAAGTAACAACTACCATGTAATTTTAAGTAATTAAAACTTTTCTTTATTGTTAGAGATAAAAAAATTATAGAATTGCTTTAGGATTGACCTTTAATAAAATAATGAGACGAGCCTCGCCAAACAAAAAAATACAATTGCGGGGCCCTCAATTAATTGTTATAAAACTTAGACTCGGAAGGACCGTTTAGCGAATTTCACGGTCTCTCCAAAATTTAATCAAGACGATAGACTCTTTAGGGACGACTTTAATAAAAATACTTTCCTAATAACAAGTGTGCACTTGGTGCGACTCAAAATCCAAATCTCGGTAAAGTTGAAATACACCAAAAGTCATAGGCGTACTGGTTGCGGTATGACTCGAGGCGTGTTTTCGCGATACCGCAAAATTTCTTAAAATAATACTTAACGTAAAAAGCACTACGTATGTTGTTAAAATCTGTAATTAAGTCAAACAAGGGTCGAGAACGACAGTGGAGCGACCGTGCTGAAACCACGGAATCCGGGAATGCCTAACACCTTCTCCCGGGTTAACAGAGTTCCTTATCCGGATCTCTGCTTCGCAGACATTTTTAAGAGTCAAAATTCCTCGGATTCGGGATTAACCGGTGACTTGGGACACCATTATCATTCCCAAGTGGCGACTCTGATTAATCTCTAATAAAATCCCGAACCGATTGTCCTTTAATTGGAAAAACTCCTTCCCTTACGTTATTTTATCCGTTTTTGGGTAATTGAGCGTCGGGGTATACCCTACAAGTGTATTTATATGCTTTAAGTGTGTGGGGTAGTAAAAAGGGAGGTGTGACAGCTCTGGCGACTCTGCTGGGGACCCAACCCTGAACTTCGGTTTCAGGGTTTAAGAACTCGAGCTCCTTAGAACTGCCGTTTGTGTTTTTGTTTGACTTCATTATATGATTTGAATAACATGCTATGTGCTTTATCGCTTTTGATATTATGTGAACTGTATATATAAAACTGTGCCGAAAACCCTTCTCTCTTCTCCCTCGGGGATGTGCTTACTGGTTGAGACTCCCCTTTCTGTTAAAGTCACCTTAAATTAAGAAAACAGAGGCCGGATAAGTTACAAAGCCGATTGACTCCGCGGGTCACCGGTACGTAGCCCCCTCCTCGATTCGAGTTGTCCGCTCGGGTACACGGTCTAGCAATCTATGAAACCGTAAGATTTTGAACATAGGTCTAGGACGATTATTTGCATCATATTTGACTTAGGGGACTCAACACAGGGGTTGGGTCCGTCTAGGACAGGTGACCCGGTATTGAAAAAACCGAGCATGCTATGTGTTGCATTTTATTGTCCTTGATCGTTATGCGGACCGGCGAAAATCCCGAGATTGGAAAATTTGTTGAAAAAAAAAGAGAGAGAGGAAATAATGATTAGGTACATGGAAAATTTGAAAATTCGAAAAAAATAGGTGGAACATTTTTTGAAATAATTGGTCAATTAATCTGACCGAACTACGCAGGTTTGATTCTCGCCATTAGGTGGGATACGTAGGCAACCCTCATCGGGTCCAACCACCCCTTTTAAAAAATCAAAAAATGTGTGTATTTTTGTCAATAAAATCAAAGTGATGCCGTTTTTGTAAATAGCCGAATGTTCCGAAAGGACGCCGGAAGGTTGTTTTTGCAAAAATAGCCACTTTGAATCTTTTTAAATAATTTGCGGGCACAGCCTTGAAATATTCCTTGTGGAAATGTTGCAAGGCCAAAGCCTCAAAATCAAGTCCGGGTTCACACCCGTTTTGCAAAAATAACCAAAAAATGTCAAATTTTTGATTTTGTTATAAATAAATTGGGTGATGCTATTCTTGCTTAAAATAAGCCGAATGTCCCTCGAAAAGGACGCCGGAAGGTCGTTTTTGCAAGAATAGCCACTTTTGAGTCATTTTAAATAATTTGCGGGCATAGCCTTGAAATATTCCCTCGCGGAAACGTTGAAAGGCCGTATCCGCAAAATCAAGTTTGAGTCATCGCTCAACTTCTAAAAAATAACCATTTTATCAAATAAACCATTACATGGCCGAAATTTTGCTGAAATAGCCACATTTTTGCATTTCAACTTCCTCAATCTTGTGTTGGCCTGTGTCGGTGCTGAACGATGCCCCATAGGCCCCGGGATAAAAATTTTGAATTTGCATCTTCTCAAACAAAATTTTGCAAAAAAGAGCCACTTTGTCTAAACAAGCCATTACATGGCCAATTTATGAAAAATAGTCTTGTGTTGGTTTATGGTGATGCCGAACGATGCCCTATGAGCCACACGATAAAAAAAAATTCAAGTTTATCTTTCTTAAATAAATTTTGCAAAAAGAGCCACTTTATCTAAATAAGCCATTACATGGCCAATTTATGAAAAATAATCTTGTGTTGGTTTATGGTGATGCTGAACGATGCCCCATGAGCCACAAGATAAAAAAAAAATTTTCAAGTTTATCTTTCTTAAATAAATTTTGCAAAAAGAGCCACTTTGCCTGAATAAGCCGTTACATGGCCAATTTATGAAAAATAGTCTTGTGTTGGTTTATGGTGATGCCGAACGATGCCCCGTGAGCCACACGATAAAATTTTTTTTCAAGTTTATCTTTCTTAAATAAATTTTGCAAAAAAGAGCCACTTTGTCTAAATAAGCCATTACATGGCCAGTTTATGAAAAATAGTCTTGTGTTGGTTTATGGTGATGCCGAACGATGCCCCATGAGCCACGGGATAAAAAATTTAGTTTTATCTTTCTTAAATAAATTTTGCAAAAAAATAGTCATTTTATCAAATAAGCCATTATGTGGCCAATTTTGTAAAAATAACCATAATTGACACGAAAAATATTCTTATTTTTGTAGAAATCTCCTACACAAGTTTGTAGTTTGAGTCGGCTTCTATAATTTTCCTTCAAAAAAAAAAAAAATTAAAATAAACATATCTTTATTTCTTGCATTAATCTGCAAGAACTACGCTCGGTCTGATTCATGCGGGGTCATGATACGTAGGCAATCCACATAGGATTCGACCATTTCCATAACCAAAAAGAAAAAAAAATGGAAAACTACAAAAAGAAAAAAGGGAAAAATGAAAACCACAAAAAAAGGAAAAAAGAAAAGAAAATAGTAGAAAAAAAAAAAAAAAAGAAGAGAAGGTAATCAATAAGCGCAATACCTTAATGCTGACATGGTGGCTTTATTTTGTTGTGTCCGTTTCCAGGAAGGTGGTTGGTTGTGGTTCTAAGATAACTCTTCCCTATAACACAAAGTCAGAGGACAATGGCAGAGAATCTCAAGGCTGAGTGGGTTGGTACCGGCACCCGACAACAGTTGGTTGAACGGAACCACATGTTAGTTGAAGAAGTCAAAATGTTGAGACAACACGTGGATGAAATGTATCGGGCGTGGATGGATGGAAAATCACTACCTCCGCCACCACCTAGTTTCATGGACTCTGTCCTTACACTGAACCCGATGCCAAATATACCTGCCTATCGCAACCTTTCCAGCCACCCCAATAGCTCCATCACTCGGTATCCATCTATTTTCCCCCAGGAATGCGCTCCAATCACATCCACTGTTCCCGACGATAAACACCCACCTGAAGCTCATGTTGCCCAACATTACCCCTCCGAGGTTGCTCATCAAGACCCCAAACAGAGCCCGCAGGTTGAGCCTCCCCAACGACAAGGTCCAGTGGTCGTCTTTGCTAAAAGCCCTCTATATCGTACCCATGGATATCTTTGTAATTCTCCTGGCCCTTACTTCTCCCCACGAGCATGCCAGAAACCCCACGGGTCAGGTTTTAGGCCAAATCAGGCCTTTAGAAATGAGAGGCTACTAAAACGAGAAAAGTCTCTTACCCCTTTGGGAGAATCGTATGCCAGTTTGTTCCACAAGTTGAAGCAACTGGGCATGTTGAAACCAATTCAGATAAAAATGCCAAATCATCGGTCAAAGAGGTGTGATTTTTCTCAAATGTGCGCATATTGCTCGGGCGCCCCGGGGCATGACACAGAAAAATGTTGGAAGCTAAAAAAGGCAATTCAGGAGCTTATCAATGCAGGCTACATTGCCGTACAAAATCCGGATATAGTCGACACCCGTATAGTTGATGCATAAGGCAGTGGCTAAAGATATTGTGCTTGGTAATTGGAAATATGCTTCATTTGGGGTTTATCCAAAGTAGAATTTTTGGTGGCTTATTTTGTTGTCATTTCTGTTACCCGGGTTATTTCAGGGTTGTAATCCGGACGTTGTCTTGAAAGTCAAAACCCTTCTATCTTACTACTTTGCTTTGTTTAGTGCTGTCTAGGTTTGTAATTTTAGTCTAGTTTGTTCGTTTTGTTGTTCGTCTTGTTGTTTCAACCCATCAGTTTAATACAACTCGTTGCTTCCCGTCGTTTCTAGTCATTCCATTTCTAATTACTTTGCATTTCTTCTCATACTGACTTTAGCAATATGACATGCACATAATCCTAAGCCTGGTTTTTAAAAGTCAATGAAACAATGTTGAAGATGTAATGATACTCGGAAGAAATATTGAAATGCTGTGAAGCCGGAATCAAGTGAATACTGGGAAAAACATAACATAAAGAAATGCCTTGGAAATGCATCATGCTTCATCGGTTTAAAACCAAAGGCAAAAGTACCCCAAGGCTAAAGGAACCATTCGTGGTATCGAGGTTGTTGCCCAATGGCATTGAGAATCGTCAAAAAACAGAAGGCAAATATGTAAATTGGTCGAAAGATAGTTTGTACTCGGTAGGTTTTGAAGATTGGAATGACGAAGGCATTTTATTCGGCTATCCAAACACTTCGTCCATTGCTACCCCTTTTGAGCCTTATTATATTTTCTTTCATACCCCTCTTTCGGAATCAACAACAAAAAATGAGGATTGAGCGGAGAAATCCAAATGGAGAAACAAAAAGAAAGAAGAAAAGAGAAAAAAAAAAAGAGAGAAAAAGAAAAGAAAAGAAGAAAGAAAAAGAAAAGAAAAGAAAAATCGGGAGAAGTCGAGATGCAACAATGAATACGGACGTAGTCTGAACTACGTCTGACTTGATCCCGAAAGGGTACGTAGGCAGCCTCTCTGAGGTTCAGTCACAATAAATGAAAAATCTGAAAATCTAAAAAAAAATCCCCCAAGAAGGAAACTGAGGCAAAAGTTATGGTTGTTGAAGAAATAAGATTCCGAAAGTTGTAACCTTTAACCCACGTTTAAAATAATTTGAGCCTTTTATATCCTTTTTCTAAACCCCATCCAAAAGCCTGCATTACGGTCCAAATGAAGACCTTCCGATCAATCTTCAAGAAATGCCGAGTCAAGCGAACAAAGGTCAATCACATCAGGGGCAACACTCCAGTCCGAACAAAGAAGAGTGAAGAACTCAAACCGCCACGAGACTCCAAGATAAGAGAAGTCAAAATGAGAGAGCCTTATCGGTGAAAACCCGCACGGGCACCGTAAGGCGACGGTGAGATTGAGAGAAAGAAAGATCAAATGAGAGAGGCTTGTTGGCGAAAACCCTACGGGCGCTGCAAGTCTACTAAGGATCATATCAAAGAAATGAAGTATTGAAGACCGGTTTCACAACAGAACTTTGCAACAAGAGTTGAACATCAACTTTGCTATACGGAGAAGGCCAAAAGTGCATGTCAAGGTCGCTAGAGTCGGTATTCAAAATCCGTTAGGTCATTCGTCTGTAGGTTTCTTGTTAGGAATTGTATTTTCCTTTCTCTTTATTCTTTACACTTTGTTTTACCCTCCTTCTTATCGAGTCAGTCAGGTCATAACAAGTATAGAAATGATTTCAAAATTTGCCACCAAGCTTTCTAATTGCACAAGATGGGATTTAGCCAACACGACAATTGTCGTAGGTCGGGGAATGACAAGGCCGGTGATTTAAGCCCACAAGAGCAACATGTGCAATGAGGATCATGCAAGACACAAGGGTCGGCAAGGTGCCAACTCAGAGGAAATATAACAAATGGAAGTACGGGGTTCGAGGGGGTATATCTTCTGACAAGAGAAAGAGTCAGGTTGTCAAGTGGAGTCATCAAAGGAATCGAGATCGAAGTTTGTGGTATCCGTCAAGAAAAGGACAATATACATACCTGAAGAGAGTTGGATTTTGAACAAAGAAGTGAAAATGGATAGTCGGTAAACAGGCAAGGCGCTCGGGTGGAAAGCAGTCGCCATCAAAGTTCAAGGCCACAACCAACCACCGCATTTAAACTAACATATTTTTCTTTGCTTTGAAACAGGAGCATAGATGCTATTGGTCCGATAGAGCCAACAGCTTCCAATGGGCATAGGCTCATTTTGGTTGCGATGCGTATCTTACTGTATTGGGCAGAGGCAAAGGGCAAATTTGCGCCAAATTGGCAGGGACCGTTGATGAGTGGCAATTTTACCACTCATTGTAGCCTCTTTTGCTTAGCTTTTTATGCATTTTTAATATGAAATGAGGTTGTTTTTGGTGGTTATTGCTAGATTTTCAGGTAAATGATGCTAGTAGGTGATTTGGGCTGAAGTGACAAGGAATTGAGCTAAGAAGAGAAGAAATATTGCAAAACTGTCAGGCATTTCGCTTCTGCGGAATTCTGATCGCAGAAGCGATCTCGCCTCTGCGAGATACTAGTCGCTTTTGCGAATTGTCGAGAGTCAGCAAATTTCGCTCCTGCGGAGATGAAGACGCAGAAGCGGTCACGCTTCTGCGACATGAGGATCGCGCCTGCGGAGGAAGTTCGCTCCTGCGGAATTATACGCGCTTCAGCGAGGTCGCTTCAGCGACCATATTTACGCTTCTGCGATGGCTCGACAAGAGGCCCAATTGTCGCTTCTGCGTGAAATTTCCGCTTAAGCGGAGTCGCACCTGCGAGGTATTTTCCGCAGGTGCGAATGTGGAGCATCAGACCTGGGCAGAATGGGCATTTCACACGTTTTGACCCTAAATCAATTATATACTCGTCCAAACAGACATTGTAGGACATCTCTGAATCTCGAATCAATCTTTGACACTCTTGAACATATTTTTACTCTTTGGCTTAGAGAAGAAGGCTAGGGTTTTGCACACACACTTGGGTCTTGAAGATTAAAGCTTGTGGTTAAGGATTTCTTACCCATTTATGTTTATTTCTTCATTTCCTTGCTTTGTATTGTATATCTAAGTGTGTAGTATTTACTTCCAACACTTAAATCTTGTTTATGGGAATATTCATATTTAAAGTGTGGATTAAATACCTTGTTGTGCTTATGTATTGAATGATTTTTATATATTTATGAATTGAGTTATTGTTACTTTAATTATTCTTGTTCTTTAAATGTTTCCAAAGAGATTAGCTAACTCTAGGACTCGCCCATTTACTTTGAATTAATTTTGGAAAAGATAATTCGAAGTTGGGAAAGATTAATTAACAAGAACTTGAGGCGTTAACCCTCACTTTATAGATTCAACCTAGGGATAGGATTGAACTACTTGTAGCCTATCGGGTGCGCTTGATCTTCTAATTGAGATTAGGGATAATTCAATTAGGAAGTCTTGTTAGTCTTCGGAAGAAGCTAATTAAGAATTATTATCCGTGGCTAATTAACATAAACTCGTTCATATTTGTAAACTCGTGAAATACATTGGATCGTTACTTGAGTGTAATTCCCGATGCATTCATACTTGTAGCCATTGATCATTTTATTCGCTTTCTAGGTTAGTTTACATTTCCGCATTTAGATATAAACATTCTCCAAAACCCAAAATCTAAAGTGTTTGGCTTAGCGCGACTAGCGATAATTTTCTTGCATTCCTAATCGCCTACATATTGTTCTCTGTGGGATTCGACCCCGACTCATAGTTGGGTAAATATATTGCATACGACCGTGTCTATTGCTTTTTAGCGGTGGAAATGGACGTTATCAAAAATGGCGCCGTTGTCGGGGAACAATTTGGCGTAATTTAGGTTGTTTGAGAAGTAAGCGAAAGTGCTTTGGTCCAAACTTGTGAATATTTGTGTAATTATTTTTCTTACCTTGGGTCTATTTTTAGTGTTTGTTTCTTGTTTATTTTCTTAATTTTGAAAAATGGCATCATATAACGAAAATTGGTCGGATAGTAGTTGTTCATATTTTGATGATCCTTGTCCTTATTGTGGAGGACCACACTCGTGGCAAAATTGTTTAAATTCTCCCGGGGGTGGATTGTGCGCACAATTCCAAACCCATGAGTGGAGTATTTGTGATAAGTGTGGTTTCCAAAATGGTCATTGGGATGATTGTGCTTACTTTTTATTCCCTTCCCCAAGCCCCTACTATGATGGTTCTATTTGTTTTGATGAGAATTATAGGGTTATGGAGGTGAAAGAATTTGAGCATGGTCAAAATGGAGAATTCAAGCTCATGTTGGAGTGTTTACTTGAAGAAGGAAACAAGGAAGAAAATGCCTTGGAACATCTTTTGGAGACTAGTCTCCAAAATGGTTTAGCACTAGAAAGGTTACACTCACAAATGGATGAAATGATCAAAGCCTCGGAAGTAAGTGAAAACCAAGAATCCTTCTTGGATGTTGAAAATGAAAATCCTTCCTTGGCAATTGATCAAAACCAAGAAGAATTCTCTAATGCCCAAAATGAGAGAAAATTGCTCATGTTGGAGGTCATTCTTGAAAATGAGGAGAAGCGCAACTTTGCACTCGAGGACTTGAAACAATGCATAAATTACAATGGTGAACACATCCACACTTTGGAGGATCAAATGCAAATTTTGGTTGAGGCTAACTATGCCCAACAAATTTCGTGTGCGGATGAAAGCCAAGAAGAGTCAAATTCCGAGGAAGAGAGTGAGCTTTACTTTGAGGAGTCAAGAATTGAACATCCGCCAACCAACTCAATGAGTGTTGTTGATGCCGGCAAAAACATGGAATTGGAGTTAACCGGTGTAAATGCTAATGTGGTTGTTGTTGACTCTAATCCGGGGGAAAAAGAGAATGTCAACATAGAAGAATTGCAAAGTGTGGGCTTAAAGTCACATTCCAAACATTTTTCAACCTTGGAATTGTGTGGTGACACGGGAGTTGAACCACACGAATCAATGAAGAAATGCGAGGAGGAACAACTTTGGCCATACATTTTACAGTTTGAGGAGGCAAGAAATCAAAACGACATTCCTCACTTGAAAGCCAAGAAGTGCAAAATGAAAATTTTAAGCATTGGCTCGAACATCCAATTACCACCCCCATTGCTCGTGGTCATAAGCTTGATTCCAAGCTAGGGGCCCAATTCATATCATCCAAGTGGCGAGAAAAGTGGTAATGTTGTTTGTGTCGTGCCACGACATTAAATGCGGCGCTTGGTGGGAGGCAACCCATCGTTTTCAAAATTTTTAGTCGTTTTTCAAAATTTTTCATTATTTTTGAAAATTTCTTTTTCGTAATATCTTAGAATATTATGTTGAACTAATCTGCCAAGTTTGAGAATTTTTGGAGTTGATTTGAGCAGGTTGAGGTATCCGGACAGTCACAAACCAGTAGCTGAAGAAAATTGGCACCAAAACTCTGCTAGAACCGCCTCTGCGATAAAATAGTCGCACCTGCGGTCTCGCAGAAGCGTCAGAAGAATCGCAGAAGTGACCTTTTCGCACATGCGGCTCTTTCTGCGCTTCTGCGACATCGCAGAAGCCATTTTATAACCGCAGAAGCGGCTTATTTCGCAGAAGCGTCCCATGTATCGCTTCAGCGGTCCCGCAGGGGCGTGAAAATTTTCGTAGAAGCGGAAGTCGTCCAGTCTTTAATTTCAAAACAGAGGGGGTTAAGTCTTTTGGTTACCCCTCTTTTCTTCACATAAAAACCGTTTCCCTTACCCTAAATCCCCAAAAATTCCGAATTTTTCTTAGAAATTTGTCAAAAGTATCTCGTATAGTCTCCTTCTCTTCTGCAAACATCAGGTAATCTCTTCCCATTCCTTGTGATTTCCATGTTTAACAATATGTGTAGGTAATATATCTTGAATTTTATTTTCCTTCTTTTGGTTTTAAATTCTAGATTGTTTTAGGAAGTGAGGAATTGGTTGAGTGTAGATAATGTGTGCTGTTAATTGTGAACAAATTTTGGGAAGTCTAGTACCACAACCATTGTTCAAAGAGAGGTCAAATTAAATTGCCCGCAAGATGTTTGTCACATTGTTTCAATGAAGTATTGTGGCTTTACATCACAAATAGGACTTAATTGAATCATAAATCCTTTTACTGCACTAATACAAGCCAAAAATTTGTTTAGACATTGATAAATAAGTGAAATTTTTTTGATGAAATTGCTGGGAATGAAGAATATGTCGAAAAGCGTAGAAGCGAAAATATGTTCGCAGAAGCGAATCCGCTTCTGCGGAGGAGGCCACGCAGAAGCGATAACCATCGCAGAAGCGAGCTTATCTTCGCAGAAACGTAGCCGCTTCTGCGGCTCTTTCTTCGCAGAAGCGAAAACCATCGCAGAAGCGAATAAATTTTCGCAGAAACGGATCCGCTTCTGCGGCTCTTTGTTCGCAGAAGCGAAAACTGGAAATTTTTGCAATTTCCAGTAGCTTTGCAACTGCTCGTTCCCGGGCCCGTTCAATCCAAACTTTTGGCTAAATTGCAGTGTTTTGAAGTTCTTAATATGGTTCAATTGCCCAATTGACGTTGTGTTGAATTTTTGTAGGTAATTTATTTGAAAATGGACGCAACTACAAGCGGACAACGGAGGGAAATTGAAGAAGAAATCAATGAACCTTATGATGATACTCGCTTCATGTCCGCTGACTGTGAGCGGAGATATTTGGATGACCTCGTCCACAAAAAGATTATCCTTGAAAAAGGAATTCATGAAGAGAAGTTGGTAGAAAAGCTTCCGGATTTCTACGCTCGACTTGAATCATCGGGATGGTCCTGCTTTATCCCCACTCCTTGCAAAGCCAATGAGGAGTGGGTCCGTGAATTCTATGCTAACCTCAGGGCGGGTAAATTTTGATAGCCCACAGATAGTCATCCGAGGAAAGTTAGTGAGATTTGGTATTGAACAAATTAATGATACTCTTGGAATTCCTAACTTTCCGGTGGACCACGTACGAGAAAAGGATACTTGTGAAAATGGAGCATGGCTTGTCTCCAAGCTCTTTCCACCACTGGTCAGAGAAAAATGGGGAACCCGAAGAAAAGGGTTCAAATCCACCGACTTCACAGCCGAGGCTAAAATGTGGCTATACATCCTCAACAACAGAGTTTCTCCTTGTGGCAACATGACTGATGTTTCCTACACCCGGGCACTGATAATAGCATGCATTCTAGATGGCACACCGGTGAATGTAGGATACTACATTCTACAGGAGATGAGGCAGTACTTGAGAGAGTACTCAAGCAACAAGGATGCAGGTATGTTATTCCCTTCTCTTATCACAATGCTATGCACCAGGGCAGAGGTTGATGTCCGTAGCACCGATCGGTGGCTACCAGCGGACAAACCTTTTCATCCATTGAGAGTGACGGGAGAAGGGAGTGCTGTTAAAAGCAAGAAGAGGAAAATCACTTTCACAGCCACCGGTTCAGAGTCCTCTTCACAGACAGCTGCCCAGGGACCATTTATGATTCTTAACTCCGAGCTTCAGACCATTAAGGAGTTAGTATCACAGCTTCCTAGTGGGCCATCCTCCTCACAGCCCGGGCCATCTCACTTCTCCAGGGACGACATGCAGAGTTACTTGGATGCCCAGACACTCCAAAATGATAACATGAAGAAGATGGCAGCTTCAGTGACTAAATTGGAGGGAGCCTACAGCACTCTGGCTAAGGCCCATGCTACCCTTCAGTCTGACTTTGAGGAAGAGAAGAAGAAGAACAAGAAGAAAGGCAAGCTGATGATCAAGATGTGGAGGGGCATCAAGGCAATCTTCAAATGGGGAAACCCAGATAAGAAGATCCCTGTGGCGACCAAGGATGATAGTGAGGAGTACTCTTTCATGACACAGTCTGTTGATGATGATGATGATGAGGATGATGATGATGATGAGGAGACTGATGATGATGGAGCTACGAGCTCAGCGCAGCAGTGATCCGCCTTCCTCCCACAGTCTGCTAGTCTGACGCAGACTTCAGGGAGACCCTCAAACTTTTTATGCTTTACATTTGATGTTGTGCAGTGAGGACACTGCAATATTCTAAGTTGGGGGTGGCTTGTGTAGCTTGTGACTATGGTAGTTTTTGAGTAGCTTGTGACTATGCTTTTTAGTTTTTGACTTTGATGTTCTATACTTGGTTTGATTAGTTATATTTGTGTTAGTATTGTGCTTTTCTTATTTATACTTCTTCTTATTAGCCTATATTATTTTTCTTTTTAGTATTATGTAGAGTAGTTTCTTTCCTTTTATTACTCCTTGGGTTTTCTTCATGCTACGGTTCTTTCCCAAGGAACAACTTAGTGAACCGGGTGACTTTTCCCGATGAGAGATAGTGTGACAACCTTCTTAAGGGAATTAGTCTTATTTTGTTAGGATGAGACTTTTGGATTATTTGATACTAATAAAATTAGCCTCTTGTATGTAAACTATGAATTAAGAATACCCCTCCAAAAATTTGTATTAAAGTGTTAAAAACAAGTAAGTTGCATGGTGTAAAACAATTTTGGTGATAAATTTTTGGCTCTTTTAGTGACTTCTAGCTCACTAGTTTTATAGAATTGATCCGTCTTCATTAATTCATGTGCCATGTGTGTTAGCAAGTGTTGAAATAAATCTTGTGTTTACTTCCATCATCTAGAACTTGCCCGGTTAGTTTTTCAATGCTAATGATAGTACATTTGGTTGGAGGAATGATCTTAGGCATTCTTTGTTTTAATTTTAAAATCGCTTTAGCCTTTCAAGCCTACCGTTGCATAAATAATGTCACTAGTACCCATTTTGAGCCTTTAAACCTTTCTTTGGCCAACTCATTACAAACCTTTCCATTTTTGTATAATAATTCCCTCTCTTGAACCCGTCCCTCTTTGAACACTGAGAATGAGGCTAAAAGCCTAAGTTGGGGGTGGTGTCAAAATGGAGATTGGTAAGGTTGTGCATTGAGTGTCCACATGCCTCAAAGTATTTGTTTTAAATTATTCAAGCTCCTTATATATAAAAAAAAAAAAAAAAAAAAAAAGAGTTAGTCTTTACATATAATTGTAATTATGTACATTATGGAGCCTTGAATAAAATTTGGGAGAGGTATGTGAAGTGGTTCTATATTGGGAACTAGATGCCAATGAGGCTATGTAAGTTAAAGAGAGTCAATATACAAAAGAATGAAACTTGTGAGTAGTGTTCAAGGAGGATGAAGTCACTTGTACCCAAATGCTTATCCAACCTTCCCTAAACCTACATTACAAGCTTAAAAAGTCCTTATGGGACCTCCAACTAAGCGTTCTTGAATAAGCATTGAATTAAAATAAGGGCAAGCTTATGGTATGAGGTGTCGTAACACTTGAAGTTTCTTTGTGAGAGCGAGTGTTTTCGAAAACTTTGTCCCTTGTGTTTGTTGTAAATATAATGTTCTTGGTTGGGACTTTCTTTCTTGTGAGGGCGCATGAATTAGAAAAAACCGGTGAAATTGAGCAATCATAGTGAACTAGTGTCTTTGAGTCACTTATTGAGGCTTATTTTAAAAACTTGATTGTTTTAGAACTCCCTTGCACATTGTTGAAATTGATTTTCCTTAGGAGGGAGTTATTCGAGAAAAGATGTACATACTTGAGCCTAATTGTTAGTATCAACCAAATCCATAAGTATGGTGTTTGAATGAGATAGGTTGGGGATGTGGTGATATGTTCATAATCGCAATAGCAATTGTTTTGTAAATGATGAAGCCTCATTAAAGTTGTGGTTTTGATTTGCTTGAGGACAAGCAAAAGCGTAAGTTGGGGGTGTTGATGAGTGGCAATTTTACCACTCATTGTAGCCTCTTTTGCTTAGCTTTTTATGCATTTTTAATATGAAATGAGGTTGTTTTTGGTGGTTATTGCTAGATTTTCAGGTAAATGATGCTAGTAGGTGATTTGGGCTGAAGTGACAAGGAATTGAGCTAAGAAGAGAAGAAATATTGCAAAACTGTCAGGCATTTCGCTTCTGCGGATTTTGATCGTAGAAGCGATCTCGCCTCTGCGAGATACTAGTCGCTTTTGCGAATTGTCGAGAGTCAGCAAATTTCGCTCCTGCGGAGATGAAGACGCAGAAGCGGTCACGCTTCTGCGACATGAGGATCGCGCCTGCGGAGGAAGTTCGCTCCTGCGGAATTATACGCGCTTCAGCGAGGTCGCTTCAGCGACCATATTTACGCTTCTGCGATGGCTCGACAAGAGGCCCAATTGTCGCTTCTGCGTGAAATTTCCGCTTAAGCGGAGTCGCACCTGCGAGGTATTTTCCGCAGGTGCGAATGTGGAGCATCAGACCTGGGCAGAATGGGCATTTCACACGTTTTGACCCTAAATCAATTATATACTCGTCCAAACAGACATTGTAGGACATCTCTGAATCTCGAATCAATCTTTGACACTCTTGAACATATTTTTACTCTTTGGCTTAGAGAAGAAGGCTAGGGTTTTGCACACACACTTGGGTCTTGAAGATTAAAGCTTGTGGTTAAGGATTTCTTACCCATTTATGTTTATTTCTTCATTTCCTTGCTTTGTATTGTATATCTAAGTGTGTAGTATTTACTTCCAACACTTAAATCTTGTTTATGGGAATATTCATATTTAAAGTGTGGATTAAATACCTTGTTGTGCTTATGTATTGAATGATTTTTATATATTTATGAATTGAGTTATTGTTACTTTAATTATTCTTGTTCTTTAAATGTTTCCAAAGAGATTAGCTAACTCTAGGACTCGCCCATTTACTTTGAATTAATTTTGGAAAAGATAATTCGAAGTTGGGAAAGATTAATTAACAAGAACTTGAGGCGTTAACCCTCACTTTATAGATTCAACCTAGGGATAGGATTGAACTACTTGTAGCCTATCGGGTGCGCTTGATCTTCTAATTGAGATTAGGGATAATTCAATTAGGAAGTCTTGTTAGTCTTCGGAAGAAGCTAATTAAGAATTATTATCCGTGGCTAATTAACATAAACTCGTTCATATTTGTAAACTCGTGAAATACATTGGATCGTTACTTGAGTGTAATTCCCGATGCATTCATACTTGTAGCCATTGATCATTTTATTCGCTTTCTAGGTTAGTTTACATTTCCGCATTTAGATATAAACATTCTCCAAAACCCAAAATCTTAAGTGTTTGGCTTAGCGCGACTAGCGATAATTTTCTTGCATTCCTAATCGCCTACATATTGTTCTCTGGTGGGATTCGACCCCGACTCATAGTTGGGTAAATATATTGCATACGACCGTGTCTATTGCTTTTTAGCGGTGGAAATGGACGTTATCAAAAATGGCTTGTGTAGCTTGTGACTATGGTAGTTTTTGAGTAGCTTGTGACTATGCTTTTTAGTTTTTGACTTTGATGTTCTATACTTGGTTTGATTAGTTATATTTGTGTTAGTATTGTGCTTTTCTTATTTATACTTCTTCTTATTAGCCTATATTATTTTTCTTTTTAGTATTATGTAGAGTAGTTTCTTTCCTTTTATTACTCCTTGGGTTTTCTTCATGCTACGGTTCTTTCCCAAGGAACAACTTAGTGAACCGGGTGACTTTTCCCGATGAGAGATAGTGTGACAACCTTCTTAAGGGAATTAGTCTTATTTTGTTAGGATGAGACTTTTGGATTATTTGATACTAATAAAATTAGCCTCTTGTATGTAAACTATGAATTAAGAATACCCCTCCAAAAATTTGTATTAAAGTGTTAAAAACAAGTAAGTTGCATGGTGTAAAACAATTTTGGTGATAAATTTTTGGCTCTTTTAGTGACTTCTAGCTCACTAGTTTTATAGAATTGATCCGTCTTCATTAATTCATGTGCCATGTGTGTTAGCAAGTGTTGAAATAAATCTTGTGTTTACTTCCATCATCTAGAACTTGCCCGGTTAGTTTTTCAATGCTAATGATAGTACATTTGGTTGGAGGAATGATCTTAGGCATTCTTTGTTTTAATTTTAAAATCGCTTTAGCCTTTCAAGCCTACCGTTGCATAAATAATGTTACTAGTACCCATTTTGAGCCTTTAAACCTTTCTTTGGCCAACTCATTACAAACCTTTCCATTTTTGTATAATAATTCTCTCTCTTGAACCCGTCCCTCTTTGAACACTGAGAATGAGGCTAAAAGCCTAAGTTGGGGGTGGTGTCAAAATGGAGATTGGTAAGGTTGTGCATTGAGTGTCCACATGCCTCAAAGTATTTGTTTTAAATTATTCAAGCTCCTTATATATAAAAAAAAAAAAAAAAAAAAGAGTTAGTCTTTACATATAATTGTAATTATGTACATTATGGGGCCTTGAATAAAATTTGGGAGAGGTATGTGAAGTGGTTCTATATTGGGAACTAGATGCCAATGAGGCTATGTAAGTTAAAGAGAGTCAATATACAAAAGAATGAAACTTGTGAGTAGTGTTCAAGGAGGATGAAGTCACTTGTACCCAAATGCTTATCCAACCTTCCCTAAACCTACATTACAAGCTTAAAAAGTCCTTATGGGACCTCCAACTAAGCGTTCTTGAATAAGCATTGAATTAAAATAAGGGCAAGCTTATGGTATGAGGTGTCGTAACACTTGAAGTTTCTTTGTGAGAGCGAGTGTTTTCGAAAACTTTGTCCCTTGTGTTTGTTGTAAATATAATGTTCTTGGTTGGGACTTTCTTTCTTGTGAGGGCGCATGAATTAGAAAAAACCGGTGAAATTGAGCAATCATAGTGAACTAGTGTCTTTGAGTCACTTATTGAGGCTTATTTTAAAAACTTGATTGTTTTAGAACTCCCTTGCACATTGTTGAAATTGATTTTCCTTAGGAGGGAGTTATTCGAGAAAAGATGTACATACTTGAGCCTAATTGTTAGTATCAACCAAATCCATAAGTATGGTGTTTGAATGAGATAGGTTGGGGATGTGGTGATATGTTCATAATCGCAATAGCAATTGTTTTGTAAATGATGAAGCCTCATTAAAGTTGTGGTTTTGATTTGCTTGAGGACAAGCAAAAGCGTAAGTTGGGGGTGTTGATGAGTGGCAATTTTACCACTCATTGTAGCCTCTTTTGCTTAGCTTTTTATGCATTTTTAATATGAAATGAGGTTGTTTTTGGTGGTTATTGCTAGATTTTCAGGTAAATGATGCTAGTAGGTGATTTGGGCTGAAGTGACAAGGAATTGAGCTAAGAAGAGAAGAAATATTGCAAAACTGTCAGGCATTTCGCTTCTGCGGAATTCTGATCGCAGAAGCGATCTCGCCTCTGCGAGATACTAGTCGCTTTTGCGAATTGTCGAGAGTCAGCAAATTTCGCTCCTGCGGAGATGAAGACGCAGAAGCGGTCACGCTTCTGCGACATGAGGATCGCGCCTGCGGAGGAAGTTCGCTCCTGCGGAATTATACGCGCTTCAGCGAGGTCGCTTCAGCGACCATATTTACGCTTCTGCGATGGCTCGACAAGAGGCCCAATTGTCGCTTCTGCGTGAAATTTCCGCTTAAGCGGAGTCGCACCTGCGAGGTATTTTCCGCAGGTGCGAATGTGGAGCATCAGACCTGGGCAGAATGGGCATTTCACACGTTTTGACCCTAAATCAATTATATACTCGTCCAAACAGACATTGTAGGACATCTCTGAATCTCGAATCAATCTTTGACACTCTTGAACATATTTTTACTCTTTGGCTTAGAGAAGAAGGCTAGGGTTTTGCACACACACTTGGGTCTTGAAGATTAAAGCTTGTGGTTAAGGATTTCTTACCCATTTATGTTTATTTCTTCATTTCCTTGCTTTGTATTGTATATCTAAGTGTGTAGTATTTACTTCCAACACTTAAATCTTGTTTATGGGAATATTCATATTTAAAGTGTGGATTAAATACCTTGTTGTGCTTATGTATTGAATGATTTTTATATATTTATGAATTGAGTTATTGTTACTTTAATTATTCTTGTTCTTTAAATGTTTCCAAAGAGATTAGCTAACTCTAGGACTCGCCCATTTACTTTGAATTAATTTTGGAAAAGATAATTCGAAGTTGGGAAAGATTAATTAACAAGAACTTGAGGCGTTAACCCTCACTTTATAGATTCAACCTAGGGATAGGATTGAACTACTTGTAGCCTATCGGGTGCGCTAGATCTTCTAATTGAGATTAGGGATAATTCAATTAGGAAGTCTTGTTAGTCTTCGGAAGAAGCTAATTAAGAATTATTATCCGTGGCTAATTAACATAAACTCGTTCATATTTGTAAACTCGTGAAATACATTGGATCGTTACTTGAGTGTAATTCCCGATGCATTCATACTTGTAGCCATTGATCATTTTATTCGCTTTCTAGGTTAGTTTACATTTCCGCATTTAGATATAAACATTCTCCAAAACCCAAAATCTAAAGTGTTTGGCTTAGCGCGACTAGCGATAATTTTCTTGCATTCCTAATCGCCTACATATTGTTCTCTGTGGGATTCGACCCCGACTCATAGTTGGGTAAATATATTGCATACGACCGTGTCTATTGCTTTTTAGCGGTGGAAATGGACGTTACCAACCGTTTGTGGTATCACGGGTGTTGTCCAATGGAGCATTGTATTTAACAGATGTTGAAGAAAAGTGCGTAGAGACTGCTATCAATTCAGATGCAGTCAAAAGATACTATGTATGATTCCTTTTCAATTATGTGTTCTGTATTGTGTTGTGATTTTGGAATTGAAATGACGAAGGCGTTTTATTCTCTATCCAAACACTTTATCCATTGATAACCCCTTTGAGCCTAAATGAATAAATTCTTTCATATCCCTCTCTCGGAATCGCTTTAGCGCAATAAGATCGAAATTGCCAAAATGAAAAAATGATGATGAAAAATAAAAATAAAAATGAAAAATGAAAAATGAATGAATGAAAGAAAAAGAGAAAAAGACAAAGAAATTCGGGAAAAAGTCAAAAGAAATCCATCTAACTTATGAAGTTGGATGAACTACGTCTGACTTGATCCCGAAAGGGTACGTAGGCAGCCTCTCTGAGGTTCAGTCACAATAAAGAAAAAATCCAAAAATTCCCCACATATTGAAACTGGGCAGAAGTTATGTTTAATAATTCCGAGAGTTGTAAATATTTTTAACCCTCGTTGAAATTTTGAGCCTTTATATCTTTCTTTCTTAACCCACCCAAAAGCCACGTTACGGTCCAAAGAAAGACCTTCTGATCAATTTTGAAATGATAACAAATACAACGAAGGAGGAGCGAAGCATCGGATAATACCCGTGGTACAGAAAACAAAATACAAAAAGGAAAAATGAAAAAGAAAATAAAAAAATGAGAGAGTCTCATCAGTGAAAACCTTAGCCGGCACTGTGAGGCGATGTGAGGTTGAGAGAAATAAAATGAGAGAGTCTCATCAGTGAAAATCTTAATCGGCACTGTGAGATGATTGTGAGGTTGAGAGAATAAATGAGAGAGTTCTATTGGTGAAAACCTTTCGAGGCACCGTAGGGCGATCGTGAGGATTGTGAGAAAAGAGAAAAGGCAACAAAAAGAGTATCGGTTTGGGTCAAAGGCAATTCAGAGTCAGAATAATGATTGGAACGAACTGGGTCAGAGTTTAAATACATGGCATGGTCAGCGGAATCAGCCAGCAAATACCCAGATAAGTTCTGTCATCTCTCCAAAATACCCTTACCTTTCTTTCATTTTTTTCCGCATTTCATTGTTTACCTTTTTGAGAGCTAACTACCGGCTCCTGATAACGGAAGTTGAAACAACACTGGATCAGAAATGATAGAAGATTGGGGAAAGGAATAAAGAAGCTTGGCAAACATGGCCAAAGAAAAAGAAAACAAAACAAAATGGAGAAATGAGAAAAATACAAAAAGAGTCTGCAAGGGACAAGAAGTCGAAAGTCATGCAACATGAAAAAGCAAAAACAAAGGAAGCAATAAGAAGCAGGGGCGGCAGATGCCAGTTGCCAGCAGTTTATATCTAATAAATTTTGTTTCATGATTCATGCAGGAACAAAGTGTCATTATTCACTTTAAAGCGAATGTGACCAATGTGAAAAAATAGAAAACACCCAAAAAGAGGAAAGTTTGACGATAAGTGGAGAAATTCACAGATGAGAGACAATTGGTAAAAGAAAATACCAAAAAGAGGAAGTTTTGAATCATTGTTGAAATCGGGGTGCCCGCCCGAAGAATGGTATGGCGATTTATTTTCGAAATTGTTGTTGAAATCGGGGTGCCCGCCCGAAGAATGGTATGGCAATTTATTTTCAAAGTTTGTTGTTGAAGTCGGGGTGCCCGCCCGAAGAATGGAATGGCATTTTACTTTAAGTTCTAATTGATGTTTTAAATCATAGTTGAAGTTTTAAATTGTTTTTGAAATCGGGGTGCCCGCCCGAAGAATGGAATGGCGTTTTACTTTAAGTTTTTAATTGAAGTTTTAAATCATGGTTGAAGTCGGGGTGCCCGCCCGAAGAATGGTATGGCAATTTATTTTCAAAGTTTGTTGTTGAAGTCGGGGTGCCCGCCCGAAGAATGGAATGGCATTTTACTTTAAGTTCTAATTGATGTTTTAAATCATAGTTGAAGTTTTAAATTGTTTTTGAAATCGGGGTGCCCGCCCGAAGAAAGAATGGTATGTCAATTTATTTTTAAAGTTTGTTGTTGAAGTCGGGGTGCCCGCTCGAAGAATGGTATGGCAATTTATTTTTAAAGTTTGTTGTTGAAGTCAAGGTGCCCGCCTGGAGAATGGAATGGCATTTTATTTTCAAAGTTTGTTGTTGAAGTCAGGATGCCCGCCTGAAGAACGGAATGGCATTTTACTTTAAGTTCTAATTGATGTTTTAAATCATAGTTGAAGTTTTAAATTGTTTTTGAAATCGGGGTGCCCGCCCGAAGAATGGTATGGCAATTTATTTTTAAAGTTCATTGTTGAAGTCAGGGTGCCCGCCTGGAGAATGGAATGGCATTTTACTTTAAGTTTTAGTTGAAGTTTTAAATTGTTGTTGAAATCGGGGTGCCCGCCCGAAGAATGGTATGGCGATTTATTTTCGAAGTTTGTTGGTAAAAGTCAGGATGCCCGCCTGGAGAATGGAATGGCATTTTACTTTAAGTTTTTAATTGAAGTTTTAAATCATGGTTGAAGTCGGGGTGCCCGCCCGAAGAATGGTATGGCAATTTATTTTCAAAGTTTGTTGTTGAAGTCGGGGTGCCCGCCCGAAGAATGGAATGGCATTTTACTTTAAGTTCTAATTGATGTTTTAAATCATAGTTGAAGTTTTAAATTGTTTTTGAAATCGGGGTGCCCGCCCGAAGAATGGTATGGCAAAATACCAAAAAGAGGAAGTTTTAAATCATTGTTGAAATCGGGGTGCCCGCCCGAAGAATGGTATGTCAATTTATTTTTAAAGTTTGTTGTTGAAGTCGGGGTGCCCGCTCGAAGAATGGTATGGCAATTTATTTTTAAAGTTTGTTGTTGAAGTCAAGGTGCCCGCCTGGAGAATGGAATGGCATTTTACTTTAAGTTTTTAATTGAAGTTTTATGCCCGCCCGAAGAATGGAATGGCAATTTAATTTCTGTTAGGTGCCCACCATCTAATACGGGAATACTTTTCTGCATTTTGCATTGCACGTTTAATTTACGTTAGGTGCCCACCTTCAAATACGGGAATACTTTTCTGCATTCGCATTGCACGTTTAATTTCTGTTAGGTGCCCACCTTCTAATACGGGAATATTTTTGCATCGCATTGCACGTTTAATTTCTGTTAGGTGCCCACCTTCAAATACGGGAATATTTTTTGCATCGCATTGCACGTTTAATTTATGTTAGGTGCCCACCTTCAAATACGGGAATATTTTTCTGCATCGCATTTCATACATATCTGCATTTAAAAAAGAAAAAAAAAGAGAAAAAGAAAAGAAAAAAAAATGAAAAAAAAAAAAGAAAAAATATGAAAAGAAGAAAAAATTCGGACATTCAATAACATGATGTGCCCAGTCACCATACTGGGGCAGAAAAATCTTTCTTTGGTTGTTTATTTAGTCACAAGCAGGGGTCCACCTGGAGAATGGACGAAATATTTCATATTGAAGATGTCGAACAAGTCAAGGCAATAACAGGAATGCCGGTGAAAAGTTGAACATGTTCAAGGCGATAACAAGAATGCCATTGGAGCGAATATACAAGTTGAAGGCAATAACAAGAATGCCGTTGCAAGGAATACAAGACACAAGATCAAGAAAATACAAAAAAGACAAGTTGGAAGACATAGATAGGATTTTTGTAATTCATAGGTTGTAGCTTAGGCTAGCTCCTTTTATCTTTACCCTGGTGTAATAAGGAGTCAGTCAGCAATGACAGCAGTAACAACAACAACAGCAGTGAGATCACAGTCCTTGGTAGTCCCAGCTACCAGACCTTCCCGAACTACACTGACCTGATTCCTGTTTAGCCCAGGATATGTAGGCAACCTCTGAAGCAGGGTGCGGTCAAAACTTTTCAAAAATGCTTCACAATGGAATACTCGAACGGGTAAAAATCGTTCATAGTTGCTCACTTATCTTTGCACGAAAACTCTTCGTGTCCCCGAGCAAAGAGGGGCAGCTGTGAGCACGTGATTTTTACCCTACACATGAGTTATTCCTATAAAATTCAAAAATAATTGATTTTTCCTTATTTTCTAAATTTTGTGTGAATTTTGTGTTAGTTGTTTGCATGTTATTTGCGTGTGATAAATGAAAATACAAAAAAAAAATTGCTTTTTTAGGAAATTAATTCATTTTTTAACAAATTAAAGAAAAGAATCAAATAAATAACATTAGTTTGTTTTTAAAATTAAAAATTGTCAAAAAAGAGGTAATTAGTTTAATTTTTAAATAAGTGCCTAATAACTACAAAGTAGGGAAAATATAAAAAATACAAAGAAAATAAAATACAAAAAAGAGGAGGAGGAAAAATACAATACAAGTTATAATAGAAAACAAGAGGAAAAAGAATAGCAATAATTTGGGCCATTTAATCCAATTTGCCTTTAATCCTAGCGGCCCAACACACCAGCCCCAACCAGCCCAGACGGGTACCCAGCCGCCCAAGCCCCAGCAGCCCAATACCCAGTCCATTTCCCTTTTAATCTCAGCCTTCCAAATCTTAATCCAATGGCTACAATTTGTTCTTACAACCTAAGTGTTAACTAAAGCCTCAAACCTTAAAACATTTGCAACCATTTCACTTCATGTCCAAACAGCCGCAATATCTCGTCTTCTTCAACCTCTCTTGCCGCCGCTAGGGTTCCGCCTCCCACGGCGGCGGCCGGCATCCAATTCCGACAAAATTCACACCAAAATACTCCCCTCACCCTCCCCGTCCTAACCATACTACCCATCTCTTTCAAAACCAACCGAAACACCCTTAAAAACTAAACCCTAATGCGCCGCCACCCCCCTCCCATGGCGGCGCCGCCACCCAAACCACCCCAAATCTTCACCTCGCCCTTCTTTTAACCCCCGCATGTCCGTGACAATAATTTTGAGTCAAAATGATGCTGGAAACTCAAGAACAATTCGAGGGTTGCCGAAAATTTCAAGAGTGATGCCGGGTTGTCGAAACGTGAAGAGATTCAAGAAAAACTACCGAGAACAAGAATTTGAAAGAAAGTAGAAGAAGAAAACAGAAAAGAAAAAAAAAGGAAAAAACAGAAATAAAAGGGACGGCGGATTAAGCTAAGTCATTTTCTTATACATGTTTCTTTTGTTTTATGATTTTTTGGCGTGTTCTTTCTTACATGTATATATCATTTGTCATGTTTTTATTTGATTTGTTTTCTTGTGAATTTTAAAGCGGATAATAGTGAGAAAATGTTTCCATGTCTATCTGTAGTACATGAATAACAATGAATTGCTATGCAATATGAAATAGGATGATTTTGTGGAGAGGATGGAAAATCTACTTGTTTGCTATTGTTTTCAGACGCTTGCTCCATGTCATTTACTGCCGCTACTATAGCTTTAAGTTTACACGCACAAGACCCTGTAGTTGCCATGTGCCCCTTTTTATTGCTTTTTAGTGAATTAGGCAGACTGAAAGTTTTGTTGTTTAGTCCATGATTTTAGTTTAATTACTAGTTCAAGCAATTGCATTAGTTGGACTAGTGGATCTTGTTTTTGCATTTTTAATAACACATTACTTTTGTTGAGAAGTTAGTGATAATATTTGTTTTAGACTTTGTTATGAATTGATATTAGTTTCTGTTTTTGTTTGATTTTCATTTTTTCTGCCGAATTCTGTTTATATTTGTTGACATGGTTACCTAGTAGTTTTAATTAGTCAGTTGATTCAATAGGATGTATTGGTTATAGCTGCAGTTATTGATTAAGCTCGATTAGTGAATTCGTCCTTAGACTAATTAAGATTCAAGTTAGATCGATAGTTAAAATCACATAATTCATAGCAACCTAAGTTGTTTTACTAAATAGAATCAATTGCGACTAGTTAGCTCGAGTAATAAGACTCACCATCTATCAATTGTTCCCCCGAGTCTTGTTAATCGGATAATTAATCATAAGTGGCTATATTTGTAAATTGCTTAGGGTTGGTTATAGGAGAAATGTGATTTTGATTAATTGAATTAAGTTGAATTTAAAGTAGTTAGTGCCAATTGGCTAATTGAGCAATAGTCACTTAATTGTGGCTATTTGATAAATACAATCTGAAAATGGGTTAAAATAGGGATAAATTACAGAATTTAGGAATGTAATTAGCCTTAAGAAATAGGGGTGAATTGGGAAAAGGGAGTTGGTATAGTTGTAATAAGTTTAGAAGGAAAAGGGTGCAATTGGAATAGGAAATGGTAAATTTGTTATAAATATAGAGCATTAAGGGCAGCTTGGGGATAAAAAAGGTAGAATTAGTAGTTGTCCTTAACAAGTGAGGGCACAATAGGAATTCTAAGGGAAATGGAACATGGTAGACTATTCTAGAAGGGGTCTTAGTGTAGTTTTCACTAGAATAATTGCACTAACTTGTGCAACAAGCTAAAAATTGAAGGGGTTTTAGTGAAATAGTAATTTTCAGATTTTTTCTCTTTTAGGCCTATAAATAGGTAATTTCAGCTTCAATAATGGGGGGTTCAATCTGATTTTTAGAGGACTCTTTTAGAATTTAGCCATAGGAACCCAAGAAAAATCCCAAAAAATATTTGTTAAAATTTCAGATCTGAAATTAACATTTCAGAATTCATTTTTCTTCTGTTTTGCCTTCAAAATCATATCAAAAAGTCCAAAAACAGTGGTAGATTCATCATAAATCAGTGAAGAACAGTCTTAATGTGAAAGTGGGTTTTGCAACAACTTGAAATTCTGAAAATCATCTCCTGGGTTTAATGCTTGGTTTCATTGCTGCTGTTGATCTCCTTGACTGTTTACTGCTGGAATTTGACTGTCGTTGCTGTATTTGTTGTTGATTCCTTCTTCTCCTACTCACAATTTACAATTTTCAGGTACTTACTTCTAAACTTCACCATGTAAGACTACAGCTTGAAATGGAAATGAAATCGAAGCCTATTTTGTCGAGGATCTGTTGTTGCCTTGTTTATTTGCAATTAATTAGTTTTTCTTTTGTAACTTGATTAGCTATTTAGTGTAGTTAAAATTGGGACTGTAATTAATACTATTTCTTCGGAATTGATAGCTGGTTTGGTGTTGCAATATCTAGCTATTGAATCTTATCTTTAAATTGTGATAGAATTAAGGTTTAGTTTTAATTGCTACATAGGTCTTGGAATTGTTTTCACAGGGATGTAGAGATTAACGCATGATGTGATAATTAGATTCAACTATTAAAATTTGCTAGTTTAGTAAAATCTGTTAGTTAGTTAATTGTATATTAGTTAAAATCTGTCAGTTAGTATTAATTTGATAATAATTTCAACTGCTTTTGGTAAGAAAACCTGCGAATTCCAGTGGCAAGATTTGATATTTAATATTTTAGTTTATTTGAACAAAAAATGCAAATGCTTCACTGTAAACTTCCAGCGTGACTACTGTAAGTTCACATGACCAGGCTGCCTCATTCGAATTTAAGAAATCAAAATTTCAAAAGATGTTTGCTATAATAATGACACTGTCTTCTTTAGTTATGGGTGTTTGAAGCATTTTGGATTATTTCATAATAACAGTGCTCATTGAGCCTACTCCATCAGGCTGTTTGGTTTTGACCCCTTACATTTAGGTTATGGTATAGTCATGTGGGTTGTATGCAAGCCCAAAGTGAAAGGCACAAGTCCTATTGATCTCGTGGCCCAAAAGTAACAACTACCATGTAATTTTAAGTAATTAAAACTTTTCTTTATTGTTAGAGATAAAAAAATTATAGAATTGCTTTAGGATTGACCTTTAATAAAATAATGAGACGAGCCTCGCCAAACAAAAAACATACAATTGCGGGGCCCTCAATTAATTGTTATAAAACTTAGACTCGGAAGGACCGTTTAGCGAATTTCACGGTCTCTCCAAAATTTAATCAAGACGATAGACTCTTTAGGGACGACTTTAATAAAAATACTTTCCTAATAACGAGTGTGCACTTGGTGCGACTCAAAATCCAAATCTCGGTAAAGCTGAAATACACCAAAAGTCATAGGCGTACTGGTTGCGGTATGACTCGAGGCGTGTTTTCGCGATACCGCAAAATTTCTTAAAATAATACTTAACGTAAAAAGCACTACGTATGTTGTTAAAATCTGTAATTAAGTCAAACAAGGGTCGAGAACGACAGTGGAGCGACCGTGCTGAAACCACGGAATCCGGGAATGCCTAACACCTTCTCCCGGGTTAACAGAGTTCCTTATCCGGATCTCTGCTTCGCGGACATTTTTAAGAGTCAAAATTCCTCGGATTCGGGATTAACCGGTGACTTGGGACACCATTATTATTCCCAAGTGGCGACTCTGATTAATCTCTAATAAAATCCCGAACCGATTGTCCTTTAATTGGAAAAACTCCTTCCCTTACGTTATTTTATCCGTTTTTGGGTAATTGAGCGTCGGGGTATACCCTACAAGTGTATTTATATGCTTTAAGTGTGTGGGGTAGTAAAAAGGGAGGTGTGACAGAATTTATCTGTCTAATTGCCTAATTGTCCTACTTGAACTACTTGAGAATTGTTGGCACCAGTCCTCGATGAAGTTATAGTTAAGCGTATTATGTTTTCTGTGTGCGTTTTCTTTATTTGTTGTGTTGGTGGACTGCGGGTTCAATTCCCGGAGATCCCAGGGCTGTGGGTTCGATTCCCAGAGACCCGGATTTGCTATTGTTTGTGGACTGCGGGTTCAATTCCCGGAGATCCAAGGGCTGCGGGTTCGATTCCGGGAGACCCGGAGTTTATTGATATATTATTGAGATACGGACTGCGGGTTCGATTCCCGGAGATCCTGAGATCATTGAGATACATCCTGAGGTATTGAGACACGGGCTGTGGGTTCGATTCCAGTAGACCCAGAGATACCGTTATTAGGTCTGCGGGTTAAATTCCCGTAGCTCCCGGACTGTTGATTATAGAATGGGACTATGGGTTCAATTCCCACATGTCCTGGACTTGTTAATTGAATTTGTTACTTGTTGTTAACTTAATTGTAGACGGCTGTAGTAATCGTTTATTGTTGTTATTTCGGGATTATTATCATTTAAACTACTTATTATTATTATTATTATTATTATTATTATTATCATCTTGTAATTGTTTTCTCTCAGTAGGGCCCTGACCTTCCTCGTCACTACTCCATCGAGGTTAGGCTTGGCACTTACCGAGTACCGCCGTGGTGTACTCATGCTACTCTTCTGCACACTTTTGTTGTGCAGATCCAGGTACATCAGGACAGGCTCACACCAGGTGATTCAGCAGCATTTTGGGAGACCTCGAGGTATGATCTGATACGTCCGCGGATCCGGAGGCCTTCCTTCTATTCTAGTGCTAGTAGATGTTTTTCCTTCATTCTGTTGTTAGATACTCCTTATACATAGAGCTACGGTTGTATGTTCTTTTTTAGTCTGTGCTACCCGTGGGATTCCGGGTCTTGGTGGTGTTTTATATAGTGTGTTTGACGGGTGTATGTGCCAAGCGGCGTGGATTACATCTCCTTTTTATATTATTTTCCGTTATTTCTTATTTAATGTTTATAAACTGGTATATTCCGCAACGTGTTAGGCTTACCTAGTCGTGGGGACTGGGTGCCGTCATGACATGTTCACGATTGGTGAACTAGGGTCGTGACAATTATTCATTAGGTTTATCTGGCTTGTTTGGATTTTTGTTCGGTTTCTGTGTTTTGAAGACTTGACTTGGATATCTCTCTTTTTCTTTGACCTCTGTTAGTATTAGGCTACTTCATCTTGTTAGTTTTCGATATTTCTTCTGTCAATTTGCATGTTTTGGTTCTGATACTATGTTTAATTGTTTGTCTCTCATTCTCGCTCAGCTTTGTATTAGATTATCTTTGGTTAGCTTGCAATATCTCGACTGTTTCTCTTTCTGCATGTTTAGTCTTAGTGAAAGTTTGGCCATCTCTATTCATCTCTTATATCAGAGTTATCCTGTGTTTAATCTGGGGTTCACTTCTCTGCTCTAGAGATCTTCACATCCTTTGTTTACATTTTGGTTGTCTTATTTGTTGGTTTTTCAATATTACTTATGTTTATTTTAGTGCAAGTCTAGTTTCATGTCATATCACCTCTCATGTGCTTTTATTTGCTGAATAAGTATGCCAATCTGAGTCTGTTTCTCTTCATGTCACCCTCACATGATAGATTTAGGTTTCTCCTTCACTGTTTCTCCATATTCTTCTTTTCTTCATCTCCATGTTCTTCTTTCCTTCATTTTCATCTTATCTGTCATGCACTTGTGTTAGATTTAGGTTGGTTGGTTACTATTCCCATATTACTCTGTTAGACCCATTCTTCTCATGTTTGATATAAGCCTTATGTCATATCTTGCTGACTATTATAGTCTTTACTGTACCTATATCATGAATCCTGGTGGTTTTTGAAGTTTTTCAAACTATTTTGGGGACTTGAACTGGTAGTAATTAGATCTGAAGTTGACATGAATTCATACTGTATTGCATGTAGTCTGATGATGTGAATTAATTGACTGAAATTCAACCATATCAATTGTTTCCCCTGAGTTTAAGTTAATTAATGCATGTTGATTTGATCATATGTGTTCCTGTGTGCAACAAATGTTGAAGGATGATTAAGTTCTGCTAGTTCCTGTAAAGCATGATTGTTTGATTAATTGATTAAACTTTAGGAGGATTGGTTATAGCTGTAGTGCTAGGTTTCATAAATGGCTAGTTTCTAAATAGGTTAAAACTGAAAAATGAACAAAATAGGTTATAAGCTGAATAATTGGCCTAAGAATGGTTAACCTTGCAAAGGGTTGACCTATTCTATAAGGCCCTAACACACAGCCCACTTTAAAAGTGGCTGGTTGTGCAAAATGGCTATGTCTGCAAATGCAGACTAGCCCAGGCTCTCTTTAGAGCCCTGAACAACAAAGTGGCCAAACCTGTAAAGGTTTTGGGCCCAGCTGTTCAGTAATTGGCTTTAATAGCCAAAGTTAAGTCTCAACTTGAGACTGGCTAAATTTTAAAGAGTTACTTTTAATAATAAAGCAGGCTATGCCTGCAATTAGCTTAAATTTGAAATAACTTAGTCTTAATTAACTGAAATAGATCCAGAAGTGGCTAAAATTGAAATAGTCCCTTAAAATAAATCTGGCCAGCCCTTAAATACCAATGCAAGGGCTGGCTGTTAGTTAAATAGGTTCAAAGGATGCTGAAATTTAACCTAGGTAAGCTAGTAAATAAGCAGTGCCCTTAGGGGCACAATTGGGAATTAAAAAGGTGAAATAGTAAATAGTTAGAACCTAAGAGGGTAAGGGAGTCCTTTGTACCCCTGATTTCTGCAATTTTGCAGAGATTTAAGGGTATAATGGTCTTCCTAAAAAGGGAAATCTGTAAAAATCTCAAACCCCTAAGGTCACATTGGTAAAAAGCCCCTAAAAGGAATCTTTAGAACCTTCCAGCACATGCTGGAAGGATTTTTGTTAACAGAAATTGGGGCTAAAGTGTAGATTTTATAGGTTTAGGAGGGGGAGAAGTGGGATTAATCCCATACTTTCTCCCCAAGTCTTCAGCCCTCAATACAACTATAAATACCTTTAGAAAGGGGCTAAAGAAGGGGGTTCCAATTTAAGCAATCTGAAATATATATCTAGGCTGAAAAATATAGTAGTCTGGAGAGTGAAATAGCAATAGAATAGTAGTGTTCTTCTGGTATTTTGGAGCGAGCACTCGATTTAACTTCTTCTGGTTCTGGGTTTTTGCTCTAATCATCTGGATTTCTATTTGCTGTTGGCTTTGCTGTTGCTGTGTTGCTGTGCCTTCATCTCTCTGCTGCAGTGCTGTTTGAGTCCTGTTGTGCTTATTGCTTATCCCCCTTAGACTCATTGGTTTTCTTTCCATTTGATCCAGGTACATTCCCTATTCTATTGAAGATGTAATTGCTGAAACGTTGAAATGAAGTTCCTGCTTTAATTCGTTTTGTCATTTTGTATTATTGAATTAGTAGTTTAATTGTAGTAGTATGTAGTAGCTGAAAAGCAGAAAATAAACACAAGAGATGTAATAACGGTAGTATAGTAGCAGTGTAATGGTAGTGTAGTCGTAGATCACTCATCACTTAGTTAAATAGGAATACCATTAAAACCAGAGTCAATCAACTCACTCGCATGCATTAATAATAATAAGCTCACTTAGTTAACTTGTTTCGTTAACCAATTTTAAAGTTTGAGTAAGTTTAAAAGATGAGGAGTAAAATTGGCTATAATGATGTTAAAACGGGTTTTGGGAATATCAAGTAAGTTTGATTCATATCAGTGTTAGTAGTAGATCAAGACTGTAAATCAGTACGTAGAAACAAGCAAGTTTAAAGGGAGACTCACGAATTAGAGAGTATAATAGATCATCTGCAACTAGGAAATGTGATACCAAAAATAGAAGCAAACAGTAAAAATCCAATGCAAATTTCACAGTCATTTAGTATAGTAATAATCTGGTAACATAGCAAGTAATTAGACTATAGATCTTACTTCACATAGCTAATTTATTTATTATTGATCTCCTAGTTTTAAAACTTCAGTGTTAATATATGTTAGTTCAACATAAATAAAGGTGAAAGTAGTCGGTTAGTTTACTTCTCATTAATTAGTGGTTAATCTAGAAGTAATGTTAATCTTTAGATTTCATCCATAATCAAACCGTTTACCCAGAATTAGTATGAACCTCAATTGTTAGTATAAAAGCTAGAAGTAGCCTGTTAAACTCCATGTACATAGATATTGAACTTAAAGTTAGTACTTTGTGTATTGAATCTCCTCTTTCTGATTAATAAAAAATGTTCAAATTTTACCTCTTAATTATGTGTATTTATCGTACTGTGAAATTGTGTTTCTGTTTGTTATTATTGATTCATTCGGTTTGGGTCCAAAACGTAACGTGGGCCTGAACTATGGTGTTACTCGACTAGGCTGCCCAAATATAAATCTGAAGACCGTTCCAAGATCCAGGCCCAATAACGAAATTCGACGGGCCTGGAATGTTTAATGATACAAAATCGGCTAAGACAAAAACAATATAGCAAATGTAGTACACACAAAATAGGATTGGACTTTAATAAATTAAATTGGGACGAGCCTCGCCCGAATGACAACGGGGCCCCCATTTAGTTATAAGATGACATAGTAGAATCGGAGAAGCTAATAGTGAATTCCATAGCCTCTCCCAAAGTTAAAAGCCGATATAGACTATCTTAAGGCACGATTTTAATATACTTTCCTATGAACGAGTGTGCACTTGGTGCGACTCAAATCCAAATCTCGGTAGAGCCGAAATACACCAAAAGTCATAGGTGTACTGGTTGCGGTATGACTCGAGGCGTGTTTCGGCGATACCACAAATTCCTAAGAAATAATATTTAACGTAAAAGCACATTATGTTGTTAAAACCTATAATTGAGTCAAACAAAAGTCGAGAACGACAGTGGAGCGACCGTGCTAAAACCACGGAATCCGGGAGTGCCTAACACCTTCTCCCGGGTTAACAGAGTTCCTTATCCGGATCTCTGCTTCGCAGACATTTTTAAGAGTCAAAATTCCTCAGATTCGGGATTAACCGGTGACTTGGGACACCATTATCATTCCCAAGTGGTGACTCTGATTAATCTCTAATAAAATCCCGAACCGATTGTCCTTTAATTGGAAAACTCCTTCCCTTACGTTATTTTATCCGTTTCGGGTATTTGAGCGTCGGGGTATACCCTACGAGCGTATTCATATGCTATAAGTATGTGGGGTAGTAAAAAGGGAGGTGTGACAAAGCTTATTAGTGTTCTAGGAGTAGTCTATGAGTTAATTTCCATGTGGTGAGGTGTTATGATTTATTGGTTATAGGCACATATGGTGTGGTTCTATTTGGTTCTCATATTGGAATTCGATCGGGAAGAGTATTAGTTATTGCTCGGTGAATGGCATATTGATATGACCATTTGGGTTTGCGTAATGTTATGTCAATTACTTCATCGTGGTTATGTTGATTTGCTTTTGGTACTAGATATCAAATTGTGCATGGTTGTAGAATTTGAGCATAATGACGAGGTGTTTCATGTGGACCAGTGTTGGATAGGGTCACGCATTGTAGTGAAGTTATGTTGAGGTATGATCCTTCCGGTTAGATTCGTGTGTTTTAGTTCTACGATGTATGATGGGCTCTCAATATTGTGTGGTGGTGGTACTGGTGAGCTTACGGTACAACTCTCTCATTTGAGTCATCCTTCCATGATTTGAGCACCTTTCGACTGTTGCTTACTGGTCGCACGAGTTGAGGATTTATATTTGTGTTGGATGAGATGAGGTCGTTGTGATCTATAATGAATATTATCAGATTCAATTTCAACATGTTGGAAGGATAATATCGGAATTTGGCTTAGAAATTCACTATGGTCCATGCCAAGGGAGAGGAAGCTTCATGAATGGTTGATCTGGGAAATGGTTATGACTTGCTACGTGTTTAATTAATCATATACGAAAGTGTTGGAATAAGGTTCTAATTTATAAGAGGTCTATTATCGGCATTCAATTGTTTTAAATAGATATTGTGATTAGAAGTTATCGCTTCGAGTGATTGAGTTATGTTATATATCATGCGATTACATCTTGGGCTACGCCTATGGTTTAATACAACTTGTTAGGACTTATTCAAAGTGTATATGTGAGATATTGATCTTATAAATTATTTTAGAAGTGAAAACTTGGTTCTAAGCTTAATGAGCTAGATTGAATTGTGAAATTTCAGTTATGTTATGCCATCAGGCTTATATGGGATAGGGTGACGTGGGATCATCCCAGGGTATATTCATGGTAAGATTACACAACGATTCGATGGTTTTTAGAACAACTCCAAGCACGTTCGAGGATGAACATGTGTTTAAGTGGGGGAGGATAGAACGACCCAGCCGACCGTTTTATAAACTTCAGTCCTGTTTCCCCTAATTCTACTTATTTATGTCTTGTTTAACCGTATTATGTGGTATCGGGTTGGTTTGTTTGGGTTCAGAGAGGTTTGGAGAGGTATGTGACACTTAGTCTCTTTTGAGTAAGCTTACATTGAAAAAATTAACCGAATGTTGACATATGTGTAAGAGATCTCAGATTTGGATTTTTATGAGTTTCTTAGCCCAGTTAGGTGATTTTAGACTTGAGAGCATATTTAGAATGTATTTTAGAGGTCCGTGGAAGATTTAATCTTGAATCGGCAAAGTTGGGAATTTGGCATTTTTCGATCGGTAGTGGAAATTGTGATATCGCGGCAGGAATGAAATTTTAGATGTTCTAGTACCTCTTTTGTGTCATTTGTGACGTGTGTGCAAAATTTCAGGTCATTCGGATAAGGTTGGGTAACTTTTTGATCGAATGCAGAATTCAAAAGTTTTGGAATCCTTAAGCTTTATTTTGAGGATGTTTTGATGATTTGATGTTGTTTAGAGTATTGTGAAGATTGGTATAAGTTTAAATAGTGGTATATGACTTGTTCGTATTTTTGTTTGAGGTCCCTAGGTCCTCAAGATGCTTTCGCATCATTATCGGGATGTATGGAAGTTAGAGTTTATAGCTGAAGCTGCTGAGTTTCTGTCATAATCGCATATGCGGGTTGGGGACCGCAGGTGCAAGCCACAAAAGCGGCATTTTTATCGCATGAGCGAAGACCAGTTGGTTGGTCATGCATCGTAGATGCGGAGGTT
>JASVEL010000278.1:0-69686 GCA_032618575.1 Nicotiana noctiflora | reverse complement strand
AAATCAGTGAAGAACAGTCTTAATGTGAAAGTGGGTTTTGCAACAACTTGAAATTCTGAAAATCATCTCCTGGGTTTAATGCTTGGTTTCATTGCTGCTGTTGATCTCCTTGACTGTTTACTGCTGGAATTTGACTGTCGTTGCTGTATTTGTTGTTGATTCCTTCTTCTCCTACTCACAATTTACAATTTTCAGGTACTTACTTCTAAACTTCACCATGTAAGACTACAGCTTGAAATGGAAATGAAATCGAAGCCTATTTTGTCGAGGATCTGTTGTTGCCTTGTTTATTTGCAATTAATTAGTTTTTCTTTTGTAACTTGATTAGCTATTTAGTGTAGTTAAAATTGGGACTGTAATTAATACTATTTCTTCGGAATTGATAGCTGGTTTGGTGTTGCAATATCTAGCTATTGAATCTTATCTTTAAATTGTGATAGAATTAAGGTTTAGTTTTAATTGCTACATAGGTCTTGGAATTGTTTTCACAGGGATGTAGAGATTAACGCATGATGTGATAATTAGATTCAACTATTAAAATTTGCTAGTTTAGTAAAATCTGTTAGTTAGTTAATTGTATATTAGTTAAAATCTGTCAGTTAGTATTAATTTGATAATAATTTCAACTGCTTTTGGTAAGAAAACCTGCGAATTCCAGTGGCAAGATTTGATATTTAATATTTTAGTTTATTTGAACAAAAAATGCAAATGCTTCACTGTAAACTTCCAGCGTGACTACTGTAAGTTCACCTGACCAGGCTGCCTCATTCGAATTTAAGAAATCAAAATTTCAAAAGATGTTTGCTATAATAATGACACTGTCTTCTTTAGTTATGGGTGTTTGAAGCATTTTTGATTATTTCATAATAACAGTGCTCATTGAGCCTACTCCATCAGGCTGTTTGGTTTTGACCCCTTACATTTAGGTTATGGTATAGTCATGTGGGTTGTATGCAAGCCCAAAGTGAAAGGCACAAGTCCTATTGATCTCGTGGCCCAAAAGTAACAACTACCATGTAATTTTAAGTAATTAAAACTTTTCTTTATTGTTAGAGATAAAAAAATTATAGAATTGCTTTAGGATTGACCTTTAATAAAATAATGAGACGAGCCTCGCCAAACAAAAAACATACAATTGCGGGGCCCTCAATTAATTGTTATAAAACTTAGACTCGGAAGGACCGTTTAGCGAATTTCACGGTCTCTCCAAAATTTAATCAAGACGATAGACTCTTTAGGGACGACTTTAATAAAAATACTTTCCTAATAACGAGTGTGCACTTGGTGCGACTCAAAATCCAAATCTCGGTAAAGCTGAAATACACCAAAAGTCATAGGCGTACTGGTTGCGGTATGACTCGAGGCGTGTTTTCGCGATACCGCAAAATTTCTTAAAATAATACTTAACGTAAAAAGCACTACGTATGTTGTTAAAATCTGTAATTAAGTCAAACAAGGGTCGAGAACGACAGTGGAGCGACCGTGCTGAAACCACGGAATCCGGGAATGCCTAACACCTTCTCCCGGGTTAACAGAGTTCCTTATCCGGATCTCTGCTTCGCAGACATTTTTAAGAGTCAAAATTCCTTGGATTCGGGATTAACCGGTGACTTGGAACACCATTATCATTTCCAAGTGGCGACTCTGATTAATTTCTAATAAAATCCCGAACCGATTGTCCTTTAATTGGAAAAACTCCTTCCTTACGTTATTTTATCCGTTTCGGGTAATTGAGCGTCGGGGTATACCCTACAAGTGTATTTATACGCTTTAAGTGTGTGGGGTAGTAAAAAGGGAGGTGTGACAGAATTTATCTGTCTAATTGCCTAATTGTCCTACTTGAACTACTTGAGAATTGTTGGCACCAGTCCTCGATGAAGTTATAGTTAAGCGTATTATGTTTTCTGTGTGCGTTTCCTTTATTTGTTGTGTTGGTGGACTGCGGGTTCAATTCCCGGAGATCCCAGGGCTGTGGGTTCGATTCCCAGAGACCCAGATTTGCTATTGTTTGTGGACTGCGGGTTCAATTCCCGGAGATCCAAGGGCTGCGGGTTCGATTCCTGGAGACCCGGAGTTTATTGATATATTATTGAGATACGGACTGCGGGTTCGATTCCCGGAGATCCTGAGATCATTGAGATACACCGTGAGGTATTGAGACACGGGCTGTGGGTTCGATTCCAGTAGACCCAGAGATACCGTTATTAGGTCTGCGGGTTAAATTCCCGTAGCTCCCGGACTGTTGATTATAGAATGGGACTATGGGTTCAATTCCCACATGTCCTGGACTTGTTAATTGAATTTGTTACTTGTTGTTAACTTAATTGTAGACGGCTGTAGTAATCGTTTATTGTTGTTATTTCGGGATTATTATCATTTAAACTACTTATTATTATTATTATTATTATTATTATTATTATCATCTTGTAATTGTTTTCTCTCAGTAGGGCCCTGACCTTCCTCGTCACTACTCCATCGAGGTTAGGCTTGGCACTTACTGAGTACCGCCGTGGTGTACTCATGCTACTCTTCTGCACACTTTTGTTGTACAGATCCAGGTACATCTGGACAGGCTCACACCAGGTGATTTAGCAGCGCTTTGGGAGACCTCGAGGTATGATCTGCTACGTCCGCGGATCCGGAGGCCTTCCTTCTATTCTAGTGCTAGTAGATGTTTTTCCTTCATTCTGTTGTTAGATACTCCTTATACATAGAGCTACGGTTGTATGTTCTTTTTTAGTCTGTGCTACCCGTGGGATTCCGGGTCTTGGTGGTGTTTTATATAGTGTGTTTGACGGGTGTATGTGCCAAGCGGCGTGGATTACATCTCCTTTTTATATTATTTTCCGTTATTTCTTATTTAATGTTTATAAACTGGTATATTCCGCAACGTGTTAGGCTTACCTAGTCGTGGGGACTGGGTGCCGTCATGACATGTTCACGATTGGTGAACTAGGGTCGTGACAATTATTCATTAGGTTTATCTGGCTTGTTTGGATTTTTGTTCGGTTTCTGTGTTTTGAAGACTTGACTTGGATATCTCTCTTTTTCTTTGACCTCTGTTAGTATTAGGCTACTTCATCTTGTTAGTTTTCGATATTTCTTCTGTCAATTTGCATGTTTTGGTTCTGATACTATGTTTAATTGTTTGTCTCTCATTCTCGCTCAGCTTTGTATTAGATTATCTTTGGTTAGCTTGCAATATCTCGACTGTTTCTCTTTCTGCATGTTTAGTCTTAGTGAAAGTTTGGCCATCTCTATTCATCTCTTATATCAGAGTTATCCTGTGTTTAATCTGGGGTTCACTTCTCTGCTCTAGAGATCTTCACATCCTTTGTTTACATTTTGGTTGTCTTATTTGTTGGTTTTTCAATATTACTTATGTTTATTTTAGTGCAAGTCTAGTTTCATGTCATATCACCTCTCATGTGCTTTTATTTGCTGAATAAGTATGCCAATCTGAGTCTGTTTCTCTTCATGTCACCCTCACATGATAGATTTAGGTTTCTCCTTCACTGTTTCTCCATATTCTTCTTTTCTTCATCTCCATGTTCTTCTTTCCTTCATTTTCATCTTATCTGTCATGCACTTGTGTTAGATTTAGGTTGGTTGGTTACTATTCCCATATTACTCTGTTAGACCCATTCTTCTCATGTTTGATATAAGCCTTATGTCATATCTTGCTGACTATTATAGTCTTTACTGTACCTATATCATGAATCCTGGTGGTTTTTGAAGTTTTTCAAACTATTTTGGGGACTTGAACTGGTAGTAATTAGATCTGAAGTTGACATGAATTCACACTGTATTGCATGTAGTCTGATGATGTGAATTAATTGACTGAAATTCAACCATATCAATTGTTTCCCCTGAGTTTAAGTTAATTAATGCATGTTGATTTGATCATATGTGTTCCTGTGTGCAACAAATGTTGAAGGATGATTAAGTTCTGCTAGTTCCTGTAAAGCATGATTGTTTGATTAATTGATTAAACTTTAGGAGGATTGGTTATAGCTGTAGTGCTAGGTTTCATAAATGGCTAGTTTCTAAATAGGTTAAAACTGAAAAATGAACAAAATAGGTTATAAGCTGAATAATTGGCCTAAGAATGGTTAACCTTGCAAAGGGTTGACCTATTCTATAAGGCCCTAACACACAGCCCACTTTAAAAGTGGTTGGTTGTGCAAAATGGCTATGTCTGCAAATGCAGACTAGCCCAGGCTCTTTTAAGAGCCCTGAACAGTAAAGTGGCCAAACCTGTAAAGGTTTTGGGCCCAGCTGTTCAGTAATTGGCTTTAATAGCCAAAGTTAAGTCTCAACTTGAGACCGGCTAGTTTTTAAAGAATTGCTTTTAATAATAAAGCAGGCTATGCCTGCAATTAGCTTAAATTTGAAATAACTTAGTCTTAATTAACTGAAATAGATCCAGAAGTGGCTAAAATTGAAATAGTCCCTTAAAATAAATCTGGCCAGCCCTTAAATACCAATGCAAGGGCTGGCTGTTAGTTAAATAGGTTCAAAGGATGCTGAAATCTAACCTAGGTAAGCTAGTAAATAAGCAGTGCCCTTAGGGGCACAATTGGGAATTAAAAAGGTGAAATAGTAAATAGTTAGAACCTAAGAGGGTAAGGGAGTCCTTTGTACCTCTGATTTTTGCAATTTTGCAGAGATTCAAGGGTATAATGGTCTCCCTAAAATGGAAAATCAGTAAAAATCTCAAACCCCTAAGGTCACATTGGTAAAAAGCCCCTAAAAGGAATCTTTAGAACCTTCCAGCACATGCTGGAAGGATTTTTGTTAACAGAAATTGGGGCTAAAGTGTAGATTTTATAGGTTTAGGAGGGGGAGAAGTGGGATTAATCCCATACTTTCTCCCCAAGTCTTCAGCCCTCAATACAACTATAAATACCTTTAGAAAGGGGCTAAAGAAGGGGGTTCCAATTTAAGCAATCTGAAATATATATCTAGGCTGAAAAATATAGTAGTCTGGAGAGTGAAATAGCAATAGAATAGTAGTGTTCTTCTGGTATTTTGGAGCGAGCACTCGATTTAACTTCTTCTGGTTCTGGGTTTTTGCTCTAATCATCTGGATTTCTATTTGCTGTTGGCTTTGCTGTTGCTGTGTTGCTGTGCCTTCATCTCTCTGCTGCAGTGCTGTTTGAGTCCTGTTGTGCTTATTGCTTATCCCCCTTAGACTCATTGGTTTTCTTTCCATTTGATCCAGGTACATTCCCTATTCTATTGAAGATGTAATTGCTGAAACGTTGAAATGAAGTTCCTGCTTTAATTCGTTTTGTCATTTTGTATTATTGAATTAGTAGTTTAATTGTAGTAGTATGTAGTAGCTGAAAAGCAGAAAATAAACACAAGAGATGTAATAACGGTAGTATAGTAGCAGTGTAATGGTAGTGTAGTCGTAGATCACTCATCACTTAGTTAAATAGGAATACCATTAAAACCAGAGTCAATCAACTCACTCGCATGCATTAATAATAATAAGCTCACTTAGTTAACTTGTTTCGTTAACCAATTTTAAAGTTTGAGTAAGTTTAAAAGATGAGGAGTAAAATTGGCTATAATGATGTTAAAACGGGTTTTGGGAATATCAAGTAAGTTTGATTCATATCAGTGTTAGTAGTAGATCAAGACTGTAAATCAGTACGTAGAAACAAGCAAGTTTAAAGGGAGACTCACGAATTAGAGAGTATAATAGATCATCTGCAACTAGGAAATGTGATACCAAAAATAGAAGCAAACAGTAAAAATCCAATGCAAATTTCACAGTCATTTAGTATAGTAATAATCTGGTAACATAGCAAGTAATTAGACTATAGATCTTACTTCACATAGCTAATTTATTTATTATTGATCTCCTAGTTTTAAAACTTCAGTGTTAATATATGTTAGTTCAACATAAATAAAGGTGAAAGTAGTCGGTTAGTTTACTTCTCATTAATTAGTGGTTAATCTAGAAGTAATGTTAATCTTTAGATTTCATCCATAATCAAACCGTTTACCCAGAATTAGTATGAACCTCAATTGTTAGTATAAAAGCTAGAAGTAGCCTGTTAAACTCCATGTACATAGATATTGAACTTAAAGTTAGTACTTTGTGTATTGAATCTCCTCTTTCTGATTAATAAAAAATGTTCAAATTTTACCTCTTAATTATGTGTATTTATCGTACTGTGAAATTGTGTTTCTGTTTGTTATTATTGATTCATTCGGTTTGGGTCCAAAACGTAACGTGGGCCTGAACTATGGTGTTACTCGACTAGGCTGCCCAAATATAAATCTGAAGACCGTTCCAAGATCCAGGCCCAATAACGAAATTCGACGGGCCTGGAATGTTTAATGATACAAAATCGGCTAAGACAAAAACAATATAGCAAATGTAGTACACACAAAATAGGATTGGACTTTAATAAATTAAATTGGGACGAGCCTCGCCCGAATGACAACGGGGCCCCCATTTAGTTATAAGATGACATAGTAGAATCGGAGAAGCTAATAGTGAATTCCATAGCCTCTCCCAAAGTTAAAAGCCGATATAGACTATCTTAAGGCACGATTTTAATATACTTTCCTATGAACGAGTGTGCACTTGGTGCGACTCAAATCCAAATCTCGGTAGAGCCGAAATACACCAAAAGTCATAGGTGTACTGGTTGCGGTATGACTCGAGGCGTGTTTCGGCGATACCACAAATTCCTAAGAAATAATATTTAACGTAAAAGCACATTATGTTGTTAAAACCTATAATTGAGTCAAACAAAAGTCGAGAACGACAGTGGAGCGACCGTGCTAAAACCACGGAATCCGGGAATGCCTAACACCTTCTCCCGGGTTAACAGAGTTCCTTATCCGGATCTCTGCTTCGCATACATTTTTAAGAGTCAAAATTCCTCGGATTCGGGATTAACCGGTGACTTGGGACACCATTATCATTCCCAAGTGGCGACTCTGATTAATCTCTAATAAAATCCCGAACCGATTGTCCTTTAATTGGAAAACTCCTTCCCTTACGTTATTTTATCCGTTTCGGGTATTTGAGCGTCGGGGTATACCCTACGAGCGTATTCATATGCTATAAGTATGTGGGGTAGTAAAAAGGGAGGTGTGACAAAGCTTATTAGTGTTCTAGGAGTAGTCTATGAGTTAATTTCCATGTGGTGAGGTGTTATGATTTATTGGTTATAGGCACATATGGTGTGGTTCTATTTGGTTCTCATATTGGAATTCGATCGGGAAGAGTATTAGTTATTGCTCGGTGAATGGCATATTGATATGACCATTTGGGTTTGCGTAATGTTATGTCAATTACTTCATCGTGGTTATGTTGATTTGCTTTTGGTACTAGATATCAAATTGTGCATGGTTGTAGAATTTGAGCATAATGACGAGGTGTTTCATGTGGACCAGTGTTGGATAGGGTCACGCATTGTAGTGAAGTTATGTTGAGGTATGATCCTTCCGGTTAGATTCGTGTGTTTTAGTTCTACGATGTATGATGGGCTCTCAATATTGTGTGGTGGTGGTACTGGTGAGCTTACGGTACAACTCTCTCATTTGAGTCATCCTTCCATGATTTGAGCACCTTTCGACTGTTGCTTACTGGTCGCACGAGTTGAGGATTTATATTTGTGTTGGATGAGATGAGGTCGTTGTGATCTATAATGAATATTATCAGATTCAATTTCAACATGTTGGAAGGATAATATCGGAATTTGGCTTAGAAATTCACTATGGTCCATGCCAAGGGAGAGGAAGCTTCATGAATGGTTGATCTGGGAAATGGTTATGACTTGCTACGTGTTTAATTAATCATATACGAAAGTGTTGGAATAAGGTTCTAATTTATAAGAGGTCTATTATCGGCATTCAATTGTTTTAAATAGATATTGTGATTAGAAGTTATCGCTTCGAGTGATTGAGTTATGTTATATATCATGCGATTACATCTTGGGCTACGCCTATGGTTTAATACAACTTGTTAGGACTTATTCAAAGTGTATATGTGAGATATTGATCTTATAAATTATTTTAGAAGTGAAAACTTGGTTCTAAGCTTAATGAGCTAGATTGAATTGTGAAATTTCAGTTATGTTATGCCATCAGGCTTATATGGGATAGGGTGACGTGGGATCATCCCAGGGTATATTCATGGTAAGATTACACAACGATTCGATGGTTTTTAGAACAACTCCAAGCACGTTCGAGGATGAACATGTGTTTAAGTGGGGGAGGATAGAACGACCCAGCCGACCGTTTTATAAACTTCAGTCCTGTTTCCCCTAATTCTACTTATTTATGTCTTGTTTAACCGTATTATGTGGTATCGGGTTGGTTTGTTTGGGTTCAGAGAGGTTTGGAGAGGTATGTGACACTTAGTCTCTTTTGAGTAAGCTTACATTGAAAAAATTAACCGAATGTTGACATATGTGTAAGAGATCTCAGATTTGGATTTTTATGAGTTTCTTAGCCCAGTTAGGTGATTTTAGACTTGAGAGCATATTTAGAATGTATTTTAGAGGTCCGTGGAAGATTTAATCTTGAATCGGCAAAGTTGGGAATTTGGCATTTTTCGATCGGTAGTGGAAATTGTGATATCGCGGCAGGAATGAAATTTTAGATGTTCTAGTACCTCTTTTGTGTCATTTGTGACGTGTGTGCAAAATTTCAGGTCATTCGGATAAGGTTGGGTAACTTTTTGATCGAATGCAGAATTCAAAAGTTTTGGAATCCTTAAGCTTTATTTTGAGGATGTTTTGATGATTTGATGTTGTTTAGAGTATTGTGAAGATTGGTATAAGTTTAAATAGTGGTATATGACTTGTTCGTATTTTTGTTTGAGGTCCCTAGGTCCTCAAGATGCTTTCGCATCATTATCGGGATGTATGGAAGTTAGAGTTTATAGCTGAAGCTGCTGAGTTTCTGTCATAATCGCATATGCGGGTTGGGGACCGCAGGTGCAAGCCACAAAAGCGGCATTTTTATCGCATGAGCGAAGACCAGTTGGTTGGTCATGCATCGTAGATGCGGAGGTTATGTCGCACCTGCGATCCCACTTACTTGGTGGCTTGATCGCAGGTGCAGACGAGGAGTTTTCACTTCCACAGAAGCGGACCTTTTTGTCACAAGTGTGGGGGTTGCTGGTGCGGTATTGGACCGCAGATGTGTAACCCTGTGCAGAACATATAAATTCTTGCCTTCGCGATTGTCAATCATTTCTTTATCATTTTTGTGTGATTTTGGAGCTCCAAGCAGTGATTTCTAGAGGGAATCATGGGGTTTCGGTGAGGTAAACTACTTGGGTCTTATTTATTGTGTTTGTGATGATTTTTCCACTACCTAATCATGAAATTAGTAGGGAAATTTGGTATGAAGCTAAAGGATTAGGGCTTGAGTTTTAGAGAACTTTGATTGGGGATTTTATGGGCCATTTGAGGTCCGATTTTAATGTTCTTGGTATGTGTAGACTCGCGGGAGGAAAATGATTCTATTGATGTGATTTTTATTGGATTTCAAAGTGTGGGCCCAGGGGTCGGGTTTGAACAATTTCGAATTCTTGATGTAATTTGATTATTTTCGCATGGGCTTTGTTCCCTTAGCATATATTGATGTTATGGTTCTGATTTTGGTTAGAGACAGAGCATTTGGTGGTTGAATTGAGAGGCAAGGGCGTCGCGGGCTAAAGTCTGGTTTGATTTGAGGTAAATAACGCTTCCAAACTTGGTTCTAAGGGTTCGAAACCCCGAACTATGTGTACAATGATTACTATTGAGATGATACAAATGCCAAGTGACGAGCATGTGGGCGTGCACTATGAGACTTGCAGCTTGGATCATTCCATGACACCGCTTAGTGACTATTTCTTGCAGATATTTGTGTTGTAATTATGTTATTAGGTTAATGTGCTGCAATCATGCTAATTATCATTTTAAGTCTTCACGCCAATACTATTGAGACCCGGGAGGTTGTTTCTTGCTATCATATCATTAGCTTTATTGATATTCTGTACTCAGTCTTGTTCATGCATATTATATCATTCCTCAGTCTCGATTATTATTATTTTTACACATCATATCATTCCTCGGACTAGTATCATAATATTTTGGAGCCCGTGTGTGTGAGACTAGAGAGTGATGATTGAGTGAGACCGAGAGCCTGATATTGCATGACAGTATGGGATCATGCTGCACGCCGCATTGAGATATTGAACATACCTTCGCTGGCTTTTTATAGATCTTGGGCTAAGAGACGCCCCTCCAGAGTCTTTACACCCCCCAGTGAGCGCAATTGATATTATTGAGGGATGGATCTTGTCCAAATTACTTATTATTTGGAGATGGATCTTCTCCATGATGGCTGGATAGGCTTGTCCCACGGTACTGGAGACTGTTGGTCTATGATGTGTATATATTCTGGGATGGATCTTCCCTGGGTCCTGTGAGCCATACACAGTATCGAGTGGTTGTGAGGTTGTTATTGTTATTATCTAGAGATGGATCTTCTCCATAGGACGGAATATCCCTCCTCAGTATTGAGTGACTGTTATCAGAGATGTATATAATCCGTTATGGATCTTCCCTGGGCCGTATCAGCCATATACAATACTAAGTAGATGAGCATTTGAGATTGTGGGCACATGAGGCACTAAGCATGATGCATTCCATAGAGCACGTGCATTTACATGTAGATGTAGCAAAGTTACACTTTTGTACCTTGTTCATACTTGCTCTGTTTTACTATTCGAGTTGTTTATTTAACTGAAAGCATGCGTACGTTTTTGTACATTATTTTTGTTATCCTTAAGGAGGTTGAGTTCGTCACTACCTATCAGTCCAAAGGTTGGACTGGTTACTTATGGAGTTGGTGTACTCACGTTACCCCCTACACCTCGCGTGCAGATTCAAGCGCTTTGGATCCAGCAGTGGATGTTCGATCGAGGTTTCTAAATTAGAAAATTATTGAGGTACATGCACGACGATCGAAGGCCTTGGATCTCTACCTTACTTTCTAGTTGTCTTTCAGCTTTTCGCTTAGACATTATATGAGACTATGTATTTTCCTTAGAAGCTCATGCATTCAGTGATACCCCCCGCTTTTGGGCTGGATTGCATTTATTCTTGAAATTTCTTATGTTCAAATAGTTCTTTAACTATTAAAAGCTTCCATAAATATTTTCAAACTTATTATTACCGTATCGATTATTGAGTTGAGGCTGGCCTAGTTTCACGATAGGTGTCATCACGATGGGGTCGGATTTTGGATTGTGACACTTATTGTTATAACCCATATATTAGATTAACAGTATAGGCAGTTCAAAAGATAACAAATAAAAGTACCGTATACAACTTTGTGAGACAGTCAACAATTACTAGAAATCACAGCAGAATAATTGCAATCTTTCCTGGTATGAGGAGTATACACAAGATATCAAGTCACTTGGCACGGTAACACCATCCGTGCTTCTATCTATCCCTCACCATATATAAATAATTTATGTGACAAATAATTAGCACGGCAACACCCTTCGTGTGTTCAATTCATCCATCCAATGTATGCGTAACAGAACCAACCAAAGGACAGAAATACCCATAAAAGTAATTACAAAGTAGAGAATACGCAAGTAACAAAAAGGGACAAGGCTATATATATGTGGGCAACAGTAGAAGACTAAGTGGAAAACACATGAGTAATAACAACAATTAGAAAACAAGGAATATCAACTTCAATTAACTAGCAATTGGAGGCCTAAGTACAATTATAACAAATAAGAAGGAACTCATGATCCGTACAAGTTAGCGAGTAAGGGCATCAATGACTAGCATGGTGGAAAGCTTACACTAATGTGCAATAGAATAGATATGACATGAGTATATTATAAAAGCAGTAAATAAGCATGGTATTTACAAATTAAGCAAGTAGAAGGTATGAGCAGCACAATAACAATTGTGATAAAAATCAATGACAGAACAATAGCAACAAGTCACATCAGATCTATAATTATAATAATAACAGTTCGAGGTAAAGACATGAACGTATACATGGAAGACTAATATCAAACATAATGCATGTCCCTCGTCCTCGCTTGCACGCAAACACCCATCGTGTCATGACCTCACGATAACATACACGCATAACAATATAAATAAAATGACGCGACATCACTCTTCGTGGTTTTACTCTCAAATGATATGGCACAACATCACTCTTCATGTTTTTTCTCTCAATATGTGGCAGGACATCACGCTTCGTGCTTTACTCTCAATAATGTGGCACGGCATCATCTTTCGTGCTTTACACTTTTCCTCACATGATAATGTATAAATAATGTCATGACATCACCCTTCGTGCTTCACACTCTTCCTTACCAAGTATATGTATATCAATGACAAACAATGTAGCAAGTATAAATGACATCAAGGATAGTGTTTTAACGGATATTCCAAACAAATCCCAACCACAACTTTCCAACTCAACAATGATTCAACAACCCTTAAGAACCATATTTTTCAAATAATTCCACAAATAATCCACAACACAAGTATAAAGTATAGTATCTTAAGAATGTTGGTTGTAGTAATGATTTCACATAGAGATGACCGAATTAGACACATCAGTGTATTCTCAGAATTTCCTTCAAGTTTAATCAAGTTATAATAAACTAAGAGTGTGTTTGGTATGAAGGAAAATATTTTCTGGAAAATGTTTTCCAATTTTCCCATGTTTGGTTGGCTTAAATGTTTTGGAAAACATTTTCCTTATCAATTCATTTTCCTCCAATTGGAGGAAAATGTTTTCCTTATCAAAAGAAGGAAAACATTTTCCAAAGCTCTTTCTCAACCATTCTCACCCTCACCAACCCACCCCATCCCCTCTCCAAAAACAGTTTTTTTTAGAAAAATTTCAGTTTTTCCGTTACCATCCACCCTACTACTCCTCCACCCCACCCCGCAAAAAAAATTTCTTTTACCTTAATTTTTTTTCTATAATTTTAAATTTCTTTTTTCTTATTTTTCTGCACCACCCACCCCCACCCCCTACCCCCCACCCCCCGCACAAAAAAAATTACTTTTTTTTTGTAATTTAAATTTTTATTTTTTTTCGATTTACTCCTCCCCCCCCCCCGAAAAAGTTTTAAAATATATTTTTCAGTTTTTAATTTTATTATTTATCATTTAAAGACTCAATATTTTACAAGTTCCAAAATTATGAGTTCGGAAGTTTACGGGTTTAGAAATTATAAATTTACCGATTCAAAATACACGATTTTTGAGTTAAAAAGTAAAGCATGACATTAGTTCCTTTAGATTGTGTCAATTTTTAAAGACTTCGGGAAGGGGAGGGGTGGGGGAGGTGGGAGGGGGAGGGGCATGAGAGTTGCAAAAAAAATATTTTTCTAAAAAAACTATTTTTTTACTCTCTAACCAAACATAGAAAATATTTTCCGGAAAATGTTTTCCACTTACCAACCAAACAAGAGAAAATAAGTGATAAATTACTCATTTTCCATGAAAACATTTTCTAGGAAAACAGTTTCCATGGAAAACATTTTCCTTCATACCAAACACACCCTAAGTCTTGATTATCGTTTAATATTGTGTTCTTAGTATCTAAGAGTCAAGTAAGGCATGAAGCAAGAGGTCACGAAATTCTACAAACATAAATGTGACATAATCCACCCCCGAGCATGATTATCCATGGAACATACATATATGCTCGTCACCTCATATATGCATTAACCCCACATATAGCAAACAATGAAAAATAGGAGGAAAAATTCCCTCAACAAAGTTAGGCAAAATACTTACCTCAATTCGGCTAACTCAATACTCAATTTAGCTTTTTTCTCTATAAATTCGCCTCCGCTCGACTCAATCTAGCCAATGATGACTTGAATACATTACACAATGCAAGAGAAAATAATTTTCATTAATAAAGCTGTGATTTTATTCAATTTCTAAAAAAGTCAAAAAGTTAAACCTCGGGCTCGTCCGGTCAATGCTCGGGTCCAAGGGTAGGCCTTGACTACCCATGGCCTCACGAGTTTGTTTTCAAATCCGAGTCATATTCGACACCCAAATCCCATTTTTTCATTTTTCAAACTTTGACAAAATCCGCAATTTTTTCATAGATTTCTCATAAATTTGATGTTAAATATTATATAAAATCATGAAATATAGTTTAAAAATATAAAGATACTTAACCGATGATTTGGCATGAAAATCTCTTCACAAAATCGCTTCTCATCGAAGTTAGGGTTCAAATATATGAAAATGAAGCTAAGACTTGAACTTCTCAGTACTTAATAGGCTCGTAGAATGTGAAAAGCTTAGCTCAATTGCGAACAAGGAGAATTCTTGTCAAGGTCGCATTTGCGACCAGAAACTTCGCAAATACGAAGACTAACTTTCGCAAATGCGGCAGGGCTCATTGCAAATGTGAATTTATCCCAGCGGGCCCGATTTCACAATTGCAATGCCCGTTATGCAATTAGGGCTATCGCATTTGCGAAAAACATCGCATGTGCGATTATACCACCACCATAATCATACATTATGACAAATAATTCTGAAACCAATCCGGCACACTCGAGCCCTCGGGGCTCCAAACCAATCATGCACCCAGGTCCAAAAACACAACATGAACATGCTCGCGCATCCAAATAATCAAAATAACTTCTAAAACAATGAATCAAACGCCAAACGCATGAAGATCAAACTAAACTTCAAAAACTTCTAGAATTACAACTGAGTGTCCGAACCATACCAAATCAATTTTGAATGGCGCCAAAATTTTCAACAAGTTCTATATGACAAAACAAAAAATACTCGAAGCTTCAAATCAAACATAAAATCCCGAAACGCTGAATCACGCCTCAAGTTAAAATCAATAAACTTTGAAACTCCAGCTTCTACAACCGATGTCTAAACCTATCAAATTACCTCTGATTGACCTCAAATTTTGCACACAAGTCACATGTTCATTACGGGCCTATTCCAACTTCAGAAATCAAAATTCGACCCCAAAATTAAAAGGTCCACTCCCGGTCAAACTTCCCACAAATATCACTTTCCCAATTCGAGACTAATTTGATTACGAATCTCCAAATTATAACCTGGACATGCTCATAAGTCCAAAATCACTCACAGAGCTAACAAAACTGACAAAAATCCATTTTGAGGTTTAATGCTAAAAGTCAAACTTGGTTAATTCTTCCAACTTAGAACTTAAATCTTGAAGTTTATTCGTCCAAACCAATTTTGGATAACTTGAAAACCATTACCGACGATTTACGTAAGTCATAATACCTCATGCGGAGATACTGGAGCCCTGAAAATACCGAGCAGACTGTAGATACTCAAAATGAGAAGTAGGGTCATTACAAGATATTTCTTCTTTTCACAAAAATGAATCTTCAAATAAAGTACTCGTGTTAAATTTCCTAAAAAGTTCCTTATTCTCACCGTAATCATCCAAATAAAGTATTCAAAAATGTCATAATTATAAAAAAAAATGCAACAAAGACATTAATACGACCAATAAGAAGTAGCAATGGTAAAACCATTTCCAAATAGAAAGTATTCTAACATTAACTTAGTAACTAATACTCCCTCCGGTCTAACAATAAGCGACCAATTTGCTTTTTTATTTTGGTTCAAAATAAGTGTCCATTTATATAATCAAGAAAAAATTTAATTTATTTTTTATAAATTACCCTTATATATGTATTTCTAAATAGTCATTTACTCACATTTGAGAAGAGAAATAAGTGCTACTATAACTATGGTGCAATATTTAATGAAGCGTACTTTAGTCACAATAACTATTTTTATCTAGAATTTTATATTTTCTTAATGGGTGTGCCCAAAGCAAATTGGTCACTTGTTATGGACCGGAGGGAGTATTAAATATATGAGATAATATCTAATGCATATTGAATTTATTACTATTAGTATATGGATAATGAACCAAATATAAAGTATTAAATTTAGGATTTCCGAATATCCAAAATCCAAAGTACCAAATCCAATATTTAATTTTTTTTAAAAATTGAATCCAAACAGTATATCCAAAAAACTTGAATTTCAGGTTTGCCCACACTATGACTACCCCTAGAGTAAACTTTTTAATAAGGAAAAAAGTTAAACACTTGCACTCAATGAAATCTCTGGCATGTGAAATGCAACCTTTAAGGTAAGGGACAAATTTATGAAGACTTTTAGTAGTTTGGATAAAAAGGAAAAATATCAATTATGTCTATTACTAATATTAGCCAAATTAGCCAATTAGCTATTTGTAGCAAAGAAATATCAAATTTTTGCTTTGTTTTAAGTTGGTATTATTAGAATAGATTGGGCACAACTTAAGGAGCTTGAATCTCAGTTTTGGGATGATTTGGTAAAATTTTGAGGTGGTTTGAATTGAAAATTCGAAGTAAAAGTTGAACATAAAAACAATTGATATGTGTATCACTCTGTGTATCATTTGTGTATTACATATGTATCATGTTTGTATCAATTGTGTATCACATGTATATCCATTTATACCTGTGTGTGAGATACAAGCGTGCAACATTTTTGATATATGTGTCACAGAAGAATCTTTTGAACTCGATTTAACTATGAATGTTGATACAAGACCACTCCAAATCACCTCCAATCTTCCTCAAATTTTATATATTGACTTATCTATATATTTTCAATGAATTTCAACTATACCATTAAAAAAGTTCCTTTTTTGTTTAGATTTTTGGAATATTTGTATAGATTTTTGTATTTCATCACCTTATTTGCTACCCCTACCATGAAATTTATTTTTCGTCTTGTATCTAATGTTGCTAATCACATTGAAGGTGATTTTTGCATGTAATTCTTTGAGAGAAAGAACCCTATTATTTGATTTTTTAATTTTTGTTGGCTAGTTTTGGTAAGTCAATAACTAATGGTTAGAGGTTGATAAGTTGAGATTTATTTGGGACATTTGTGTAAGTTTCCCTAAAAAAAATTCATAGCCCAACATATTAAGTTTTCTCAATAAAGGACGTCCATGTGAGCTTAAGTTTGTAAATAAGGTATGGAATTATAGCCCAATATGTCAAAGGTCTTAGACCCAATAGCCATGTTTTTACTTGAATTTGTAAAATTGTAATAGTGTATGGTCCATAGTTTTCATTAATAAAAAGCTTCAAAGTTTTGAGTTGTTTGGGCTTATGTATACATTTGGGGGCTCTGGGACTAGTCACTTCAGGTAGGGTAAAGTACACAAATAACCCTCGAAGTGAAAGTGAACGGTCTTGAATTTTTGTTCCCGCTCGCTTTCTGTAGGATGAAGTAAACAAATAATTCTTAAAGTGAATGGTCTTGAATTTTTGTCCCCGCACAATTTTTTGCTTGCTGTAATTGTGTCCATTCAAAAACATCAAATATAGAGATGGAAGGATAAGAAACTATATAGAAGGTTGAAAATGCGAACGTAGATAGCAGTTTTAAAAAGAACTTGGTAATTAAGAATGACTTTCTTGTTATTTTCTTTTAACCTACGTCTACTAATGATCTTCAAGCGTAAAGATTTTCCTACCTAACTTTCAAGAAAACAGGGATATCAACTCAATGTAATAGCTATGTGCTAACACGTAATTAATGACATCTTACAAGGAAAATAAACTAGATTTTATATTTTTCAGATGTAACTTGTAACTTTGTGAAATTAATGGATGGCTTGTATAGTGTTCAAGTTCAGGGGCGAAGCTATATGGTAGCAAGGGTGGTCAACAAACCACCCTTAGTCGAAAAATAATATCGTGTACATAAGTAAAATATTAGGATTTATATATATGTAATACATATTGAACACCCTTGTAACAATGAAGAGCCATAGTTTAGTGGCAAAGGGTAGTCAAAACTGCTTCATTGATGTAGGATTGAACTCGCAACTCCACATTTATTTTTTCGTGTTCAAGTTTAAACACTCTTGAATAATTTTCTTGCTTCACCACTGTCCAAGCTCGTGAGAAAATCTTAGAAAAGAGAAAGAAAATGAATAAATTTTGGACGTACAATAACATTTTTTTTTCTTTTTTCCTTATATGCTTCAAATATATACCTGAAAAGTAAAAATTCACATATACTGGCAATTATTTGATCTTTGTCTATAGTTAGCGTTTGGTTTTCAATTCGTTGATTGCTAGGTCTATATGACGATATGTGATATATGCATCTGATAAATGACTATCGATTGAAGCTTTATATAGCCGATTTAACTTGTTTGGAATTAAGGTATATCGTGGTGATTTAATGAATCTTGACGTTGCTATAATTTTTTTGCCTCAGCTATTATGATATAAACATTTCATTTATATGATGAATTCAGCTATATATGGCTGACGATGACTAAAAACTTTCTTTTAGGTTCCCAATACTGACCTTTTAATCATCCTAACCACCATATAATATGATTTTTATATCTTAATATCAGGTTATTATCAACTAAGCACGTGAAAACCAAGCATTGCAATATAAATCTTTTTAGATACCGATAGAACTTGCATTGTTTTGTATCTTGATTAGAATATGTTATATCATTACTGTTGAATTGTGTGATCGTGTTATTCTAAAAAATAAGTTGTTAGGCACACTTTTATTTACTTGAACATGTGATTTGATTTTTTTGGATAGACTAAGGATGTGTTTGGTACGAAGGAAAATATTTTCTGAAAAATGTTTTCCAATTTTCTCATGTTTGGTTGGCTTAAATGTTTTGGAAAATATTTTTCTTATCAATTCATTTTCCTTTAATTGGAGGAAAATATTTTCCTTATCAAAAGAAGGGAAAACATTTTCCAAAACTCCTTCTCAACCTTTCTCACCCTCACCAACCCACCCTACCCCCTCTCCAAAATAAGTGTTTTTTTAAATTTTAGTTTTTCCATCCACCCTACTACCCCCACCCCCACCCCCACCCCCAAATATATATATTTTTTTACCTTAATTTTTTTTTTTTTGTAATTTTAAATTTCTATTTTCCCATTTTTCTGCACCACCCAACCCCAGCCCCACTCACCCCTTACCACCCCCACCCTTCCCCCGAAAAAAAAAATATTTTTTTACCTTAAATTTGTTTTTTGCAATTTTAAATTTCTGTTTTTTTATTTTTCTGCACCACCCAACTCCACCCCTCTACCCCCTCCCCCGCGCAAAAAAAATTCTTTTTTAGCTTCATTTTTGTTTTTTTGCAATTTTAAATTTATATTGTTTCATTTTTCTGCACCACCCAGCTCACACGCCCACCCCACCCCTCTACCACCCCATCCCCCGCAAAAAAATATGTTTTTTACCTTAATTTTTTTTTTTGCAATTTTAAATTTCTGTTTTTTTTAATTTTTCTGCACCACCCAGCCTCCACCCCCACCCCCTACTTCCCGCACCGCAAAAAAATATATTTTTTACCTTAATTTTTTTTTTTACAATTTTAAATTTCTGCACCACCTACCCCACCCACCCCACCCCCACCCCTACCACCGCCCCCCCGCAAAAAAATATTTATTTTACCTGAAATTTTTATTTTTTGCAATTTCAAATTTCTGTTTTTACTATTTTTCTACTCTCTAACCAAATAATAGAAAATATTTTTCGGAAAATATTTTCCACTTACCAACCAAACAAGAGAAAATAAGTGATAAAACTACTCATTTTCTAGGAAAATATTTTCCATGGAAAACATTTTCCTTCGTACCAAACACACCCTAAGTGTTAGGACTTTGTCCTGAATTTCTAATCTATTAGGACTCTCTCTCTTAAACGAATGAAAAAAGACTCCTAAAATGATTAAATCTAATATGTCTTATCCTTTTCTTGGAAGACAAGTTTTGCACATCTATAAATTCAGAATCTCTACTTCTCACGAGAGAACAAAAAAATAAAGATATCTACAATATAGTCACTAAAGGGTTTTGTTTAGGGGAGGGGGGGGGGATCTTGATAGTTTTTCTTCTTTTATACTAGTTTTATCATATGTAGATCAATTGAGTAAACCATTATAAACTATTATGCTTAGTTTAGTATATTTTTCTTTTGTCATCTGATTTATCGTCCATCATGCTTTGTATTGTTAGTTTCTGCATGCGCCATGCTATTTTAATCTTAACACTAAGCACGTGACAATTCTTTTTGGTATTGAGCGGCGGTGAGACTCCAAAACCAAGTTGAAATGTGTGATTATCTCATCTAAAAATTTATGCTATTAGAGATCATACTTTTATTAACTTAATTATGTCTTCAATAATTTTCGACCAAACATTAGATAAGTATATCCTACATTACACAACAACTTGAAAGAATTTGAAAATCAGCTGGTTGTATTATTCAAATACAAGATAAAGACCGCATAAATTGACACTTAATAAAATTTGGTTTTTCCTATAATTGTATTGAATTAATATTTTCTTTATGGACCTTTAAGTATTTAAAGAGATTCAAGAAATGTCAACGAACATTTATGAATACTATAAGAATGAAGTAGATTGATTAGATGGTCATTAAGAAACTTCAATTAGTGTCTGCTTGCTTTTTCTAATTTTATCACTTGTTGGTTTTATTGTTGGGTTTTATTTTTTTGGTCCTTCACCTTTTTATCTTTGAATTATTAAGTTTGTGCTAGATCCTATTATTTTCTTAGTTGAATTTTTGAGCAATATTGAAGCTTGCTCTATTTATTGCTCTTCAGTCTTCTTTAACATTGTCCTTAAGATATCATAGTTTTTAGCCTCGTCTAATGGTCAGGAAATAAGGTGTAAACTATAGGAGACCGGAGTTTAAATTTCAGCAGAGACAAAAGAAATAAGGTGATTTAATTTCTTCCTACATATATGTTGATTGGTAGAGTTACTCGCCGTTTGATTTGGTGAAGATAGTAGGTAACTTGTAAAAAAGTTAAAAATGCGCCAAAGTTGTCTTAAAATACGAGGGGATTTAACGTCTAGGTTCTGTATTCTCCCGAAGCCTGTAATTTTAGCTCAAACTTGTATATGGGTTAAAAATTCATTTGAACCCAATTAATTAATCAAATACGACCTGGTGCTCTCTTGTTAAGAGCCAAAAGCTCTTCACGTAGGGAGGTTCGGTCCAGTCTGTTCACCTCAATTTGCGCCCTATTTAAGATCAAACAGGCGGGGTGTAGAATATAATATAATTTCGATTTTGAATCGACAAGGTTCAAAATTTGAAATTACCTTTACTTAAACACCACCTTTATAAAATGAAGTATCAAAATTTCGTAAATTAAGTCAATATTAGCAAGTTTTCATGCGTGATAAATTTGTCTCTCTATCGAAGTTGCAGCCAAAAAATATAGAGAAAAAAAATTGACATGATAGATGTAAACCAATAAATGTACAAGTATGAAATAGTAAATCAATATATGTACAAGTATGAAATAGTAAACCAATACATGTACAAGTATGAAATAGTAGCTAATTAGATGCATTATTCAGATGCATTTCCTCAGTTATTTGATCATAAAATTGTAAATAGGTAGTGATTAACTGTCAAAGTCACCATGTTTCAATGTCAATTAGCTATTTTTATGATGTCACGCCTAAGGAAATTCATCCAAGAAATGGGAAATAGTGGACTGACAGCTAGAAGATATCATCTACTCCTACTAATATTATAGAGTCCAAATGTGGATACGTTAATTAATTATCTATGAAAGGAATCATTTAACTATAATCTTATAATTATTAATTATGCACCAATCGATGCTCGTACAATATGCCTCTATAATATCTCTATACCAAAAATGCTGGGCATAACGGTTGGGAAAACAAGATCGAGAGTTGTATTTTAATATGAGTAACGTACAAGATTTAAGCATTCTCTTTTTAAAATTTTGATTATTGACTGCAATTCTTGTCAGGACAAGAAAAATAAAATAAATTTTAAAAAATAATAATAATAAACTAGAGTTAAGTGCAGATGTCTACTTTGTGTAATAAGCATGAGATCATGATTTTGGAAGACCAATCGTGTGCCAAAGCTCTAGTCCTATAAGAGAGAATGTTATATTTTTTACACTTTATTTTTTCATTGAAATGGTAAAGTCGCAAAGATATGATAAAATTAGAACAGATTTTTTTTTATGTATCTTATTTTCTTATGGCTTTGAACAAGAGTTGTTGGCAATTAGAAGTTATAAAAAGGAACACAAAATTAATTTGGTCTTGGAAATGTACGTTTCACGTGTATCAGACGTAACTGTTGAAACTCTTTATCGACTACATACTAGCTCTCCTGTCTAAAAATAGTGATTTTTTCAAAATAAATAATTTTTTCAAATTTCAAGAAATGAATTAATTATTTTTTTCTTACATTATTCTTGAAGTAACTAGTGTTGGAATATGTGTTAGAAGTCTTTATATGAGATAGTAAAAGATAATATAGTTAATTTTATTAATAATTAATGCTAAAAGAAAAATTTCTTAATCTGTGAAAAAATATCAAAAAAAATTATTTATTTTAGACCGAAGTGAGTATATGTGTTTCAGATTTGATGTTCCTTAAATAATGTACAATACGTAAATAGTACCTAACCACCTCTAGCCTAGTATATGTAAGTGTCACAATCTTACATATAACTTTATTGAGAAAGTAACCTCATTTGTTTAATGTGTTTTAGTTTCTTCTTTTCTTAATTATTGTAGCCACTCCTATTATTGAATTAAATTGAAACTTTTGTCTTGTTTTGTCATAATATAATGCTGTTTTTTTGTTCTTCCCTAGCTAGCATTAGAAGGCAATGGTAGTTTCTAGATTCTCATAACTCACATGTCAAACAGATAATTATTAGGTCTGAATATCAGTTAATTAGCAAAACTTGTTTAACCACCAAGGTATTGAAAATAATGGCACTAACATTTTCATTTAGCTGGTTCATGCTGATATAGACACACCTTCATTGGGTGAAAATCTCCAATATGAATGGAAAATGAAATGCTGAGTCAGTTTCCTTCCTCAATTCTTGATTTTTCTAGACTCTAGGTTTCATATTAGTGTAGAAATGTATTTTTGATGTAAACTCTGTATTTGAGTTAAAAAACTTCACCACCAATTATGTATAGATAATTCAACAATCATAAGTTTTATTTTCTAGAATTCAGAACTTTATGACTCTTGGCTAATCACAATTAGGGGTGCCGAAACGCTTGTTATTATTTAATACGGATTAGTTAAACTGCGGATAATATGGATATCTATATTATCCATGACTTCTTGAATATGATCACTTTTGGAAAAATCCTAGTCTTCCAAACTTGAGGAACCCTAAATTTGAGTCTTTAAAAATGAAAAAGTTAAATCCATTAGTTATTTAATGATTATCCATTTTCTATGTGGATAATATGATTCTTATCCATATTTGACCCGTTTTTTAAAAGTTCATTATCGAACCCATTTTCTTATAAATAATATGGGTGAATAACTATTTTTTTTGTTTTTTTCCATTTTTCCACCACTAATCACAATTAATAACTTTATCTCAAAGTTAGCTTTAATTTTTGTGGGGGGCCTAAATTTAAAGTTGCAGCAAAGTAATTATATAGTCAAAGCTGTATATGAGCCTATAATGCAAGAAGAGAGTGGGGATCTACATTTAGATATAATTAGTTCTAGGGTCTAGACACCACATCTTGTTTAACAAGCAACTTACCTAGAAATATTGTCCATTAGCGACCAGATATTTGTGTTACAGTTAGATGAAGGGCTGACCTACTATTATCAGTTAAAATTTCGGAGTAGTGTTTGAACAAAAAAAAAAAAAGGAATAAAACCCCCTTGTCGAACTAATTATTAAAATTAAAAAAAATAAATCTTAGCTAAATATATAATTAATTCCAAATATGGATATGCAGGATAGAGAATAAATGAAAAGAAAAATAATTGTACACAGTACTTCTTCATATAATAATTATACATTACTCATATGTAATAGCTTAAATCTATGATCGATGTACCTCGTGAACATGGAAGAAACAGAAAAGAAGCGAAGGAACTATTCTTCCTTCAGATATTCTCTTCATTCTAACTTCTCTCGCAGCCCCCTCATTTTGGGTTTAGCTACCCCTATTTATATTAGCAGCTTTCATATTTGTCTAATGGTCTTTGACCAGCGTACTTTCTCGTTATAACGCCCTCTTTCATTTGCTTGACCGCCACATCGATTCCTCGATGTAAGCTTTTTTACGGTCTGACCCCGACGATGGCCGAGGTGCCCTTTGCCATCTTGCCTTGTGAGCATGACTACGACTTGGTCGAACCCATATCGTTCCTTTTAGCGATGATTAACCCATGGTTACATTTTGACTTATAGTTAGTCCCTCTGTCCGGTGGGGTCGCTTATTGTCGGGCTCAACGGACGGACTTTGTTGATTTGTAGGTTAGGAGAAATTGGATCGTTGTGCATCGAACGAGAAATTTAGGTTAAGGAATGTGATATGGCGTTTTGATGGTACTATCGAACCGTTACATCAGTTCGGAACTAAATCATCGCGTTTGTTTGCAGCGTCATGAATTCCCTTTATGCATTGTGGGGCCGCATGTTTCCTAGAAACCGCATTGTTTTTCGTTCCCTATCAATTTTTGATTCACGGCTCTTGGGTTTCTCGCCCGGGTCATTCATGTTCCTATAAATAGAGATAAGACACCATTCTACCGCTACATTTTCCGATTCATTTGAAGAGTTTTACAAACCTTTATCTTCTTCAACATTCCAAACTTCTGAGTTCATTCTCTCATCAGTCAGAACTTGACGCCACTGTCTTCCCTCTTACTTTCTCTCACTTATCTACTCTGTTCTATTGAGACAAATGGATGGTACTTCTTCCCGTGCTGATAGGCTTGCCTAAGTTCGAGCGCCGGAAAATGATGCTCCTGCTATATGAGGAGTGGAGGTGGAAGATGATGAGGGGGTTCCAACAGCGGCCGAAATATTTTCCTGTCTGGGGAAGTTATCAACCAATTTCAACAGCCCTACCAGAGAGGAACCAGATCATGTTCCCTCGGTTATGGATGAAGCGGCGATTGTGGAGCTTAACACCAAGTGGTGGATTCTTAACAATGTTGAGATGTTGCCGGCGGTGGGAAATGATATTGTACATATGGACCGCCCAGGATACTTCGCGTTCTACACATACCTTTTTGTTGTTGGGTATACGCTTCCTCTCCTTTCCCTAGTGGTGCACTTCTGCCATTTTTATAAATTGTGCCCGACTCAGCTTTCGTTGTACATATACAAATTGTTCCTTATACTGCTCAAGTTTGCGCAGCTTGCCGGTCGAGAGGTCACTTTGGGACATATGCTCAATATTTTGCCCCTCAACTGACTCGAGTCACAATGATCCACATGCGCCACCGAGGAATAAAGGGCCTAGTGGTGAAGATGGACGACAAATCTAATCGCAGTTTTTGGGAAAGCTATTTTTATGTGCGGATTGAGTACCTTGTGACAGACTTGCAGGGTTCACTGATAGGTGGAAATTCGCACGTAACTTTTCATGTTTTACTTTGTATTCCTTGTCGGAATGGTGGTCGATTGTTTTTCTTCGGTCAACTTTGCTAAATCATTTTTACCTTTTCAGTCAAGAGATTACCTCCCATGCCTGTTGACGATATCCGTGAATGTGTGAATGTCATCCTTCCCCATACGGTGGGGGTTCGTGAATGGGCATCCTTTTACAAGAAATATGGGCGTAAACCTCTTACGGGTAAGTCTGCTCGCCGTAACTTCCTCGTTCTTTGCCTCTTAACTCAAACTTATAGCTCACGTAACCATTTTTCTTTGCTAACAGGGAGAGTCCAGAGGGCGAGGGCTCCTTCGCTCGCATTTTGTCTACCGACGTCTTTTGCCCGACCTACATCAAGGTCTGCTTCCTGGCCCACATTAAGGGATACTCAATCTATACCTTATGTCAGGGATGAATGCATGGAAACTATTCCTCATCCTGAAGCTCCAACTTCTGTTGTTCTCTTAATAGGTGAATCTTTCCGTGCTAATAGCAGAGAGGGCCCGTTAAAGAGACGTCGAATAGAATCCGAAGTGGCCCCTTCTGTCGAAGCTTCTTCGGGGGAGAGGGGGACCTTTCCTTGGCAGTGCCTAAAATTGGTGGTGACACTATCCCAGCCACAGAGGCTAGCCAGTTGGTAGAGGCTAACCCAACAGTTGAGGCTTTGGTCATTTGGAAAGATCAACAGGCTATTATCATAGGAAGTCAGGGTCCTCGAGACACCAGTAGTGTCAAATTAATGCATGAAGTGACCGCTATGGGCCTTATGGTAAGTTTCTTCTCTTTCCCTTCTTTTTTGTGCTCCTTTTGTTTTTGACGGCCTTGGCCTTCACTGACCCCATTTTTTTGCTATCAGTCTTACATGTTGGAGATTGAAAGTTCTCACAAGGCCGACACTCGGTCCAAGATTTTTCTGAACATGCTAGAAAAGTACCGACGCTACCGCAACAAATGCCGTGAGAAGCATGAACGGCTCATGGTGAGCACCGGTAGTCAATCTCTCAGAGAGGAGCTAGAGAAAATGGATCAAGAGCTAATGTAGTTGATTTGTAGGAATAGTAAACTCGAGAGTTACTTCGTGCAAAGGACAAAAAACTCGAGTTGGGAAAGGGGGTCGATGCAGAATGTGAGCATATTAGGTGAAGGTGATGTCGTTGCAATCCGATCTTGATCAAAATGCGATAAAAATTGAGGCTTTGAGTGCTAAATGGATGGGGAAGCTGACCGAACTGGAGGGAAAAGTATTCGAGTTGGAGAGCCCTGAAAGTGCCCGAGTGTCGGCCTTAATAAGGGCGGTGGCATTGGAGGACACTATCCGTGTCCTCCAATCTGAGCAGGAATCTCAATGGCAGCGGGAATTGAAGAGCGTATTGGAGAAATTGATCGGGAATCTTCAAACTTGGGAGATCAGGTCGCTGTAATCGAGGTTGAGAAGGTATAATTGTTGGACTAGGTTGAATCCACCTCTGCTGCTATCCCTTGCCACTTGCACGAGCTTTGGGTTCATACCGAGGCCCAACAAGACATATACAAGAGTTTGTGGGAGGCGGGCAATATTGTTCAGGCTACTTATGAAGGACCTCGAACAAAGGCACGCGAGGCTCTTGTTAGCACGTGATTTTTGCCCTAAGCAATTAAATTCCATATATATATATATATATATATATATATATATATATATATATATATATATATATACACAATTGTGTGATTTAATTGAAAAAATAAACTTGTGTTTTTGCTAAAAAGTAAAATTGAAATTAAAATTACAAAATAAATCATTTAGAAAATATCATAAAAATGTGAAAATTCAGAAAAATCAAGAAAATACAAAAATACCGGGAAAATAGAAGAAAAATGGCAAAAATACCAGAAAATTAAGGAAAAATTAGGAAAAATAGGAAGTAAAGGAAATATAACAGTTGAAAATAAATACAAAATACAAAAAGGAAAATATAAAATACAAAAAAAAATACAAGAAAATAAATAAAAATACAAGCTAAAATACAAAATATTTGGGCTACATAAAGAAATACATACATATACATATATACTCAAGCCCAAGCACATCAGGCCCAAAAAATAAGCCTGGTCTGCCCAGACTCATGACCAAACGACGTCGTAATAGCCAAACAAATATCAACCGTTGATTAATTAAATTAAACGGACCAGATGGGGCAGTTACTTTATTAATCAAACGACGTCGTGTGAAGAATTGATCTTAACCGTTCAATACATTTGATCAAACGGATGAGATAATGTCTCGTTAAAAGCCAAACGACGTAGTATAGTGAAACAATCACAGCCGTCCAAGCTTAATATCTAACAGACCTAAAGAAATCATTCATTTAACCAAACGATACCGTTTCAAAGGCAAATGATCCTGACCGTTGATCTTGACTAATCCAAGGGCCAGGAATCCACAAGACACAGCTGGTATAAATATTCCCATCTCCCATTCAATTTTATTGTATACACACATATACAACTTTAAAAGTAACCCTAGCCGCCTCAGACCTCTCTTCTTCTTCCTCTGGTCTCCCATGGAGACTTGCCAGCAAACTTGTTTCAGCCACCTTCTCCGGCTCAAGCGAGCCTCCAACACGCCATCCTTCATACACCAACCCCTCAAACCACCATGAAATCCCACCAAAACTAAAAAACTCCCTTATTCTTGAAACTCCGGTCGCCGGAACCCTAGCCGACGACCTCACCAAGTATGAACCAACACCTAAAATTAACACCTTAGGACTACCTTGAGGTGATCTATCACCCCATCTAGGTGGTTAGTCTCGAATATCCTTGTAACGTTTTGAATATATAAAAAATTACTCGCCGGAACCCTACTTCGGCGAGTACCCAAAAATAACCCTACCCCCAAAACACTATACTAAGCCTCTAGACCACTCCTACATACACCAAAACTCAAATCAAAAGCCCCATCTGAAAAGTCCAACACTCAGAAGACCAAACGTCTTCAGAGTTCTGAAAAATGAAGAAAGAAGAAAGAAAGAAAAAGAAAGAAAGAAAAGAAAAGGAAAAGGAAAAAGCTCGAAAAAGCTAAGTTTACTATCTCTGTTTTTTTTCTTGATTGCTATATGTCTTGAAATGTTTCTGTACTCGTCTTCTATGTTTACTTGAGCCTACCTCTTCTGCATGCTTAAAGAATAAAGATCTATCTTTGTTTGTGTGAATCTTACACATGCCTAAGTGTGCTAAAGTGTTATTAGGGTTTTGGTATTAACCACACATGAATCATATGTTAATAAGTCTGTTTTATGTCTTTGTTCATCATGCTTTGTCTAAAATTGAGTTTTGGTTAGTTGGAATTCAACCATTATCAAACTTCTCCTCTGAGTTCTGATTGATTGAAAATTAATTTGTGATTAAGGCTATATGTGCAAAATAACATAAAATTGGCTATATTTGTAACTTGATTCATTTGTGAGTTCATCATGAACCTTTGGATGCTTTTGTGATTTGGGTTATGAGTGTAAAGGTTTTTGTGGCTACTACTAAAATATAAGTCTATTTAGTGACTGTATTTCTATTAAGTGGCTATCTCTGTTTGTTTAGTGATTGTACTTCTATTTTGAGGCTACTTCTGAAAGATAAGTCTGGTTATTGAGTGGCTATACGGTTGATTAATTGACTATATTTCTATCAAGTGGCTGTTGTTGAGTGGTTATACTAATTAAATGGCTATTTTTGAAAACTATCTCTGTTTGTTGAGTAACTGTACTTCTACTAAAAGGCTATGTTTTAAATAATGGTCATATTGTAATAAGTGATTGGGTTCTGATAAATATTGGCTAACAATGAAAGTGTTTTGGGTCTGAATTGGCTAGGTCTTAAAACATCTATAATCAGTGATTACTTATTGAATAATTCTCAACCCTAGTTCTGCTAGACCTTAGGTAGGTCAGGTAATTTGGAATAAATACAAAGGGTATAAAAGGAATAGTAAATGGCATCCGTGAAGATTTAATAAAGCCTATAAGGCTAAAACTGACTTTAGTGCCTAGTATTTCTGCAATTACTTATAAAACAAAGGGAAAACTGGGCAGAATAAAAAGGCATTTCTGTAACAAACCTTAGCAAGTGAGGACAATTAGGTAAAATGCACCTAAAAGAACCCTATAGAATTGCCTAGAACCTTCTAGCAAGGGTTCAAAGACATTTCGACACAATCTAAATGGACTACACTGTAAATAATTGAAAAAATAAAGGGGAGGGAAATGAAATTAACTTATTTGAATTTCCCCCCAATTCTCCCCAAAATCATTCGATAAATAGGCTGTTAGTGAGCCTGAAAAAGAGGTTACAAATTTTGGGTTCCACACATTATAATTCTGGGCTGGAATTCTGAAAGCATCTTTGGCGTTCAGAAGTTAAAAAAGGATTCCACATATTATAGCTCTTAGCTGACTAACTTGGGTGTTGATTTGGGAATTTCTGCGGGGTCAACTCTTCTTCAATTCATCTTGACTTTGCTGAATTCCTTTATTCTACTTGGTTGATTTGCTGGATTCTATATTTGGGATTTTGTTAGCTGCTTTACTGTGATCAACCTGTCTCGTTGTTGTTGCTGTTTTGCTGCTATTAGTTGCTGATTATTTTTCTTCTTCAAAGCCCTAGACTCATAGACTTGTTTTGAATCAGGTACACATCTGTTTTCTGGAGATTGTAATCGAGATTATGATGAAGTAATGAAGTTTGATTAATTTTTGATGATGTCATTTTGTTTCTTCTATCATAGATGTAGTTAATTTGTAGTTTCCTTTGTAATTCATTAGGAATTGTTGTAATAATTAACAACTCTGTGGATCTGACCTAGATTAGAGTAAGCGTATTTAATACTGTAGTTAGATATAAATTAGTAATTAAATATAGTTAAAACCTAAATCAAAACTAAAACAGGCTAATACAAAACTAATACACTTAGATAAATAGATATAATTCTGAAATTGGATGTATAAACTAGAATCTAGCTACTTTTGTTAGTTAAAATTCTAAATCAAGATCGATTTAATCTAAAAAAGGAATAAGTAGGTTAGCAGTTCAAATTGTATTATCGCCTACCTTCAAAATGGTTTATATACAGATTTGCTTTTAGACGTTTGTGATTGTTATCAACTCAAGCATGTATAGTCGATGTTACAATACTGTTTTCCTTTTAGTTAAATAAGTGACAAAATAATCCCGCAAGCTAGTATTACAATAATTACCTGAATATCAAAACTTACCATATAGTATAACAACATTGATACAAATTACTGTGCTAGAATTTTAATTAGATGTTAAATCTTGAAATTAGTAGTGATCAAAATGTCATTTGGTATCGTCTACAAATTATTAAGTAGTAATGCTGAATAATAATTGTTCAAATGCTGACGTTGAAATAATAACTCATGTTTGCTTATATAGTCTGGGCCTAGTTGTGTGTAAAGGCCCAGATCTGGTTAATATGGTACCTGTAACCTCAAATAGTAACAGTAGCATACATTGGGCTACAGATGCCCATTCGTGCCAGTGATGAACTGTTAAAGTAGTCCAAAGTCCAGGCCCAATAATGAATAAATGGCCTGGACTCTGATAGTATAGTCTAAAAATAACACAAAAATGAGATATAACTTAGGAAGAAAAACAGAATAGAAAAACATAGTATACGACTAAGTTTGGACTTTAAAAATAAGGGATGAGCTTTGTCTTTAAGACGAAAAGATATACGGGGCCCCCAAACGGATTTCAATATAAAGTGTTAGACTTGGAAGAACAATTTAGCAAATTTTACGGTCTTTCCTAAAAGATAATAAGACATAGACGATATAGGCGCGGTTAAAAATTACATTCCTAATACGGGTGCACATTTTATGTGACCCAAATCTCAAATCTCGGCGAAGTTGAAATGCATTAAAGTCACAGGAGTACTGGTTGCAGTGTGACTCGAAATGCGTTTTCGTGACGTCACAAATCTTTAAAAATGACAAAGCGAGACACTAAAAACATTTGTAAAAGCATATAAAGAAATTAGATAACACAAATACAGCAGTTGAGCGACCATGCTAGAACCACGGAATTCGGGAGTGCCTAACACCTTCTCCCCAGTTAACAGAATTCCTTATCCGGATTTCTAGTTCTGCGGACTGTTAAAACAAAGTCATAATTTCCTCGGTTTTGGGATTAAACCGGTGACTTGAGACACCATTATCTTCCCAAGTGGCGACTCTAAAATTTAAATAAATTCCGTTTCGATTATCCTTAAAGTGGAAAAACTCCTTCCTGTTGTTATTATTATATCCCTTCTTAGGGTGTATTAGTAAATAGCGGGGTATACTTATCTGAAAGTAGTAAAAGGGAGGTGTAAAAACGTCCCTACGATGCCGGAGGTCTGCGGGGATGCTGATGCTGAGGAATTTCCTGGAGATGACGATGGGGAGCACGACGATGATTATGCCGAGTGAAATGTTGTTACCCTAGTGTAGGTTTTATTTTAATGCATTGGCCTATTTTTGCCGTATGTAAGGTGCGGTCATTGCGCATATTTACATAATGATTGTTTCATCGTTCGTCCTTTGAATTTCTCCCCCTCCCCCTTGATTTATATTGTTTTGACGTAGGTCTTCGAACTTTTATATGGAAAATCCACGATTTCTTATTTTGGGAATCCGACCTTGACCGGCTTGAGTAGGATCTCATCGTGTTAATCCGAGTGATGTTTCCTAAGATTTACACATTTGGGTGAGATTGGTTTTTGCTTTGTTTCTTTAGGCAAATTTATATTTGATTCAACGAGGTTTGTGCAATTCGAGCAAGGTCATATTTTTCTTGTGGCGGTGGGCCTTGAACGTATAAGTGTTATTTCGATCTACGACCGAAGTGTTAACTCGTTCTAATTCGAACAAGGTCGAATTCTTATTTAGGGATGGCCCTCTACTGTAAGGGTGTTATTTCTAGCTACTATTAAAATATTAACCTGTTGTGATTTGAAAGAGGTCGAATTCTTCTTTTAGTGATGGCCCTTGGCCGTAAGGGTGTTATTTCGAGCTTAGATCGAAATATTAACCCGTTGTGATTCTAACGAGGTCGAATTCTACTTTTTGCGATGGCCCTTGGCCATAGAGGTGTTATTTTGAGCTTAGTTCGAAATGTTAATCCATTTTGATTCGAGCGATGTTGAATTCTTCTTTTGGCGGTGGCCCTTGACCGTAGAGGTGTTATTTCCATCTTAGGTCAAAATATTAATCCGTTGTGATTCGAATGAGGTCGAATTCTTCTTTTGGTGATGGCCCTTGGCCATAGAGGTGTTATTTTGAGCTTAGACCGAAATGTTAACTCGTTGTGATTTGAACAAGTTCGAATTCTTCTTTTAGCAATGACTGAACGTAGGGATGTTATTTTGAGCATAGACCAAAATATTAACCCGTTGTTACTTGAACAAGGTCGAATTCTTATGTTGGCAATGGCCCTTGGCTGTAGGGGTGTTATTTCGAGCTTAGGTCAAAATGCTAGCCCGTTGTGATTCAAACAAGGTTACATTCTTCTTTTGGCAATGGCCCTTTGCCGTAGAGGTGTTATTTTGATATTAGGACGAATTATGAACCCGCTGTGATTTGAATGAGGTGGAATTATTCTTTTGGCGTAGGTCAAAATATTAAATCATTATTCGAACGAGGTCGAATTCTTCTTTTTGCAATGGCCTTTGGCAGTAGGGATATTATTTCGAGCTTAGGTCGAAATATTAACCCGTTGTGATTCGAACGAGGTCGAATTCTTCTTTATGCGATGGCCCTTGGCAGTAGGGGTGTTATTTCAAGATTAGGTCGGAATATTAACCCGTTGTAATACTGTTAGATTTTGGAGTATATCACAAGCCGCCATATTATTTGTGTATGTGTCAGAGTGAATCCAGGCATTCTCGGTTTTTTTTACCGGAGAATATTAGGTGCTTCTTGGGGGGAGCTTCAGTTCTACTTAGCTTCTACGTTTTCTAGGTGAGTCTCGGTTTGCTTAATTTTTCTTGCATTGAAGAATATGATGCATTTTCTGGGTGAGTCCCCATTTGCTTAATTTTGCTTGCATTGGAGAATACGATACATTTTCTGGGTGAGTCCCAATTTGCTTAATTTTGTTCGCATTGTAGAATTCCTTGATGGGGAGTGCAAAATATTGATCTATTTCCCTATGTTTGGTCCCTTCATCGGTCGGTCTAGAGAGACAATCAACAGGTGGGGCGATGAATTATACTTTAATCTTTAAGACATCCTGTTCGTCGCCCAGTTAAAAACCTACCCGGGAAAACCTAATTGGGACAAAGCCCGGGTGAGGAAAAGAGAGTACGATTTTGGGTGGCATCATTTTTCACAAGTTCAAGCATTTGCGGCTAGCGATGTTCCAATTGTTTGATATTGATTTTCCTCCCATTGTCTTTAACTGGAATGCTCCCTTGATACTTTCCCAGGCCAATGCCTGCATTCCTGTCTAAATCAACGACAGAGGATAAACCAAAATGAAAATTTTCATACCTCGATCTGACGGGTCAGAAAAAAATGGCATTATAATGTTACTCGCCCTGCTTTAATTTAGATTTGACGGTCGTGTCCGGCTCCATCTGTAATAGCGTTTGAGCTTGGTTAAGCCTACCTTGCTTGTTAAAGTGTTGAAATCGAGTCTCGGTCCAATCTCGTTTGATTTGTATTTACAACAAGGGACATTGGCTAACATGTGTACCCATCCCATTAGGACTGCGCGGTAAGCTCCCGTTCTTTCATAAAAGATAGGAATACGGGCTAATACAGGTAAGTAAGATGCGTCGAATGGGGGTGTGGCAATGCCAGATGACCATGATCTTGTTTCGAACGTATGTGTGCCATGCCAACCCTATCGCTATTGGCGAGATGTGGCTTTCGCAGAGATATTGATTATAACTTCTGCTCTTATATGGAAGCCTGGCCTGGGTTAGTATTTGTCATCTAAATGGTTTATTTACCGCTCATTCAAGTGTGTGGCAGCGTTCCGCCGGTTCTAGATCTGAAGGAAACTAAGAAATTTGGCTAAGAAATCTCATAGACTGCGCCAAATTGTTTAAACAAAAAGTATAAAACCCTCTTGTCGAACTAATAGCTAAAATTAAAGAAGGTAAATCTTAGCTAAACATAATTAATCCTAGATCTAGATATCCAGGGCAGAGAATAAATCAAGAGGACGAATAATTGTAGATAATATTTCTTCATACTATAATTATACATTACTGATACGTGACAAGCTTACATCTATGATCGATTTATCTCATGAATATGGAACAAACAGAAAAGAAGTGAAGGATTAAGAGATTTTCTACAATCTGACTTCTCTCGTGGCCCCCTCTTTTTGGGTTTAGCTACCCCTATTTATATTAGCAGCTTCTATATTTGTCCAATGGTCTTTGACCAACCTACTTTCTCATTACCACACCCTCTTTCAGTTGCTTGACCACCACATTAGTTTCGCGACATAAGCCTTTTTATGGTCTGGCCCCGACGATGGCCGAGGTGCCCTTTTGCCATCTTGCCTTGGGGACATGTCTACGACTTGGTCGAACCCATATTGTTCCTCTTAGGGATTATTAACCCATGGTCATATTTTGGCACATAAAAGTATACGTAGCACTACTAGAAATTCGGTAAAAACCTACCAAGAAAAACCGTCCAACTTGGTCCGTAAAAAGGGGGCCAAAAACTGACCAAAGTTGGTTGATTTTTCAGAATATTTTAATTTTTAATTTTTTTACGAAGCAGACCAACTTTGGTCGGTTTTCTTTGGCGTAAAAATGTAAAAATTATTTTTGAGTCCCACAAAATTTATTTATCAAGAAACTGACCAACTTTGGTCGGTTTTTGCAATTAAAATAATAAAAATTAATATTAGAAAAACCAAGTTTTGTCTGTAAATTTGGCCGGTCATTTAAAAAATCAAGCAACTTTGGTTGAAAATTTTATTTTTTTAAAAAACAAACAGACTTCGGTCAATTATTTTCGTGCGAAAATACAATTAAAGAGTATAAATAAATAAAAGAACACAATCTTAAAACAAAATGCACCGATGGTCTAGTGGAAAAATAGTATCCTGCCACAGTACACACCTTGGTTCAATTCCAAGACGGTGAATCTTTTCATTACATAATTAAAACACCGACAAACTTTGATCCTTCTTTTTTTTTTTGCAATATTTTTTCTTTGAATTTAATTTACTGACCAACATTGTTCGGTAATTTCCAACCAACTTTGATCGATATACTAAAGCGACCACCAAAATATCGTCAAAGTGTATTTGATCGGTAATTGACCATAAACGATCAAAGTTGATCATTTTTTTGTCGCTAATTACCATATTTCTAATAGTGTAGCAATTTTCTAATGTCGTGTGGACCCTTCACCCCCAGTCCTCCCCTTCTCCGACCCCAAAAGAAAAGCCTTATAGCAAGGTGAACATTGATATGCTGGTGGATATGAATACATCACGCTATGTGGTAAAACTTGCTTGATATAATTAATCAATGTCATAACTTATTTGGGACATAAAGTGTATCGAAAGTCATGCTGATAAGACATATTTTGGGGGTGACAAAACTCCCTCAATCCCATATTCCCATGGTCTGTAGAATACTGTAGTAAGCAGGAGTAAAGTTGGCTTGCTAAAAATAGCAATGTTGATGCTAGTTACTATATTAATCGTGGCCACAAATATTCCGTTGTAACAAAGAAATTAATAAGGTTTGATAGAATATTGTGTCCTATATGGAAGAAGTTATGATAGAATATATATTTTTGAATTGTTTAGTCTTGCATTATCACATAACAGATAAGGAGGTAAGTTAAGTAACGTGCCTCCCCATAAAATTGTTACTTACTATTCTTCTCTTATTACTTAATAGACATGTGTAGGATTCTAGGGGGTTCTTCAATATAATACCTGTTTTATTGAAAAAAAAAACTTGGCATGTTATATTCAGTGACGGAATGGAGATTTTCAATAAGGGAATCAGAAATATAAAAAATTAAACACAAGAAAAAGGTAAGAGGATTCAATTATATTACTTTAAATATATAAAAAATTAATAATTAACTTATTTTATAATGCAATATTCTGGCCAAGGAGCTCGAATTAAAACTCTTCTACCCTAGCTTTGCCCATGACTTTACACTGACATTGAGCTAGTAGTTCTCCCAAGTCAAGTCTAATACATCTGTACAATTCCTAATACAAACAATACACAATTCTCAAATCATAATCCAAGATGCTTCGCATATCTATATGTACGCATCATATTTGTGTCTGCTCTCTATCTCAGCCTTAAATTTGTCGTATATATATAGTATTCGTAGACACTTTTGCAATGTATTTTCTCCATATAGCATCTTAATTCGTAGCATAAACTTAGGGTAAGACGAATATATAACATATGCAAATTTCATTTTTATGATATTTGTTTTTTCATGTGCATGGAAAGGAAAGTGCGTACGCGTCAGTAGAAAGGCAACCAAATTAAAAGTCCTAGTTTTGGGTGAAAACCCAACGCAACAAGCAAACCAGTTGTTTAGCTGATACTAACACAATCATTATATCTTTCAGGTGACATCACTATCTCTTTTAAATGAATCCTTGTTCTTTTTTTTGCATTATTATGTATTATAAAAATGTTATTTAAATTGGTCCACCCCGACAAGGAACCTTTGTGGAAGAAGCAAGATCTCCCTGTGGATGAAAAAGAAATTAAAAATGAGGTTGTCCTTAGGAAAAAACCTTAACTAACTTTCGTGAAGAAGGTGTAAAGCGCGGTAAAAATTCTTCTTGTTTTCTTTTAAGAGTAAAACTTGTGCCGACAGCAAAAGGAAAAGAATAAAGGGTTTGTTTTGACAAAATGGTGTCGTTAGTAGTTTGACTCTATATGGGATGTGATTGATGGCGATACTTTAATTTAATAATTTGAGTTTAGGTTTGAAAGATGCAACTAGTGAAGTAAGATAGTGGTTTTTCCTTTTTTTTTACAAGATACACCCCTGATTTGATCTTTAATGCACAAATATTAACATCAATGGTAGCCAAATAATATACTTGCATGGATACATACTAGCCTCTCTTTTTCTGTATATAATATGAGTGTTAAATAGGCCTTGAGAGGAGGGAAAGGAGGTGGGACACTACATTCCTAATAGTGGGTAATGTGCCTATATGAGTAAAGGTTTATGAATGTATGTAGTGTTGAGATGAAGGAGATAACAGTTGGTGACAGTTGTGAATCTCACAATACAGTGGGTGAGCAAGGTGTAGGATAACAAGTATGTATGTTAGCATTAGTTAGTTATGTTAATTATTGAGTAAGTGGCTAATAAGCTGAATTAATTAGCTTAACAATATATATATATATATATATATATATATATATATATATATATATATATATATATATATATATATATATAGGGAGAGAGAGAGATTAGCACTATAAATTATTTAGTCTTGCTTCAATACAATTGAGAGCTTCTCTTCATAATCGACTTTCATATATATATATATATATATATATATATATATAGATAGAGAGAGAGAGAGAGATTGAGAGATTAGCACTATAAATTATTTAGTCTTGCTTCAATACAATTGAGAGCTTCTCTTCAGAATCGACTTTCATTCTTTCTTCTTCGGTACTCTTAGAAGCTCAAACATCATGCAACAATGATGTGACTTAATATGGTGTCTGTCACGACCCCAAATCCGGTCGTGATGGCGCCCAGCACATTGCTAAGCCAGCCTGACCAATCAACATCAACAACGGAGCTAGAAGCTCTCTTTAACCCATTTAAGCATTTCAAAATATGAAACAATAATAATACTTATAACGAAAAACGGGGAAACCAAGTCCCAATTATACTAACTCCCATAGACCGAAGGGTAAAGAGTCATGAGCCTCTACTGAACATGAGTACAAAAAGGTTTACAAGAATACCAAGTGCGGAAAGAAATGTCAATACAAAATCAAAAGACAGTAGGAAGGAGTATCGGGTCCTGCGGACTCTGCAGCTACCTCGAATATCCACAAACGTCGCCTCGCACAGCTACTGGATCACTGCTGAGAGGTACCTGGATCTGCACACAAAGTGCAGGGAGTAAAATGAGTACTGCCAGACTCAGTGGTAATAAACAAGGGTAAGACAGCGCAGATAAGAAATCCGCAATAAAACACTATGTAAAGCTATCATCAGCTACCCTGTCATAGAATTAATATTCCCTGTACCTATACCAACAAATACCAATAAAAAGCATAACAGCTAGCAGATGTAGCTAAATGCAACGCAATGCATGATATGACCGCTACGGCGTGTAGCCCGACTCCAATTTTGGGTACCCGTGCTCACTGTGGGGGTTCAGACTCCGGAGGGGCTCCTACAGCCCAAGCACATCTCATAGAGATATCACCGCGGCGTGCAGTCCGATCCAACATATATCTTGCTGCGGCGTGCAGCCCGATCCACTACTAGTCAGCTAATATGCAGATACAGCCTCGCAGGCTCAAAAGTAGTTTTTGAAAACTCTTTTATCATTTTTCAGCTGGAAAACAGTAATATCAAGTTCCAGAGATTGGAATTTGCATAATAACAAAAATAGCTGCGGACTAGTAGTAAACTAGCATGTCTATGTGATAAGACAATGATAACGATCCTCGCGGGATCCAATAACTGGCTCACGGCCCACATGTATAATCAACCGCCCGAGAAGGGGGTTCCTCGGCTCAAGAGTGGCCATTATCACAATATATATATATACAACCATCCGAGAAGGAGGTTCGACGGCTCTAGAATAACCAATAATATAATATCAACAGGTTGGACTAATATGTAGTCTCCAGTTCATGATCGACCCCGCACTCTCAAGAGTGTGCGTGTCTCGCCGCTATACAGCGTCACAAAGTGGTATACCGGGGTTTCGAACCCGCTGGTCATCACCCACATCTATTACTCACCTCAATACAGCGCGACGACTATTCCGCAATGCCCTTGCCCCGAGAATCAAGCTCCGCACGCGTAGAATCTGATCAAATACAGTAGAAATACAACAAATTAGGCCAATGGGAAGACACCCAATCAATACAACTCAATTTACATCAAAATTCCCAAAGTTGTCAAAACCCGAGCCCCGGGCCCACATTCCGAAAATTTACGAAATTCACATTTCTGGAACCCTCGTCTCGCCACGAGTCCATACATATAAAATTTATCGAAATCGGAGTTCAAATGACCCTCCAAATCCAAAAATCCCGTTTTTAATACTTAAGCCACATTTCTTCAAGATTTCAACCCAATTTCATGAAGATTGATGCTAATACTACCATAAATTGATGTTTTTGAGTCAAGAATCTTACCTCCGACGAATACCCGATGATTTCCCAGCGTTTTCCCGTGATTTCTTCTCTCTAGGGCTCAAAAATTGTGTTTTGGGTTAATGAACCCGAGAGCCCTCTGTTCTGTGATTTTAATTCACTGCCAGCCGAATTTACCCTACGCGTTCGCGATGGTCTCCACGCGAACGCGATGCCTTGCTCCGTTCCTTCATCGCGAACGCGACGTACAGTCACGCGTTCGCGAAGACCAATCTTCCTTGCCCGGATTTTTCCTCTACGCGTTCGCGTCCCAGACCACGCGAACGCGATGCCTCGTCTTTTCCTCTTACGCGTCCGCGTCCTTCACCCTCGCGAACGCGATGCGTTCCAACCTTCTCCTTCGCGAACGCGGCATGTTACCTCGCGAACGCGATGGCCAACTGGCCCCAGCCTACGCGAACGCGGGCCTAGCCCTCGCGAACGCGAAGGCTTAACTGGTGCCCAGTGGTCTGCAATTTACAGCAGACCATTCCTTGCTCCAAAGTGCCGGATGATGGTCCGGATCCCCCCCGAGGCCCCCGGGACCCCAACGAAAACCACCAACATACTCCAAAACACGATACGGACTTGTTCCAATCATAAAAACACCATCCTAAACATCAAAATCATCAATTACACACGGATTCAAGCTTATGTTTATTCAAAACTTTCAAAACTAACATTCAATCCAAAACTCGATCAAACGATGTCCGAATGACCTGAAAATTTGCAGGCATATCCAAAATCACCTAACGAAGCTACTGCCACTGTCGGAATCCCATTCCGACCCCCGGATCAAAATCTCACCTACCGTTCGGATTTCGCCAAAATTCAACCTTAGCCAATTCAAGCTTAAAACTACACCGGACCTCCGAATTCAATTCCGATTGTTCTCCTAAGTCATAATTGATCCCCCGGAACTAGTCGAATCATCCGAATCCGGTTCCGAGCACTCTAACTCAATAGTCAACTCTTGGTTGACTTTTCATATTCAAGCTTTCTTCAAACATGCTATTTGTTTCATTTTCAATCCAAATCACTCCTAACTCACCCGATATACTCTAATACTCTTTTAAAAGCATAATATATGTAAATGCAAGGTAACGGTGTGATAATTCCCGTAACGACGGGCCGGGTCGTTACATTCTCCCCAACTTAAACAAACGCTCGTCCGCGAGCGGGTTAAGAAACATACCCGGAGCATCAAATAAGTGTGGATATCTGCTCCGCATTTCCTGCTCGGTCTCCCAAGTTGCTTCCTCCACGGTACGACCTCTCCAGTGCACTTTCACTGAAGCTATGTCTTTGGATCTCAGCTTACGAACCCGTCGACCCAAAATGGCTACCGGTTCCACATCATAGGTCAACTCCTCATCCAACTGTATTGTGCTGAAGTCTAACACATGCGACATATCTCCAACGTACTTCCGAAGCATAGATACATGGAACACCGGGTGAACTCCCGACAAACTGGGTGGCAAAGCAAGCATATAAGCCACCTCCCCAACTTTCCTAAGCACCTCAAAAGGTCCAATGAACCTTGGGCTCAATTTTCCTTTCTTTCCAAATCTCATAACACCCTTCATAGGCGAAACTTTCAACAACACCTTCTCACCTACTGAATAAGACACATCTCGGACCTTTCGGTCTGCATAACTCTTCTGACGCGACTGAGCTGTGCGAAGTCTCTCCTGAATCACCTTCACCTTATCTAAGGCATCTTGGACTAACTCGGTCCCTAACAACCTAGCCTCGCCGGGCTCGAACCAACCAACTGGAGACCTACACCGCCTCCCATATAAAGCTTCATACGGTGCCATCTGAATGCTGGACTGATAGCTATTATTATAAGCAAACTCCGCCAAAGGCAAATAATCAGCCCATGAACCACCAAAATCAATGACACAAGCACGCAACATGTCCTCCAATATCCGAATAGTACGCTCAGACTGCCCATCCGTCTGTGGATGAAATGCTGTGCTCAACTCTACCTGTGAACCCAACTCTCGCTGAAATGTCCTCCAGAACTGAGATGTGAACTGGGTACCTCTGTCTGATATAATGGAAATAGGAACTCCATGCAATCTCACTATCTCACGGATGAATATCTCTGCCAACCGCTCTGAGGTATAGGTAGTACACACTGGGATGAAGTGAGCTGACTTGGTCAACCTATCCACCACCACCCAAACTGAATCAAACTTCCTCGCCGTCCGAGGGAGTCCACTAACAAAGTCCATAGTTATTCTTTCCCACTTCCACTCCGAAATATCAATACGCTGGAATACACCACCAGGTCTCTGATGCTCATACTTGACCTGCTGACAGTTTAGACACCGAGCCACATGGCTCACAATATCTTTTTTCATTTTTCTCCACCAGTAATGCTGCTTCAAATCCTGGTACATCTTCGCGGCTCCTGGATGAATAGAATACCGCGAGCTATGGGCTTCCTCCAGTATCAATTCACGAAGGCCGTCAACATTGGGCACGCATATCCGGCCCCGCATCCGCAACACACCATCACTATCAATAGTGACATCCCTAGCATCATCATGCTGAACTCTGTCCTTAAGGACAAGTAAGTGTGGATCATCATACTGGCGCTCTCGAATACGATCATATAAAGAAGAACGAGCTACTACATAAGCCATCACCCGACCGGGCTCAGAAATATCCAGCCTTACCATCTGGTTAGCTAACGCCTGAACATCAACTGCTAGGGGTCTCTCCCCAACTGGAATATACGCCAAACTACCCATACTAATAGCCTTCCGGCTCAAAGCATCAGCCACTACATTGGCTTTCCCGGGATGGTACAAGATAGTAATATCATAGTCTTTAAGCAACTCAAGCCATCTCCGCCGCCTCAAATTTAGATCTTTCTGCTTAAACAAATGCTGAAGGCTGCGGTGGTCTGTATATACATCACAAGATACACCATATAGATAATGCCTCCAAATCTTCAAGGCATGAACAATAGCAACTAACTCCAAATCGTGCACAGGGTAGTTCTTCTCATGGGGCTTCAACTGGCGAGAAGCATAAGCAATAACTCTACCCTCCTGCATCAACACACATTTAATGCCAACTCTCGAGGAATCACAATACACAGTAAAAGAATCTAAAGCTGACGGTAATATCAAGACCGGTGCCGTGGTCAATGCTGTCTTGAGCTTCTGAAAGCTCTCCTTACACTCCTCGGACCACAAAAATGGAGCAACCTTCTAAGTCAATCTAGTCATGGGTGAAGCAATAGAAGAGAATGTAAGGCCCCGTAAAATTTCTGTGCTTAAAAGATAGTAGCTCTGGTGTCATGGTCTGAATAACACTCGCGCTTAAAACCTGCAGTGTTCCTGAATACCATCACAGGACACCACGTGCCCTAAGAATGCCACGGACTCAAGCCAGAACTCACATTTGGAGAACTTGGCATACAGCTTCTCCTCTCTCAATCTCTGCAACACAATACTCAAGTGCCGAGCATGCTCCTCCTGGCTACGAGAGTAGACAAGTATGTCATCAATGAATACGATCACAAATGAATCAAGATACGGCCCGAATACACTGTTCATCAGATGCATAAATGCTGCTGGGGCGTTGGTCAGCCCAAAAGACATCACAAGGAATTCATAGTGACCATATCGGGTCCGGAATGCAGTCTTCATAATGTCAGACTCTCTAATCTTCAACTGATGGTAGCCCGAACGAAGATCAATCTTCGAGAACACCCTAGCTCCCTGGAGCTGATCAAATAAATCATCAATACGAGGCAGAGGATACTTATTCTTCATTGTTACTTTGTTTAGATGCCTATAGTCAATACACATCCTCATAGATCCGTCCTTCTTCTTAACAAACAGGACCGGTGCACCCCACGGCGACACACTCGGCCGAATAAACCCCTTATCTAGGAGTTCTTGGAGCTGCTCCTTCAATTCCTTCAACTCAGCTGGTGCCATCCGATACGGAGGAATAGAAATAGGCCGAGTGCCAGGCACCAAATCGATACCAAAATCAATATCCCTGTCCGGCGGCATGCCCGGCAGGTCTGAGGGGAATACATCTGGGAAGTCCCTCACAACAGGTACGTAATCAATGCTAGGAGACTCAGCTCCCACATCTCTCACAAAAGCTAAGTACGATAAGCACCCTTTTTCAACCATCTTCTGAGCTTTTAAGAACGAAATGACACGGCTAGGGACGAAATCAGTCGAACCCCGCCACTCAATCAGAGAAATACCAGGAATGGCCAACGTAATTGTCTTAGCATGATAGTCCAATATAGCATGGTACGGAGACAACCAGTCCATACCCAATATAACATCAAAGTCCACCATGCCCAACAATAGCAAATCTGCCTGGGTCTCCAGACCCCCAATAGATATAACACAGGATCTATAGACATGATCCACAACAATCGTATCACCCACGGGGGTTGATACATGAACAGGTAAATCAAGAATACCACGAGTCGCACTCAAATGATGTGCAAAATAAGAGGACACGTAAGAATATGTGGACCCCGGATCAAATAGAACAGAGGCATCTCCGTGACAGACATAAATGATACCCGTAATCACAGCGATCGGAGGCAACCGCATCACGCCCGTCAAGAAGTGCATAGAACCGTGCTTGGCCTCCACCGTATCTCTCCTCGCCCCCGGGGCGACCACGAGAAGACCGACCTCCACCTCTACTAGATCGAGATGGTGCCGAAGAGGAGGGCCGATCCCTCCGCCGAGTCCTCGCCCCTACGTAGTCGAGGGCAATGTCTCCTCACGTGGCCAAACTCACCACACTCATAACATGCACCCGGTGCTGGAGAAGTAGGTGCCGCACTCGGGCCGGGAGGGCACCAAGTGATGACCGACCCTGCTGAAACCCCCGTCGACCACGACCATGCGAACCTCCGCTCCGCTCCGGGCGGCTCGAACGAGAAGGTCTCAGATGAGCGACCTCTGCTCCGCCGGGAATGCCCTCTAGATGGAGCACCACCGAAATTGTGGCCGAACCACGAGGCCTCTTGGCCTCCCGCTCCTCTCTCTCTGCGACGATCCGCCTCAATGGAGCGTGCCATATCAGCCTACCTGCTCAAACGATGATGATAGAACTCGCTCGCCGGTCATAAGAATACGGATAGAGTAGTTGAGGCCATCAATGAACCTCCCGATCCTCTCCCTCTCAGTGGGGATCATCCATGTGGCATGCCTAGCCAACCGAGTGAATCTAAGCTCATACTGAGTCACAGACATGTCGCCCTGAATCAACCACTCGAACCGGCGACGTAGCTCCTCGCGACGAGACCGAGGTACATATTTCTCTAGAAAGAGAGTAGAGAACTGCTGCCATGTGAGAGGTGCTGCTCTTGTAGGCCTACGCCTCTCAAACTCCTCCCACCAATCAAATGCGGGACCGTTGAACTGAAATGTAGTAAATGAAACTCCGCTGGACTCAAGAATACCAGCCGTACGCAGCATCTTCTGACATTTATCCAAGAAACCCCGGGCATCCTCGCCCTCAACGCCACCGAAATGGGGTGGCTTGAAGTCTACCAAACCTCTCAAGACGACGCCGCTCGTCCTCGGGCATAACCTGAACCATATGCTCCGGAGCCGGAGCTGGTGCAGTCGGAGGAATAACCGGTGCAACCACCGAGCGGGGACAGCCTCTGGCGTCCGAAGTCCCCGAACAACCGGGCGGTGTGCGAGCTGCAGGGGTCTGCTGACCACCCCCTGACTGAGATGTCGCTACAGTAGCGGTAGCTGAAACTACCTGAGCCAAACCGGAACACACTGATAAAATCTGGGCAAGAGTCTCCTGAAGACCAGGAATAGCAATAGATATAGTCTGGCCCTGAACTGGGACTGCTGGAGCATCAACTACTGGGGGTTGCTCCTGAACTGGTACAACAGGCGGGTCAGCTGGCACTGCCTCAGCTGCCCTACCTCTAACTCTAGTACGACCGCGCCCACGGCCTCTAACAGGTGGCAATGGAGGTCGTCCACCTCGTACTGATGCTCGCGTTCTCGCCATCTGCGAGAGAATAGATTATAGAAATTTAGTTCTCAGAACAATAAGATCGCACGACAGAGTTCAAGAAAAGTGAAGTTTTCCTAAAGGTTCGCAGCCTCCCGAGGATAAGTACAGGCGTCCCCGTACCGATCCACAAGACTCTACCAACCGGCTCAAGACTCATGAGGCCTAGTAACCTAGGCTCTGATACCAACTTGTCACGACCCCAAATCCGGTCGTGATGGCGCCCAGCACATTGCTAAGCCAGCCTGACCAATCAACATCAACAACGGAGCTAGAAGCTCTCTTTAACCCATTTAAGCATTTCAAAATATGAAACAATAATAATACTTATAACGAAAAACGGGGAAACCAAGTCCCAATTATACTAACTCCCATAGACCGAAGGGTCAAGAGTCATGAGCCTCTACTGAACATGAGTATAAAAGGTTTACAAGAATACCAAGTACGGAAAGAAATGTCAATACAAAATCAAAAGACAGTAGGAAGGAATATCGGGTCCTGCGGACTCTGCAGCTACCTCGAATATCCACAAATGTCGCCTCGCACAGCTAATGGATCACTGCTGAGAGGTACCTGGATCCGCACACAAGGTGCAGGGAGTAAAACGAGTACTGCCAGACTCAGTGGTAATAAACAAGGGTAAGACAGCGCAGATAAGAAATCCGCAATAAAACACTATGTAAAGCTATCATCAGCTACCCTGTCATAGAATTAATATTCCCTGTACCTATACCAACAAATACCAATAAAAAGCATAACAGCCTAGCAGATGTAGCTAAATGCAATGCAATGCATGATATGACCGCTACGGCGTGTAGCCCGACTCCAATTTTGGGTACCCGTGCTCACCGTGGGGGTTCAGACTCCGAGGGGCTCCTACAGCCCAAGCACATCTCATAGAGATATCACCGCGGCGTGCGGTCCGATCCAACATATATCTTGCCGCGGCGTGCGGCCCGATCCACTACTAGTCGACTAATATGCAGATACGACCTCGCAGCTCAAAAGTAGTTTTTGAAAACTCTTTTATCATTTTTCGGTTGAAAACAATAATATCAAGTTCCGGAGATTGGAATTTGCATAATAACAAAAATAGCTGTGCCGACTAGTAGTAAACTAGCATGTCTATGTGATAAGACAATGATAACGATCCTCGCGGGATCCAATAACCGGCTCACGGCCCACATGTATAATCAACCGCCCGAGAAGGGGGTTCCTCGGCTCAAGAGTGGCCATTATCACAATATATATATATACAACCATCCGAGAAGGAGGTTCGACGGCTCTAGAATAACCAATAATATAATATCAACAGGGTTGGACTAATATGTAGTCTCCAGCTCATGATCGACCCCGCACTCTCAAGAGTGTGCGTGTCTCGCCGCTATACAGCGTCACAAAGTGGTATACCGGGGTTTCGAACCCGCTGGTCATCACCCACATCTATTACTCACCTCAATACAACGCGACGACTATTCCGCAATGCCCTTGCCACGAGAATCAAGCTCCGCACGCGTAGAATCTGATCAAATACAGTAGAAATACAACAATTTAGGCCAATGGGACGACACCCAATCAATACAACTCAATTTACATCAAAATTCCCAAAGTTGTCAAAACCCGAGCCCCGGGCCCACATTCCGAAAATTTACGAAATTCACATTTCTGGAACCCTCGTCTCGCCACGAGTCCATACATATAAAATTTATCGAAATCGGAGTTCAAATGACCCTCCAAATCCAAAAATCCCGTTTTTAATACTTAAGCCACATTTCTTCAAGATTTCAACCCAATTTCATGAAGATTGATGCTAATACTACCATAAATTGATGTTTTTGAGTCAAGAATCTTACCTCCGACGAATACCCGATGATTTCCCAGCGTTTTCCCGTGATTTCTTCTCTCTAGGGCTCAAAAATTGTGTTTTGGGTTAATGAACCCGAGAGCCCTCTGTTCTGTGATTTTAATTCACTGCCGGACGATTTTACCCTACGCGTTCGCGATGGTCTCCACGCGAACGCGATGCCTTGCTCCGTTCCTTCATCGCGAACGCGACGTACAGTCACGCGTTCGCGAAGACCAATCTTCCTAGCCCGGATTTTTCCTCTACGCGTTCGCGTCCCAGACCACGCGAACGCGATGCCTCGTCTTTTCCTCTTACGCGTCCGCGTCCTTCACCCTCGCGAACGCGATGCGTTCCAACCTTCTCCTTCGTGAACGCGGCATGTTACCTCGCGAACGCGATGGCCAACTGGCCCCAGCCTACGCGAACGCGGGCCTAGCCCTCGCGAACGCGAAGGCTTAACTGGTGCCCAGTGGTCTGCAATTTACAGCAGACCATTCCTTGCTCCAAAGTGCCGGATGATGGTCCGGATTCCCCCCGAGGCCCCCGGGACCCCAACGAAAACCACCAACATACTCCAAAACACGATACGGACTTGTTCCAATCATAAAAACACCATCCTAAACATCAAAATCATCAATTACACACGGATTCAAGCTTATGTTTATTCAAAACTTTCAAAACTAACATTCAATCCAAAACTCGATCAAACGATGTCCGAATGACCTGAAAATTTGCAGGCATATCCAAAATCACCTAACGAAGCTATTGCCACTGTCGGAATCCCATTCCGACCCCCGGATCAAAATCTCACCTACCGTTCGGATTTCGCCAAAATTCAACCTTAGCCAATTCAAGCCTATTTCTACACCGGGCCTCCAAATTCAATTCCGATTGTTCTCCTAAGTCATAAATGATCCCCGGAACTAGTCGAATCATCCGAATCCGGTTCCGAGCACTCTAACTCAATAGTCAACTCTTGGTTGACTTTTCATATTCAAGCTTTCTTCAAACATGCTATTTGTTTCATTTTCAATCCAAATCACTCCTAACTCACCCGATATACTCTAATACTCTTTTAAAAGCATAATATATGTACATGCACGGTAACGGGGTGGAAATTCCCGTAACGACGGGCCGGGTCGTTACAGTGTCAGAGCTTGAGTGAATCGATTAGAGCTCAATTTGAATTTTGCTCTTTGAATCTAGAGAAAATGTTTTCGTTCAAATCGAAGGAACTTACCTGGTTTTTCATAAGCTTTGGAGCTCAACGATGGTGATACTATTGGTAACCCTAAACATCTCTTGTTTATACAATCATCAAATCATCCTAGTAATGTTATCATCTCGATTCAGCTGAAAGGAACTGAGAATTATTCAGTTTGGAGCAAGTGATGGTGATAGCATTGCGAGCAAAACAGACTAGGGTTCATTGATGGAACTTGTACGAAATGTCAATTCACTATAGATCTAGTAGAAGATTGGGAGCGAGTCAATGCAACAATCCTAACATGGATAATGAACACCGTTTGACCATATTTGATTACTGGAATTCTCTATGCTAATAATGCTCATGAAGTTTGGATAGATTTGGAGGATCGTTTGAACGAAGTAAACGGATCTAGAGTCTATAACCTTCAATGAGAGATAGCCACTTCATGGCACTTAAAGCATTTCTATTTATCATTCCAGACTGTCTCTATGAGATTAGTGTGGATCCTTAATTCCTTCTCTTCATGTTACTTCTAGAACAAAGGGATTTTATTGAACATTTACATCAAGAAATTTTTTTTCGATTTTTCTTGGGACTAAATGAGTCGTATGGAGCCACTAGAAGTCAGATTTTATTACAATCTCCACCCCCTTCAGCAAGTCGTGTATTTGCAATATTGATCAATGAGGAAAATCATAGGAATGTCTGTTTGTCTAATTCACAAGTAAATTTAGCAAGTGATATGAACTATTCCACAACATTCATGAGCACTAAGGATAAGCAAGCAAAATTTAGAAAATTTAACAATTTGTATTATGAGTATTGACGCTACAAGGATCATACCAAAGATACTTGTTGTAAACTCCATGGTTATCTACTAGGCTCTAAAGGAAAAAGGAACAAGCAATACAGACAAGCAATGCAGTGGTAAGTAATGACAATCATGAATAGGAAAAAATTAAGTACAATGGTAAAGCTTAAGGACATCAAGGAATGGCTAATTTCTTCAGTGAAGAGAAATATGGGCAGATAATGAGGTTGTTGAACAAGGAAAAGTCAGATAGTCACATGGCCAACATGGCAGGTAATGATGCTTCACAATTTTTTGAAAATTGCAGAGTTCCTTGGATTATAAATACTGGCGCAACTAATCACACGACTTCAAATCATAATCTGTTGCATAATGCGGTTAATTTACCTGAACATAAGAAAGGTAATATGCACCTTCCAAATGATAAGTTTGTCCTTGTCACATATCAAGGTAGTTACAATCTCACATGAAATGATAGAGTATATGATGTACTATGTGTGCCTCAGTATAAGTATAACTTATTTTCAGTTTCAAAATTAATAATGGAGCAGCAGTGCTTAGTGAACTTTTTTCCAACATTCTGTGTGTTCCAGGACATGTACATTAACATGGTGAAGGATATTGGTAAGGAGAATGATAGCCTTTATCTCTTGATCCTAGGAAGATTGATAGGAATAAGGAAGTACAAAGAATTAGGAGTTGTCTTACTACAGAAATGAAGACTGATATATTCACATGGAATAGATGACTTGGACACATACCTGTAGTGGTCATGAAGAAGAGGGCTTTTCTTGAAGAATAAGGAGATATCAAGTTGTATTTTTGAAAGGTGTACTATATGTCCATTAGCTAGACAAACAAGAAGCCTTTTGCTATTAGTACTAGTAGAGCGGCAGAGCGTTTTCACTTAGTACATGTAGACATTTCGTGACCTTCTGGAGTTCCTACGTATAATAGAAATATGTACATTCTAACACTTGTAGATGACCACTCAAATATGATTTGGGTATTTCTGATGAAACTGAAAAGTGACACCATTGTCTTGTTGAAATTATTTTTTAAACTAGTGCATGTTCAATGTAGAAAGGATGTTAAGATGTTGAGAACTGATAATAGTGCAGAATTCTTTAGCACATAATGTAAAGTTTTCTTGGTAGGATGCAACGTTGTTCATCAAAACATATTGCCACACACTCCACAACAAAATAGAGTGATGGAAAGAATACATACGCATATCTTCGAAGTTGTAAGGTCCTTAAGGTTTCAAAGAAATATTCCATTATATTTCTAGGGGGATTGTGTCCCATAACAGTCTATCCCATTTATATAGTTCCCTACTTAGTCTTAGGGGGGAAAATCTCCATATGAAGTTTTCCTTAAGGCCAAGCCAAGTTTGTTTCATAGGTTGCTTGTGTTATGCTACAATCATAGAGAATGTCGATAAACTTTCACCAAGAGAAATAGTTGCAGTTCATATGGGATAATCATAATCATAGAAGGGTTATAAGCTCTATGATCTCAAGGGAAAAAAGTTCTTTGTTAACAGAGATGTAACCTTTAGGGAAGACATCTTTCCTTTTCAATCTATGAAAAGAACTATAGACTCTCCCTTGTTTCTAGAATTGCAGGATGATCAAATATTCCATAAAACTAATTCTAATCATATGGAGACTCAGAATGCAGGGGAGTTAACTAGTATACACAATACATCCAACACACTTGCAGTACCCGAAAAAAGTCATGTGCCACAGGTTGAGAAAGTTATTGAAAATGAGGCAGTAGCGAATACTGATCAAGCCCCTAAAGTCCAACAATCCATTGCAGAGCCTGAACTATAGCACAGAAGGTATACAAGGGATTCCAAACCTCCAACATGGTTGAAAGATTACATTTGCTCAAGTACAAGAAGCTCTTCCTCAAACTGTGCATATCCTTTGACCAATTTCCTAAATTACAGTTATATTTCACAAGGGTATAAATCATTCCTAGCTGCTATATCAGAGGAGGAACCTTCATCCTATATGGAGGATAAATAGGATCCTAGATGGGTTGAGGTTATGAAAGTAGAGGTTGATGCTCTTGTTCTGAACAATACCTGGGAGGTAGTTGACATACCTAGATGTAAAGTCCCCATTGGGTGTAGATAGATGTACAAGATACAATACAAATCAAATGGTAAGGTTGAAAGGTTCAAAGCTAGGCTAGTTGCCAAAGGCTATAATCAACAGGAAGGTTTAAATTATCAGGAGACCTTTTGTCTAGTAGTCAAAATGGTTTGAGTAAGGGCACTCATTGCATTAGCTTATGTTAATTAGTGGAATCTTTACCAAATGTATGCCTATAATGCCTTTTTCAGGGTGACTTAGAAGAGGGAGTTTCCATGCAGCTTCCACCTGGTTTTGGTAGTCAAGGGGGAACAAAGGTTCTAGACTACTCAAATTCCTTTATGGGCTTAAACATGCATCAAGACAATAGAACTTGAAGCTTATAGAAGCCCTTTCACAGGCAGGATTCTCCCAAAGTACACATGATCATTCCTTTTTCACCCTAAGAAGAAACATAAAACTTGTTATCATTCTTGTTTATGTTGATGATATTTTGATCACAGGATATGATGAGGATGTAATATAAGAAGCAAAAAATATATTGCACAAAGCTTTTAAGATCAAAGACTTAGGGTCATTGAAGTACTTCTTAGGAATAGGAGTAAGCACATCTCAAAAGGGGATATTACTATGCCAGAGAAAATATGTAGTTGAACTCATAGCAGAACTAGGATTAACAGGTTCTGAGTCAGCTGTGACACCAATGGAATAGAACAGGAAATTAACAACTATGGAATATAATGCACATTGTGATCTGAATAATGATCCACAACTTACTGATGTGAAGGGGTACCAAAGGCTCATAGGAAAGCTTCTTTACCAAACATTCACATGCCATATTGGCTATACAGTACAAACCTTTAGCCAATTTATGCAGGCACCTAAAAGATCTTATCTTGAAGCACCGCACAAATTGGTAAGGTACATTAAGAATGAGCAAGGGCTAGGCATTCTGAAGAGTGGGAAAGGTGATATGACCTTGAAGGCATACAATGATACAGACTTGGCCGGTTGTCCAAACTCAACTGAATTTGTTACAGGGTATTTATGAAGTTTGGTAACTCTTTGATATCATTAAAATCAAAGAAACAAAATACAATTGCAAGAAGATCAACAGAGTCAGAGTATAGAAGCATGACATTTACATTTTCTGAATTGATTTGATTGTTATGAGTGTTGAGTTGGGAGTTGCAGTTGTTACTCCCATTCTACGCTTTACAGGTAGCAATGCAGCAATGCAAATAGCCAACAATTTAGTATTTCATGAGCATAGAAAGCATATAGAGATAGACCGTCATTTTACAAAGGAGAAGGTGCAAAAAGTACTAATCCATCATGTTTATGTCCCAACAGAAGATCAAGAAGCAGATATATTGACCAAAGGACTTGGCAGCGTGCAACACGATCATCTACTATCCAAGCTAGGTATTTTGAACATTCTTACAACACCTAGCTTGAAGGGGGCTGTTGAGATGAAGGAGATAACAGTTGGTGATAGTTGTGAATCTCAAGGTACAATGGGTAAGCAAGGTGTAGGATAACAGCTGTGTATGTTAGCATTGGTTAGTTATGTTAGTTAGTGAGTAAGTGGCCAATATGCTAAGTTAATTAGCTTAACAATGTATAGTATATATAGACTAACACTGTAATGATTTAGTCTTGCTTCAATACAATTTAGAGCTTCTCTTCATAACCGACTTTCATTTTTTATTCTTCGATACTTTCTGAAGCTCATACATCACGCAACAATGTCGTGATTTAATATGTAGTATGACAGGAGTGTGATAGAATGAATGTGATTTTATATCTCTAATTGGAGACTTTGAATTCAAGGCTTTGAGCTTTGGGAATAGAATTTTCTCTTTTTGGATGAGAATCATTATCTTTTTAATGGGGCAATACTAGGCACGAATATGATGTAGTTAAGTCAGTGACTACTATATATCGTATGATTAAAAAAAAAAAAAGAGAAAAAAGACAATGAATGCATGAAGTATTTGTGAGATTTGACAACGAAAAATACTCGCCCTTCCCATTTGAATTATTCGCTTTTTTATTTGGTATAATTATATGGCTTCGTAAGAAAGAACAATGATTTGGTAATGTCTGTATATATACATATGAACTTTGTATTAACAAGCACATATATTATCGTATAAAAACGTGTGACTGCCACATGACTTTTGGTGCTTTTAGCTTATAGAATGATGGAAGAGTTCTATTGAAATGTGTAGAAGAGAATACGGTCAAAATTTCTATGAGAAAAATGAACATTATCTTGTTACTCACCAACATGAAAGTGGAACTATATTTTTCTTGGAGACAAAGGGAATGGTAACTTTTGGGTGGGTTTTGCTCCTTGAACTATAAATTTAATTTAAACTAAGTGTCTAAACTAATCAAACTAGTCTTTATTAGAGGAATTACCAAATTAAACCCCCGCTGCATTTTTTTGAAGGGTTTAATCGGTATGGAGGTGGGTAGGCGAAAGTTACGAGTATAGTATTTTGTTATAAAATAATAACCATATGGTTATATATTGAAATGGTAGACTAGAATTCGATTTACTATTCTATTCAAGTATTCCCTCAGTACAGCTTTTATATAAGCAACACTTATAACACATCAATTGAGAATCAAAATTGTTCAAACTCTTTTATTGCATCAGAGCAGATAAATATAGGAATACTTCTAGATAAACGGCACATACTTGACCCAAATGTTTGCACTATCTTAGCTCAACAAATCTATTCCCATTTCTGGGTGATAGGTGACAGGGACACAGATTCGATTACCTGAAGAAATGCTATTAATGTTATTCAATTCCCATATATTTTTTCCCTATCAGTACCTTCCCTGCTTCAAGGGGTAGTCTTTAATTTTAATCATTAGTACTAATTCCCTAACACCTTGTTTGGATGGTTGTTCCATATTGTATCGTATATTATCCAAAAAAAAAAAAAATATTTGTTTTGATTATTTCATTAAAATTGGTTGTATTGTATTGTTAAATTTATTATTCTGAAACAATAAAAAGTTCCCTTTTTGAAATAATCGATTTGGTATGATGAGATTGTTTCCTATTTTTTCTTTCAATTATGCCCTAATTTTTTACTCTACAATTTTATTTTACCCTTTATATTTTTTTAAATTTTAACTCCAAATCTCCAACCTTTAACCTACTTTGTTTTTCTATTCAGGATTTTTGCCGCCCGTTAAAGGTGTTTTGCTGCCTTTTATTTTATTTTTTTCTACTAATTTGCTTTTTACTCAATTCTACTTAGCTATGCCCCTTTGTTTTGCATTCTTCTATCTCGTTCGTTTGTTCTGCTTTGTTAAGGTGTTTTGTTTTCTTTTGTTTTGTTTTTAAAAGATATTTTTATGCATTTTTAATAAATTTAATATTTAAATGATTGAGGGTATTTTAGTCAACTTATCAGTTAAAGTACAGTAATATACAGTCAAACCAAGCAGCAAAATATTATTTAACAATAACAAAAATAATAAAATCTATCCAAATATTGTATTTATAAAACGATACGGTACAATACGATACAATACATTATAAAACGACATGGAACAATGATCCAAACAGAGTATAAATAAAAGATTATCACTTGTAATTTGTCTTTAATTTCCTCTCTTAGCCTCCATGGACAATGAGCAACGGGACAAATTAAAAACATAAAAGAATCAACCATTGACGGCATTATCTTAGAGTGAAAGAAAGGTTTCATCTTTCAAAGCAAAATTATATTGGAGAAAATCAAAGGGTTTGCTGCACCAACTTCTTCTCTAACATGATCCCTTGAGGGTCAAATAAGTCACCTCAATTAACTTCATGTCTCTATCAGAGACCATAAAATCTTTATTTTCCTTGATGATTACGGAGGAGTCGAAAATGGTTTTGTTCAATTAGGGAACATCTCTTAGAATTTGGATCAACGATATTGTAGGTTTTATATATATATATATATATATATATATATATATATATATATATATATATATATATATATACGAGTTTTCTTGTAGATTGTCCCTTAGTCGCAGTTAATTTAATTACTCGGAAATGCTTAGAATCAACTCCTTAGACACTTGGAAATAATTAGAATCTGCACCAACTCTCTCTTTCCTCTTTTGAGCAAGCCATGGATATTGTAAATGTCGAGGAGAGGTTACAGAAAAAGGATTTAAGTTAGTACAAATAATTTTTGCGTTGTCAGTGTATTTTTATACTCCCTCCGGTCCAAAATAAGTGATGTTTTGGGTGTTTGCACACATATTAAGAAAATCACCTTTTAGCATTTATTAGCAATAGAATTGACCATTTTAACCTTACTATCTCACATAAATACTCCTAACACATATTCCAATACTATTTACTCCAAGGATAATATAGGAAAAACATCATAAAGTCATTCTTGAAATCCGAAAACATCACTTATTTTGGACCACAAAAAAATGGCCAAAACATCACTTATTTTGGACCGGAGGGAGTATGTTCTAGCGGATAATCTATTTGACGTTATTATTTAATACCACTTTTATGAACGACTCTCTATAATTATCTTTTAGGTGTGTAAAATTGAAATTCACTCATAAAAAAACTATTGTAATTCCTAGACATGGAACGTTTGCATTATCACGGATAATATGTAAGTCTTATGTGTCCAAATAAATTTGTGTTTATTAAAGAAAGTGTGTATGGATGTATATATTTGTGTCTGCTTAGGACAAGGAGAGTTTTCCTTTTCCGTATTTGTTAGGATTAGTTTTCATATTTGTTAGTGTCACGGCCCAAAATTTCTCATTAGGAGTCGTATGGCACCTAGTCTTCAAACTAGGTAAGCCGGTCTCTCAACATTATTTAAAACACTTAAAGCGTGAAATAATGAAAACGAAGTTGAACATAAAAGCAACAACAACAACAACAACAACAACCCAGTATAATCCCACTTAGTGGGGTCTGGGGAGGGTAGTGTGTACGCAAACCTTACCCCTACCCTAGGGTAGAGAGGCTGTTTCCAAATAGACCCCCGGCATCCTTCCCTCCAAGAACTTCCCACCTTGCTCTTGGGGAGACTCGAACTCACAACCTCTCGGTTGGAAGTGGGGGTTGCTTCCCATCAGAGCAACCCCTCTTGTCTTAAAGTTGAACATAAAAGCGAAAATAAAAATAATACTGGCCGAAGCGGCAGATACTGAACATAATATTCCAGAACTAGGCGGTACAGAGTCACAAGCTCTAACTGAATACATAGAATTTTGAACAGGTAATAACAACTCAGTATAGGATTTTGATCACGAAACATTAGATAGAAATAAAGTAAGTGATAAAATATCAAATATTGTCATCAACTCAGATAAATGAAACACGTAAGCTTTCAAACACAATTATGAGAATGAAACATCAACGTCATCTCATCACAATCACAACCACAATAAACACCTCGAAATATCACATAACATCATCAAATGCCACCCTTATTACGCCGCGTGTGCACATAAAGTGATATGCCGCTCTTATTTCGCCATATGCGCTTACAGCCATCCTTATTACGCTACATGGGTAGCCCGAGATAACGCCACCCTTATTTCGCCCACATGCACAAGCATAGATAAAGAAATCACACGGAAAAAACTATCGATGACACTCCCAATCAATCTGCTCAACATGTCCACAAGTGCCACGGTATCACAAAACAATAATGTCAAGTGCCACAATATCACAATAATAGCACCAAAGTGTCATCAGTGTATAAGTTTGTAACTTTCAACGACCGTGAAAGGGGACATAACAAATAGTCATAGAAGCGGAGGGAAATTCAATAAATAAGGCATGTATGTGGCTATGCCAATGAAATGAACATGATCAAATAATCATAAAGTGATTTCACAAGTATAATGTAAAGTTCATTATCACATTAAGACATATTAATAACGTACAGTCTATTCCGGTTAAAACTAATACAAATATGTATACCCGTGTACATACTTATCACCTTATGTACACATCGCTCACATAGTACAAATAATGCAAATAGATTAAAATCCCACGAGGAAGTCCCCTCAGACAGGTATAGGCAAGATGCTTACCTCAAACAAGAAAAATAAGTCTACTAACAAGCACTTCCCGCAAATTCAACCCCGGTCGGCTCTAATCTAGCCAAAATAACTTATTATCAAAAATAAAATTTGGGGAAAGCAATCTTGGATAATAAATATTCGATTCAATTAAAAATAAAAAGTCAACTCAAATATCAACCTCAGTCCCGCACCTCGAAACCCAACCAAAGTGATAAATTCCGAGCACACATTCCAATACGAGTTCAACCATATAAAAATCATCCAGTTCCGACTAAAATCGGCCTTTAACTCATCGATTAATATTTTAGAATTTTTTTTATTAAAATCTACATTTTCTTCAATTCAAATCACTAATCAAACACTAAAATCAAGGTCGAAATCATGAAATAAAAACAAATATGGGTAAAAAATAATTACCATCAAAATCGTGAAAATCACCTCCAAAATCGCCCAAAATCGAACTCTCCAAAAAGTGTAATAAATAATAAAATCCTCGACCAATTTATATTCTGCTCAGGCTTTTCGCTTTTGCGGCCCTTTGTGGCATCTACAAAAAAAGCATCACATATGCGGCCTCACTTGAAGCCCAGAAATTTCCGCTTCTCCAGACCTAAATGCACACTTGCACTTTCACTTCTGCGGACAATGCATCACACATGCGGTCCTTGCTCAACCAGCTCAAATCCACTTATGCAGAGATATTCCGCTTCTGCGGTTCCACCACTCCCATATCCGCACCTAAGGACCCAGCTTTGTCTGTCAAACATCACATCTGCAGCCCATCAGTCGCTTCTGTGGCGCCACACACACTACCCATACAACGCAGGTGCGAAAACACAAGATCTTAGCACACTTCTACAAATTCCTCTAAGTCCCAATTAACCCGAGCACAGCTCGAAACACACTCGATGCCCTTGGGACTCCCCGTTCAAACATACCAACCAATCTCAAAACATAACACGAACTTACTCGAGGCATCAAATTATACCAAACAACATCAAAACTACGAAGTGTACCTCAATTCAAGCCTAATAAACTAGTGAACATTTCCAAAGTCATAACTTGTGTTGAACAAGCCTAAACAACTCTGAATGACCTTAAATTTGCATGCAAGTCCCAAATGACACAATGTATCTCTACCACTCCCGGAATCACAGTCCGAGCTTGATATCAATATAGTCGACCATCGGCCAAACCTATCAACCTTCCAAACTTTCAACTTTGCAACTTTTGCCAATTCAAGTCAAAACAACTTGCGGGCCTCCAAATTTACATACGGACTATGTCCTAAATCATCATACGAAGCTATTGGATCCATCAAAACACCATTCCAGAGTCATTTACACAAAGATCAAAATCCGGTCAACTCTCAGAACTCATGCCTTCAATCAAAGGAGTAAGTGTTCCAAATAACATCAAAACTCTCCCGAAATCACACAAATCAACCCTTCAAGTCCCATGACCATAATACATGTCCGATTAATGAGAGTTATTTACTTATGTAGATTCATGTAAGGTAAACTTGCTAATTTGAACCGTACAAACCATAACAATAGTATGCTATCACACTTATTATATCATATGCTGTCAGTTTAAACTGGGACAAATTGGCATGTCACGTAGCAAAAACAAAGACAAAAAGCATATGTATTGCAAGGTTTTCATGATGGTAGAAAATATTTATTCGAAAGCCTATAGGCAGCGTAGTTGGCAAACTTGTCAAAAAAAGTCAAGAGGAGAAGTAACCAATTATCTGCGCAGCTCACTTCCACCACGACTATTATCCTGTTTATTACTTGTACTATATTGATTCATTAATACCCCAGTACAGATGTTCGATGTGTATGCAACTATTTTTATAGGATGAGTTGTCCAAACGTCGTAATTATGTGGCCAGCCATAGGATTAGCATATTTATGGCATTATTCCTACTTAAAGCATGTGAATTTTGTTTTACTAGGTAGGACTTTCTAAGGAATCAACAACAACGAACAAATCTAGTGTAATCTCACAAATAAGGTTTAGAGAGATTAGTACATACGCATACCTTAATCCCTACCTAAAAAGTAGAGAAATTATTTTCGTTTAACTCTCGGTTAAAAGAAAAAAAAGCAGTAGCACAAGCAATAACGTAAAAACCAAAAAAAAAAAAGAAAAGAAGCGAAGGAAACAAACCTTAGTACTAGAAATCTAAAAATATTATAACACAAGGGTAACACTATGTCATGACCCCAAAACCAACCCGGTCGTGATGGCGCCTATCATGGAACTAAGTCAGCCGACACAAACCCAAAACCAATCAATATTTTTATTCTTAGAATAAAACCTTTATAAAGTTTAGAACAAAACAATAGTGCGGAAAGAAAGTCCGACGTCGGGGTATCTCTAGTAATGAGCATCTACTAGAACGGTTTGACAACCTCAAGACCAACATGGTCAGGGAAAAACACAAAATACATTAAGGGAGAATAAGGACGGAGAAAAGCAGGGCTGCGATTGACAAGCTACCTTGCTAACTCTGATGAACCTGCCACCAAGCTCAGAATATACCTGGATCTACACACAAGGTACATAGAGTAATGTGAGTATGCCAACTCAGTAAGTAATTAAAGTAAATAAAGACTAAGCAGTAAGAAATCACGTAATCCATGTCATAGCACCATAGTGGATACAACATGTTTCCAAACAAGATACAAATCAAATCAACTCGTTAAACTCCAATTTCAGTAAAAATCCTTTGAAAATTATCTTCTAACAGTTTGGATAGATGTTCAACGTAGTTCATAGTGAAAGTGATGAAAACTATTATCGGCCCCATGGGTAAAGCATAGTTCGTATACGGTCCCTCGGGCAAACATAAATAATAAACGGCCCTTCAGCAAAAACCTCTCGGTCATACATATAAATCACACAATATGAAAATCTCAGTGGAAAAAACAAAACCAAATTAGTAATTTAATTCCAAACATCTCGTAAAAATCCAATTTCAATGAAAGTTATTCAAAACATTTTTTTAACCTTTCAACAAAGGCTCAACATAAAGACGAGTGAAAAGAGTAATTTAATCAACATATTCAATAGAGACTCACTTTAAGGTGAAAATAGTAATTTCATAAGACAAGCCCCTTAAACAAATCATCACTCGTATATATGTATATATATGCCATCGGGCAAGCCTCTTAGTCACTCATGACTCAACTCTCATCAATCAACGCTCATTCCCAGCACTCACGCTCAATAGATACCTTATAATAATTGATGTGGCGTGCAGCCCAATCCATAGATATATAGTCAACTGCACTCAATGGGGTATATATATATATATATATATATATATATATATATATATATATATATATATATATATATATATATATATATGTATATATATATATATATATATAGAGGGGCTCCTTCAGCCCAAGCACTATAATATTGCGGCGTGCAGCCCGATTCATATATATATATATATATATATATATATATATATATATATATATATATCGATGCGGCGAGCAACCCGATCCATAGATATATAATCTTCACAACCAGGTCTCAGCCATTAACCTCGCAAGCCACTTGAACGACAAGTAAAACAATGTGTGCAGCTCAAAACATCACATATAGTATCGAAACTGAGTAAATAAGGGTGAGTTATGAAATTAGTAAAACACAGCATGACTGAGTACAAATATTAAGTCAATATAGTGAGGAATAGTAGTACAACCCCCTAAGGGTCCAAACCGTTGGCACGAGGCCCAAATATGGCATTCAGCTCAAAACATAATAATACTTTCCAAATGTAATTGAATCGGGAACGGAAAGACTTCACTTCAACTCAATAAATGACGTCTCTTTTCCCATAGGATTCTAAACCTTCCCCTGATCTACGATCACCCTAGTTTGCACTTTTTTGTAAAAGTTTGTTGGTTCGGCAAATTAGCTTTTACTCAGTACACAGATTCGGATTAGTCAAAATAGGCTCATCTCAAAGCTGAAATGAAGAAAGTAAAGTTCTTGCATTTTTCAACCATAAGGTTGGCTTTTCACTAGAAGCTCAAACACAATAGAATCAAATAGTTTTCAATCAAATACAACAACAACAACAACCCAGTATATTCCCAGAAAGTGGGGTCTGGGGAGGGTAATATGTAGACAGGCCTTACCTCTACCCAAAAGGGCAGAGATGTTGTTTCCAATCGACCCTCGGCGCAGGAAAAAGAAAGGCAAACAAAAAACAAAAACAAAAGCAACATTAGTTACACCAGCATACATCACATAAATAGTTAACTAAACATAAGAGACATATGTACCATAAATAAATCGACATGCAATAATATTAAAACAATAGCAAACAGAAATGACTACCACAAGAGAAAGAAAACTAATCCTCTATGGGTGGCCCTACCGCGCCTCACCCACCCCGGAAAGGAGTACGAAAACTCTAAAAGCCCCTATCCTACAACCCTGATACTAGACCTCCAAACTTTCCTATCAAGGGCCATGTCCTCGGAAATTCGCATACTGGCCAAGTCCTGCCTAATTACCTCTCCCCAGTATCTCTTAGGCCTCCCTCTGCCTCGTCTCACACCGACCACCGCTAGCCACTCACAACTTCTCACCGGGGCATCGGGGCTTCTCCTCCGCACATGCCCGAACCACCGAAGCCTTGCCTCTCGCATCTTCTCATCCACTGGGGCCACCCCCACCTTCTCCCGAATAACTTCGTTCCTAATCTTATCTAACCTGGTGAGCCCGCACATCCACCTAAGCATTCTCATCTCAGCAACCGTCATCCTCTGAACATGCGAAACTTCACCAGCCAACACTCCGTCCCATACAGCATGGCAGGTCTAACCACAACTCTATAAAACTTCCCCTTAAGTTTCTGTGGCACTTTCTTATCACACAAGACTCCTGATGCAAGCCTCCACTTCGACCACCCCGCTGCTATACGGTGAGTGACATCCCCATCTATCTCCCCGTCCCCCTGGATCACCGATCCAAGGTATCCGAAACTATCCCTCTTGGCTATGGCCTGAGATCCAATCATCACGCTCCCTCCCACTTCGCTCGGCTCTGCGCTAAACTTGCACTCCAGATATTCTGTCTTAGACCTGCTTAGTTTGAAGCCCTTAGACTCGAGAGTCTGTCTCCATTCCTCTAGCCTCTCGTTAACACCAACCCTCGTCTCGTCTACCAACACTATGTCGTCAGCAAATAGCATACACCAAGGCACATCCCCTTGAATATGCCGCGTCAAAGCATCCATCACCAAGGCGAACAAGAGGGGGCTAAGCGCAGATCCTTGATGGAGCCCCATAACTACCGGAAAATGGTCCGAGTCACCACCAATACACGACTCAATATTCATACGGGGCGGACCAAGTCATAACCCTCCATTTTGCATGACCCCACGCTTGTCATCAAGCACGTGTGTCACCTCAAAGTAGCACAACATGTGAAATTCGGGGTTTCATACCCTTAGAATAATATTTATAATCATTACTTACCTCAAACCAGACGAAATCTTACTCCATGATGCCTTTGCCTCTCGACTCGGCCTTAACTCGCCTCGAATCTATCCAAAGTCAGAATCATAACATAAATATATGCTAAAGGAACAAAGCCCACATAAAATAACCAATTTACATCAAAAAATATGAAATTGGTCAAACCCAAACCACGGGACAACACATCCAAATCCGATAAAAATCACATCAATAGAATCCATATCCTCCCACGAGTCCATAGATACCAAGATCATCAAAATTGGATCTCAAGTGGCCCCTCAAATCCACAATTTAACTCTTCAATTTCAAACCCAAATTTTCCAAACTCTTTCTCTAATTTTCCCACTAATTTTCATGATAATCACCATAAACAAAAGATACAATGCCTAAATATCTTACCTATATGGAAACTTACCTCTCTGGAAACACTTGATTCCCTCTTGAAATCACTGTTTGGAGCTCCAAAATTATCTAAAAATGGTGAAGAAATGACTGAAAATCCCGAAGGAGCCTTTATATACATTTTGCCAGCACTTTCGCATCTATTAGGTCGCATGTGCACAAAAATTTCTGCTTCTATGGATTCTCATAAAAAGGGCATCCCCGCTTCTACGGTTGCATGATCGCACATGTAGTCTTCGCAGATGCGGGGACCCAACCGCACATGCGACCCCTACCGTGCATCTACGCCTTTCTTTTGCTCGTGCAGAGCTCGCACCTAAGGTCTCCAATCCGCAACTGCAGATATAACAGAAGCAGCAATACCAGCTGCAATTTCTGAAATTCAAACTCTCCAAAAACTATCCGAAATCATCCCGAGGCCCCTTGGACCACAATCAAAAGTACGAACAATTCACATACAATCTTTCAAACTCATACCAACCCTCGGAACCCTCAAAGAGACATCGTAATACCAAATCACCCTCGGATTCAAGTCCAGGGATTTCAAAAACTTCTGAATTCCACAACCGATCCAATCACCTATCAAACCTCATCCGGATGACCTGAAATATTGCACACACATAAAAAATGACACAACGGACCTACTCCAATTTATGGAATTCTATTCCAACCCCGATATCAAGATTTTCACTGCCAATCAAAAATACCAAATTTCCAATTTTTCCATATCATATGGCACACACATAATTGTGCCATGTGACATTTTTTGGGATGCCACTTGGCTTAAGGAGAGGGTTTGTAATCTTAATATGGATTTCTTCAACAAAACTATTACAGTTTTCTACGTTAGTCAAATTTTGGCACGAATCGTCAAGTTATATTTATTTACTTAACAGCCAAGCTACACAACCATCTTACTAGCTCAAATTATGCCTATTTTCCCAACAACATTATTCTGTAATCATTTTTTTGTTAATTTAAATTTACTATTTGTGTTGCAGCACATTATAGATCTGGAAGGTAACAAGTACTTGTTACTAGTTTCATTAATGGTATATAAAATTAAACTGTCATTAAATTTTCCTTAATAAATCCAACAGTTTATTAGGTTTCATCCAACGGACTGGATTGTTTGGCCGCTCATTCAGATTGAATACCCCAAAATGCAAGTTTAAGTTAGAGTACACATTTTCATGTGACACCATAAGAGACACACAAATTTCCTTAGGCGTTATTTTACTTTGGTTGTGGGACTGGGAAGAATCCGGGCAGAGGTAAGAGGCAGTAGCTGTGTCAGAATTTGAAACTTTAGGGTTCGTGGTTACAGTCCTTTTAAATTGATAATTTATAAGTATTCATTAGATATTTATAATATAAATACAAGGTTTGAATCAAAGCTATTGATTCGACCGAATCCGTAGCAAAAGGTCTAGATCCACCCCTGGGTAGAGGTGGAGACAAGATTGTTTTAAATTATATTGTGACTTGTGAATTTTAGAACAATGACTTTAAATGCTAATAATTAAATCTAATATTTAATTTGTATTATATATGTATACATACATAAACTTCTCTATAACATCATCCCTATATAACAACAATTCACTATAAAAATCAAGCTTTTTAAAATTAATTTTATGTTATGTTATAATATGTGTTTTGTATGATAAACTTCGTTATAATATCCAAAATTATTCAAAACGAATAAAATTATTATAAAAAGGTTTGCTCGTGTATATATATACAACAAAAATTCTTGACACTACTTTTTGAGAGGAGGGGGAAATGGTGGAGGCGGAAAGAGAAACAACAAAATAAGAGAGGAGGAGGACCCATGCTCCTTGATGAATGCAACGTAAATGTGATTATGGTAATATAAAAAGTGCATGCAATTTTATATGTGACGAAAGAATGCTTCCTCTTGCGTGCATGGGCGGATCAGTTTCTCCCACCACTACACAGCCGCCACCTGTTTATCATGATTAGGACTTCTCTCTTTTCTCAATTTTATTTCTGTTTAGTCCTTCACCTTTTCTCTGAGTTAACTTTTATACACTCATATAGATTAATTTACAATATCAAATTGGATAGATAATTAGAGCTAGCAGCCTTAATCAGTAGTATATGCACGGTTTTTTATAAGTGGTGTCACTATTTCTAGCAATAGTCTCGTAACAATTAAAAAATATTTTATGAAGTCAAAGAAGTTCAAACTCAAGACTTCTCACGTCAAATGACTTTACTTTTAATGTTTAATCTTGTATTTCTATTTTACTTATTATATATATTAAAGAAATTCGATAAAGCGGTATCACGTGACATTGCCTGGGTCCATGTAAGTTCGCCCCTGGCCTTAATAGTCTTTGTTTATAAAAGGATATCCAGAAAATTTGATAAATGATCTGTTAGTAGATTAAAGTTATACTAATAGCACAAAAATAATTTACACTAACGATATCTATATAAATTAACTACTTTCTCTATTTAATCCTTTCATTTGATAATTGACTTAGCTGGTACGTATAGGTTTACAAATCAGCCTTCCTTTGTCCACGTGCTCCTATTGGTTTCCACAGGAACGGGCGACGTATAAACAGAAGAAATGGTGAAAGAAATTACACAGTACGTAATATATTAGACATTTTTGGAGATTAAAATATAGCTTACCAAATAAAGTTGGCATTTTGTCAATGCAAAGGCAATTGTTTCAAGCTAATGTAACTAATATTTAGAACATTGAACTCTTACCTTTTGGTAAAGTATTCAGAAATATTAGAACCATCTAACATAAGCACGAGCTATGTGATCTGTCTCGTGTTTACCTTAATAATATCATGGCGGATGCATGTTTGATAAAGCGGTGTCACGTAATATCGTTTCGTTGGAAAATTTTACTAAATAAATGTATTAATAATAAAGGAGATGGATTAGTAAGAAAAAATGATACAATTTGACATAAAAATCTCATGGTGCCTTGGTTATATGCTTGATTTTGTTTCAAGAAGTCAGATTTTCGAATCTCAGCTGGCATAATTTTTTTAAAAAAAATAACTGAGAGTCTCTATAGTTAAAAAAAAGATTAAATATTAAATATAATTGAATTATGGACCTTTTCTAACTTAAGACTAAACAAAATTAATAGACTAAGGTTATTTTTTACTCCAAAAATATGATAATTAAAGTTATTATTCTTGTTCTTCTATACATTTCGACACCGCTTACAATAAATTCTGCTTATGCCCCTGAATAAGATAATGAATATTATATTTAAGTCGAAATCCTTTAAATTCTCAGCCAGTAAGTAGTGTACTTAAAATATATTAGTGATGAAAACTATTGTCCTTGCCATTTCCTAAATTTTGTGATTATAAGTCTAAATATATTTTCTAATTAGATTACTGATATACTCCATTCGTTTCCATTTATGTGAACATATTTCCTATTTAGTCAGTGCCAACAACATTGACCTTTTTTATTTGGAAATAATTTACCTTTATGCAATGATTTATAGCCACACAAAATATGTGTGCTTCATTTTACATCACAAGTTTAAAAGTATACTTCTTTTTTTAAACTCTATACCCAATCAAATTGGTTCACATAAATTGAAACAGAGGGAGAATTACAAATTGTAGATTACAAACTCAGGATTAGCCAAAAAAAAAAAGGATTCAAACTCAGGATAATTAATTATGGTAGGGTTCTTCTCATCATTTACTTGGAGGAGAATTTTATATCCTCGCTACTACATGAAGGGAAAACAACCAATAAAGAATTACAAGAAAATATACATGACTTCATACTACAACAAAAAATGGTCCATGTTTTTATGTTTTACTCTACCTAGCTCATATTATACATATTTTGAGAGCACTAGCAAATTGAAAATATGTATTCTTATAACCAATGATTCTAAAAGATATCGAGTTAAATTTGTGTTCTCACAACCGTTGCTTTCACTCTCTGTTCTTCTCACACTTGTACGTATGCTTCAAGGTGTTGTCCGCCATTACTGCTTCTCTCCCTGTGTCACTTGGTTGCATATAAAAAAATTGAAGAGTAGAAGTCCACCATTGAAGGCCCTTCAAAGCTTTGCTTTCGAAAATATGGTATTTCTTAGTATGTTAATTGTTTGGATTGGCAATTGTTCCAATTGATTAAAAATATCAAAAGGAGTTCAAATTTAAATTTGAAGTGATTTGGAGTAGATTTGAGTTAAATTTCAGAAAAAACGCAATGAAGAAGACGAAATTAGTTTTTTTGTATAATTATGTATAATCTTGTATAATAGTGTACATGAGTGTATAAACAAATCTTATACCCTATTATACACTTTTATACACCTTTATACAAGCGTCTGTAAACGAACTACTTTTACGATTTTTCTGTTGCAATTCTTGTTCAAAACCAGTCCAAATCTCTATTAGATGACTTCAAATTTTACATATAACCTCTTTATACTATTTCTAACTAATCTAAATAACACCCGCTGCAAATTTCTCACAAAATCAAATTCGAAATTTAAACCAAGCTTGTTAGAAATCTAATTTTCACAGCCCAAATTGATTTGGTGTGTTGAACTAATATTCGAAGATTAACTTAAAAGCTTGAGCGATCTTTTTTTAAAATTAAATTGTAATTTCAAGAATATATTGGAGTTGAATATTGAGTGTTAGCCTATTATTTTTAGGTTAGTTGATTATAAATAAAAATACGAGCTATAAGATTGAAAAGTAGGAAACTAATTGTTATTAAGTGAAGTTTTCCTAAAAAATTAACTATCCCTGTCAATAGTACCAAAGTAGCTAGATGACAAACATTGAGGGGTATAAATGACATTTCATATTAAAGGAGAAAACAAATACGAAGCTACCACGTATGTAATGTTTCATTGGTATACAACATGAAGACAAAAGAGGGAAAGAGTGTATATATATAAGCATAATGTAATCAAGTTATTAGGTAGGATTAGGAGGAGGCAGACCCCCAAAAATAAACTACGTATTAATTAGAATATGGGAAGGTCTCCTTGTTGTGATGAAAGTGGTCTTAAGAAAGGTCCTTGGACTCCTGAAGAAGATCAAAAACTCATCAATCATATCAAAAAACATGGCCATGGCAGCTGGAGAGCCCTCCCTAAACTTGCAGGTACATACAATTTTACATATATAAACAACTTACTCTTAATTCACTATCAAAGGAACACAAATTAGCTACGAAATTTATCGCTAATCTGTCGTTAAATAGCTGGTAGCTAGTAAAATTGATTTTTTTGATAATCCGTCGCTAAAAAAATTTAACGTTGTTTAGCGATGATTTTTTAACCTTCTTAGTAAATGCATGTCCCAGGTCTGAATAGATGTGGAAAGAGCTGCAGATTGCGGTGGACAAATTATCTAAGGCCTGATATCAAAAGAGGAAAGTTTTCTCAAGAAGAAGAACAAACAATCCTCAATCTTCATGCTATTCTTGGCAACAAGTAAATATTCAATCACTTTCTTCTTTCTCTTAATTAATTTCCTAGCTCTTTTTCTTTAAAGAAAATAAATTTGGCTAGCTACTAGCTAGGTTCTTGAAAATAAATACTGTATTCACATATAAAGTTTGTTGTTTTAATTAAGGTGGTCAGCAATTGCAACACATCTACCGGGAAGAACTGATAATGAAATAAAGAATTTCTGGAACACACATATGAAGAAAAAGCTGATACAAAT